>OZ037994.1:4773828-4858828 GCA_964035705.1 Porites rus
AATAACGGTTACAAAATCAGTTCGTGGCAGTCAGTTGTCTGGATCAGTAGTTCTGTTCAAGTTCGATATTTCCTTTCGTATTTTAACAACAGTTCATTTCAGAGCTACCCTAAAATTTATTTTTCTTCTTCACGTAGCTTGTTTGTTAGTAAAAATCACGTGTATTTCGGTTCCTGTGGCGATCGCGTGTGTCTAGCGTTTGAAGAAAGTCTGTTGATAACGATGTTATCAAAAGTAGCCAGACAATAGGAGGATTTTCCTCCGAAGAAGAAAAGAAAATCTTTTGGCTGTTCAGAAGAGTGGAAAATATGGTAAGTGAAACAAATTCTAATAATTATGTTGGTGTCGGTTTGCGATAGGGCAAAAGTGACGACCCTCCCCCGCGAGAGTGACGTTTTGTCGATCTGACGCGGTCGCCAAGCTCCAAGATTCAAATCTCGTAGGATAACAGTTCAGATTGCGCATCATGGCGAAGCGAAGCTGGCCAGAATCGATGCGAAATGCAGCGCTCCACGAGCTCATGCAGCCGAATTTAGAACCTGGCGCTCGTCGAACGGGTAGGTATACACTCTTCGGTCTGGCTGGTGGCAATTTTAGGGAGATCGGTCGCTTTGTTTGGAATTTATCGGCCTTCGAGCGGCGAGGGTCGGTTGGAAGGTCTCCAGCCTTCCCTTCTTTTATAGTGTTCAGTATTCGATGGAAAGAAAGTCGACAGGCCTACTCTGGGACCTTAACTCGCCTTAACTCGCCCTAACTCGCAACTTGAGATTATGTTCAAATTTCCTTATCTCGCCTTAACTCGCCTAAACTCGCATTATCTCGCACAAACTCACCCAATCTCGCCACTGCCAAGTGGATACCAATTTCAATATCTCATACTACTCTCAGTGTAATTTCGCAATTACTCCATAAAGGGAAGACGCCAAAGAACACAAATTTCAAAAGTTTAACAGATAGTGATTTTTAAGGAAAACAGGGTTTTTACCTTTAAAAAAATATGTAGTTGACCAATCCCATCCTTCTGGAATTTCCAATAGCCTCTGTGGTAAGGGTATTTCACCACTAAAGATTCGATGAGGTTTTTTCTTACTTAACATTGTCATGCCTTGGAGTCACAACTGGACTGTCAATGGAACTACCAGGAACAGCCTGAACATGCACTAACTCGTTGCCTAATAAAAAGGCTTCAATGCTAAGCATGGCAGAAATTCCAGAGGCATGGGGTCACGGGGTCTAACAAATCCCACATTCACTGTTTGTGTTTTGGTCCACAAAGTAAGTGACATTAACTAAAAGCACTAACAGTGAATCCACGAAAAAGTTTTCATAAAATAGTTTAAGTTTTAGTCTTACACTTCTACGCAAGACAAAGAAACACTCTAAATTCAAGATTTCTTTGAATCCCTCAATTGAAGAAAAAAATATTCTCCTATGATTTGTTTCTAATTTTTAGCTTAAAATAAGAAATCTCGAATTTAGAGTGAAATACAAAAACATAATACCAGAATATCAAATTTTTAGTTTTAAGCTGGCTAATGATTTACAAAAAAAGTTTACTTGTAATGGAAAGTTTAATTACTTTGCAAATATAATGCATGCAAGCTGTTTATGACATATGAAGAGTAGTAGCATACGTATCATCTTATAATCTGATGAAGCTTAATGAGGATTCCAGCTGACAATCATCAATGAAAGGCTAGGATGTAGCCAGAATCGAGAATCCTTTAAATAGTCCACATACTGATTGCAGTCCACATTTCTTATAAATAATTCTTATAAATATTTACCTCGTAATAGAAGATCTGTACATTGGTTCAACGTGACATCCTGTATGGCCTACATTGTATTCAGACTGGCAACCATAACCCAGGCATGATTCAGAAGACTTGTTACATTTAGCCCTTTACTGAATAAAGGATTGCTAAAGGTACAATATTTTGCATTGATAGCCAACTTCGTTCGCCATCTTTGAAATTACCCAGAAGATACTGGTAACTCGTGTCTTCCCAGGGCCCTCTCGCTCAGCCTATTGTCCTCGATATGCTTTCTGGGTAATTTTCAAGATGGACGGGAAAACTTCTGAAGAAAAGGAGGAGAAAACTTTTGATGTTAAATCAAGGAGTTTCAAAATGTATCACATGCAG
This sequence comes from Porites rus, assembly GCA_964035705.1. Classification (NCBI taxonomy): domain Eukaryota; kingdom Metazoa; phylum Cnidaria; class Anthozoa; order Scleractinia; family Poritidae; genus Porites; species Porites rus. Next base: position 4,775,973 of record OZ037994.1, read on the forward strand.
GTAAGCTAAGCTAAAGCCTTTTACCCTTGCAACGTTAACTCTATAAAAGCCTTGTTGATTCCAGTCCACTGGCAAGTTTTAGGTTGGAAGCTTCAATGTGGCGTACGTGACATAAAAACACGCACAAAACGCCTGAGCCGGTGATCATTTTGTAAAATGCGAAGCAGGAAAGTCAGGAAAGATTCATCAGTGACAACTTTTAAGAGTTTGGAAGACATTAAGCCGATAGTTGAGAGTATTTTCTTTTTAATCAAGTTAAATAAGGTATAGTCCTCTGCACAACTATGAACACTTTCTGACATTTTGTAAAAAATAAGTAAGCCTAAACAGAAAATATGGTCATTTATTTTTTGCTGTTTTGCTAGGATAAGAATGATCAAGAGTTTACTATCAAGTTAACTTGATCCTCCTTTCTTTTGTAGAAATCAAGGTGTCTCTCACAGGATTGTCCAAGTTTAAGGAGGGAATTTCTAAAATATGGGAACTGCTGTCTTTGCGAAAAGGCATCAGCCTTCATTTGCAAGAAATTAGAATAGATTATCCGAGGAAACGAAAAGGCAATCATTTCTGGCAGTGAAAACAAACAATTGAGCTGGACTCCAAGGGAAACCATCAGTGACGTGGAGAGAATGGATCAAGTGGGAGACTTAAAGATAAGTCGTAATTTTCAAGGAGAAAGAAATTTCATTTCATTTCAGCAAAATTGATTGTGGCATAAAAATTTCCTCAGCTGAGTTGTAATTCGTCAGCTTCCTCGGATTTTTATACTAGTTCTTTGAAGAACATTGACACAGACTGCAAAAACTTTTTTTTTTTTTTTTCAATTCTGGAGTTAGTGATAACAATTGATGACATGTCATGTGATACCTATTATGCTCACCTGCCTATTAAAACATAGTGTTATTGATTTAAAAAAAATAAATAAAATTAAATTAAATATCCTACCTGTGCTTATACTACAGCTACATTTTTTTTTTATCAATTCATGATTGTTTTATTTTCATTTTTTTTCCTCACTACTGGTAATTTATTACTCTGCCAAATAATTATATAGCTTTAATGAATAATATATGACGATGATGACAATGATTATTATTATGATACAGCCACCAAATGGTCTAGTTTGGAGTCTAAATGCTATATAATTGATAAAGAACAGAACTCCATATCACTAGCATATCCATACTTAAGCTTGTCCAATTAGGAAAATATTTCAGTTAATAAATTTAAACAAGATTTGGCTTCATTCAACTTTGGAGCTCATCTGAAATTTTTGGTTTAATTTTTTCGTAATTGGACAACATGGAGCCTACTATATATAATTATATAAGACATACAAAGATTCCAAGGCATCTTTATATGTATGGTACTAAAGCATTTTATAAGTTTTAAGCCTTATAACCTCAACATAAGATGGATCATTTTCCCTTAACTCGCCTTAACTCGCCTTAACTCGCACAAACTCGCAACTAATGGGCGAGTTCAATTTTTCCTTATCTCGCCTTAACTCGCCTAAACTCGCATTAGCTCGCACAATCTCGCGGCGAGTTAAGGTCACAGAGTAGGCCTGTCGACTAAACGGCGTTTAAACCGACCGTAGGACACAGAGTGGCTATGAACTAAAGGTAAGGGAGCTTTTTGAATTAATATTTCGCGTGATCATGATTTTTTTTTTCTTAGCGTTGTAGATTCGAATACATGTGATAAAATTCGAACAATAAGGGCCCGAATCACATGTAATAATGCAAGAAATATCGATTTTCGTTATCTTAAAGGCTACTAGTAAAGATAGACAAACAAGAAGACTTCATATCTTTAAGACTTTTTGCATTTATTTGGCATCAGATAATACACTAATAATTCTAGTATATTCCGAGCAAATGACCTCTGAAGCCCGAACCCACAAATAGTGCGCTTGGGCTGCCTGTGTTTTGATTGATACTGAGGCATTCGAGGAGCCGCAAGGGGTGATATTTTTGTACGGCATCTGGCGGCACATCAAAGAATTTGGAATTGAAGGGCAAATTCCTAGAATATCTTCGCCAGTTAAGCTAGAGAAAAGGTGTTAAAAAACCTCAGGATCCAAAACAACACGTCAATCAAAATATCACTTGGACCTTTTCGCTAATGAAGAGCTATCACGCGGCTAAGCTTGAATTAGACATATATTGAAATAGGAACTCGTGTCAATAAAGTATCAGAAGTGAGTGGGAATCGCTCCTGGTTAAAAAACTGGTTCACAGGGAGATGCATCTCTTCTAGTTAAGAGAAGGGAATCAGAACTGCTTTTCATGCAGGTTTTTTTCGGGCTAACTACAAAACTTCAGCTTATTTCACTCTTGACATTGTCAAAGCGCATTTTGTAAAGATAACTTTTTCCGCTTTATCAGCTTTTTTTATATTCTATGCCATTAATGTTTAACCTCCCTCAAAAAGCCAAATAATATAAATGCTGTTGTTAAAAAAAAGCGTTTTACCTGTTTTCGTGAATTCGCTACCCAAAGATCACTATGCTCAAAGGACAGGGCAAAATTTCCAGGAGAGAGGCATTAATTTTTTTTCCCACGAGGTTACAAAGAGAAAATGCAATGATTATTATTAATGTAATATACTCTACCCACGAGTTTACGGACAGCAAATGCAGTGATTATTATTAATGTAACCATCAGGTATGTTCTACCCACGAGGTTACAAAGAGAAAATGCAATGATTGTTATTAACGTAACCTTCAGGTATGTTCTACCCACGAGGTTACAGTGATTATTAAATGTAACCGTCAGGTATATTCTACCCACGAGGTTACGGAGAGCAAATGCAATGATTATTGTTAACGTAACCTTCAGGTATGTTCTACCCACGAGGTTACAAAGAGAAAGTGCAATGAGAATTATTAACGTAACCTTCAGGTATGTTCTACCCACGAGGTTACAGAGAGCAAATGCAATGATTATTGTTAACGTAACCTTCAGCTATGTTCTACCCACGAGGTTACAAAGAGAAAGTGCAATGAGAATTATTAACGTAACCTTCAGGTATGTTCGACCCACGAGGTTACAGAGAGCAAATGTAGTGATTATTATTAATGTAACCATCAGGTATGTTCTACCCACGAGGTTACAAAGAGAAAATGCAATGATTATTATTAACGTAACCTTCAGGTATGTTCTACCCACGAGGTTACAGAGAGCAAATGCAGTGATTATTATTAACGTAACCTTCAGGTATGTTCTACCCACGAGGTTACAAAGAGAAAGTGCAATGATTATTATTGACGTAACCTTCAGGTATGTTCTACCCACGAGGTTACAGAGAGCAAATGCAGTGATTATTATTAACGTAACCTTCAAGTATGTTCTACCCACGAGGTTACAGAGAGCAAATGCAGTGATTATTATTAATGTAACCATCAGGTATGTTCTACCCACGAGGTTGCAAAGAGAAAATGCAATGATTATTATTAACGTAACCTTCAGGTATGTTCTACCCACGAGGTTACAGAGAGCAAATGCATCAGGTATGTTCTACCCACGGGGTTACAGAGAGCATGCAAATGCAGTAACAATTATTAGATTTTAGTGCAACTATCAGGTTGAGTTCCTCCATTAAAAGAGGTTTTTGCTAGGGTCAAACAAGTTTGGCTTTCATGAGTTTCAAGGTGCAAGAAATTATCAGTACAATTATAGCACACAAACATTGTCATCTAATTTTTCGCACGTAGCCGGAATAAGCCAAGAAATGAAGCATATATAACGAAAAATCGTCCTCAGATGATCTCCATATTAAGTAAATTATACTAAACGTTGCGAAAGAAATTATTGTTTGTATCCGTCTTATCCATCGTAAAAGCGAGGGGTCATCGCATGACATCCGGTAGACCGGTATATTAAACAGAGGTAATACTCACAGGTTTCACGAGTTGTATGCACTATTTTTCGCCGAGAAACAAATTTAAACTTCAATTCTTACCTTACAGTAGTCCGTTCTTTTACCTTGCATTCGACAACAAATCTGTTAAAGGCGAACAAAGCAATTCCGGCACTCTTCTTTATGATGAGTAGCAAGCCGCAGGAACTGAAGCCGCTTCACTGAAGTAAAATCCACCGATATGCACGGCATTCTCACTACAAATATAAACAAACGTCGCGGGGAAAAAAAGACGAGGAGGAAAAAATGCCAGATCTTCGCCTCAGCAATGTATTCCAGCTACCATGCCGGCGTATCTCCAGAAGGTGGACTCGAAGTGGGACAAACCTTGTGATTTTTTTTAGAAGCCCTTTGCGCGCAAACTAATTTATTCTGGCGCGAAATGAAGATTAACAATATGTATACTGAAATCTAATCCACGACAAGAAGATTTTCGCACTGTAGCGCGACATATTAAATGCCTATTTTTACAAATACGCGGAGAAAGTGGTCCACTAGTTTAACTTTTTTAAGATGAATTTACTCCACAAAAGCAAAATGAAATGTTTTATCTCTATGTTGTTTACGTGCCTGATTAGAAGGCAGAAGTAAATTCATCATACAGACTCCATCAAAATGAAAGTACACGAATGAAACGGAATAGGTCTGGGACGGTTTAGTTTCTACTCAGCAGCTTCTTTGCTTTTATAACAAAAATTTAATGTTGCAGTCTGTTTTAAACGTTTGCATATCAACGCGCACAGTCACTGAATGAAAATAACAGTCACGATCACGTTCTTCGAAACCGACCAGACGCGCGCGACCTACCACTGTTATGGTAAGCAATTATCCTGAAGGTGTAAATGTTCCCGTGACAGTCTTCGCACTGAAGGTGTAAATGGTAAACCGAACGGTCGCTTTGATCATCAGAAAGACCTGTCAACTTTGATGATTTAACTGATTAAATTACGGGACAGAAATTTTACTGGAGTAAGACCGACTTGATCATCCGCCATGTTAGTTCTTTTAAATTTGCCGCGAGGGCTATGAAGCCTCACTTCCATATGCAACTTAGGGCTTTTTCAGGAATCGGAGTATTCCAGTGTTGCAATTCTACTCTTGTCTAGACATTCTCCACGTTGTTGACAGGCTTGCCTTTGTGACCTATCGCGCTAAATAAGCTTTTTTTTTTATCACTTATTCGGCTCGAAGCGCGCGAGCGGGAAGACGATGAATGTTTATCGCGGCTTCAGCGCATCTTTTATTGCTACAGAGACTAGTAAGTGCCGGTATGTCGTTCATACTGGTCTTTTTATCCTTGCACCAAAAGGAGTAGGTAGTCTTGGAATATTTACCTGCTTTCTTGATGAAATCTACCGGCCAGCAAACTCTTCGATCGCCACGGAATTGATCCTAAGGAATCAATGTGGTACGGTAAACCACTGTAGAGCTCGGAGCGAAGATGATCTTGTGGTTGTTATCAACAGGCTTGGGATCGTTGCATCAATTTTTAGACATCGATATCCAAATATTTTAAACGAATTCCAGTTTAAGATGATTCTTGGAAACATAAATGGAGAAGACATTGCATCCGTGAATGTGTCTCCGGGAGAGTTGTTTGGTCACCCGCCGAACGCGATTTGAGCGGAGGGGAGTAAAGAAAGCAGCACAGAAGAAATTTTTTTCGCAGAAACCCTGTAAAGCCTTTGTACAAAGCATGAGAGTGCCGTGGTGATTGGGTTCTACTTTACTTTAAATTGGCGGTACGGTCGGGTTTCTGATGAATCATGGCAAACCATAGAAACGTGGGATGAGACGACTTGGTGACACTGGGTAAGTTTTATTTTACCATAAGATAATAAACTACTTTTATAAATGCCATTGCAAACAATTTTTCATCATCATATGATAGGTAGATTTGACAGTCAATTTGCCTTAAAACTCATTGTCTCCGGCGGCTAGGGCCGTCGATGTTGTGACATCGATCACGGAAAAAAAACACGCAAAAAATCGCGTTACTTCCGATTGCCTCCAAATTTGGCTCACAGGAAGTTAACAGATTTAGCCAATCACCTGCCTAGTTCCAGCCCCTGTGGACTTTTGACCGTGACACACCGAGCTTTCGAAAATTTGGAATTTTATGGCGAGTCGCGGGGAATTTTTTTGAGCCGGTTTTGCGAATAATGAAAGCTTGTATTGACGAATATCAACCAAATACAAGTCAAACAAACTATTCTGAAGGATTTTGGAGGATAACAAGCAAAATAAACGCGAAAATCGAGGTTAGGAAACAATTAGAATCTGTGCATGCAAATCGCCGATCGCCGACTCTGTGCCACATGTTCTTGAAACGGCGACGATTTCCTTCCCGTTTTGCCTTCGCTTCGCTTTTCGCTGTCAAATTCTTGCTTATTTTGATGAATTCTATCAGCAAATTCATGTCTGCTTGTCTCTAACTCGATATTTTTTTGGGAATCGAGGAAACAAAGCGTCTCAGTGAAGTAAACATGGGGTCACGAGGTGACGCCAAGGGATTATGCTAATTATGATAATCTAATTAGCATAATCATGAGAGCGTGAAGAAAAAAATTTGTAGAAAATTTGTAGTCGCTCCATATTTTAGAACGATTTTCGGGTTTTTTTTGCTTACATATTGATGAAAAAACTTTCTTACTACCATATCACCCAAAATAAAGAAGTTTCCTAGCTAAATGACATTCTTTAAAATTTTAAAAATTTTTTTTGCAAAATATGCTTTTTCAATTTTTTTGTGGCGGAATATTATGGGTTTCCTATGACCGAAATATTTTTTTTTCGAAAGGGTATTCTTTTCCCTTTCCAATGAGGTATAGCTTGATATTGAACTGTAAATAACACCAGAGATATGATTTTTTAAAGTTACATGGCAAAATACATTAAAATAATTAACTGAAGACAATAACCTATCCGTACAATGTTGAAACAATGATAAAACTATGTTAATCGTGACCTCAAGACAAGAGGTCAATAGGGAGGCTGCATTTGGTCTAACAGTTCCCCGTGGGGGTGCTCCCATATACTTACATGAGCCTTATGAGTTTGTGCTACCTAACCAGTGGAAATCCAGACCCTCAGATAGGGGGAAGGTGGGGGGGCGGTCACCAGACCCTGAGATAACGGAGGCTCCCGGTCTCCAAAAAAAAAAAAATTTTCTACCCTTCGGGCCTCAGTATGGGCTTCAAATAAGGAGGGGGGCCTGGGTCTGCCACTGCTAACAGATATGCTTTTTCCCTGTCCGACTCTAGAACAGGGTATAAAGATCAAGGGGTATATTTTTTCTTCATTTAGACTCTAGAACCTTATTTAGGTGCGAAACTATTCTACCCTTGTTATTTTATCACTGAGCAGGACGTAGGAACAGGAAAAGGTCCATACCCCCACAATACATTTAAGGGAGTACCCCCGAGCCAGCAATTAGCAAATTTAAACCAACCTCGTCCTCAGAGCGCTTTTCCATGGTTGTGTAAAGTAATTTACTTACCATAGGTGACGCGTGACCTTTCTACTGGACGCGTCGGTGTCGCGTTACAGACGACCGTTGAAAATAAGAGACTTTGTATAAGAAATAAGATACTGAGATCTGCGAACGCTAAATAAAGTTAAATCTAATTTTTCCTTTAATGAAATAAATAAAAAAGACTTACCTGCGATATATTCCACCGTGTTTCGGTGTCTGCTTGTCGTTTTACAGCTTTTTTTGGCTTTATTGCATAACCACTTTTACTCCCTTCGTTTTATGAAACAGAGGCCAGGGGGAACCCGGAAATGGCCTAGTACTTTACACTCTTTCCTCATAACATGAGTTTGGCTACCTGTGCACAACTCCGACGCTCCATAGCGTCTTGTTTACTGATGTTTTTTTCTCCCCCTTTGGCTTGTTTCCCTCCAGTCTTACTGCTGACCCTTTACAGCTCACGAGGTTTTTGCGATAATGTATTTCTACTTATATTTTCAAAGCAGAATATCTTTCTTTTGAGAAGACTCTTTCCTATTTACAAGGGTTGCTTGAGGCATTTCACGACCCCGCCCTAATCTCCTTCAGTAGAGGGCAACCTCGTTTCCAGATCTCTGTTCCTGTCCTTTCGGGCGGCGTGACAGGTAGATGGAAGTGAATTTGAGGGAGAGATAGTTCGCTTGCCTAGTTGGCATTTATGTCATCGGCATGCTGCCTTCGCCCTCCTGGATTTAAAAGGTGTGGACATGAAATTAAGGTCTATTTTAATTTTTGTATTTTATTTAGAAAAAAGGAAAACATGCATGGCAGCTGCGAAGACCGGCTCCCATCAGGGAAGGTTCGTAAACGAGAGACAATTATTTTATGGAACCAGCCCTGAAATTGTGGAAGCTATCTGTAATCAGAACTTTGACTGGCGTCTTCATGGGAAGAACGCAACTGTTTACGGAGAAGGAAGCTATTTTGCTTTAAACTCTTCCTACACAGCGATAGTTACGCTAAGGAAGATTCCAAAGGGTCTAAGTTCATGTTCGTGGCCAAGGTCCTCGTTGGGTCTTACACTACTGGCCAGTCCAGTTATCGAAGGCCACCGTCAAAGGAGCCTTCGAACCCAGCAAGTGATCTGTACGATGATTCGTGTGTTGATGATATGTCATGTCCTACCATTTTCGTCATTTTTGATACTGATCAGTTCTACCCGGAGTACATAATCAAATACTCCACATCTCAAGGCAGCTATTAGCAGCCTGCATTAAGAGCACCTGTTCCAAAACCTTGACACTCACAGGCAACAGTTTGGGACCTTTATCAACCACAACGAAGACGCCGGCACTGAAAACGCCACAATGAACTTCCATTCTCTCAAAATTTATGTTTATTTAGCCTCAGTTTGTCTTGTAGGCAAATTTTCTTGAAGTTAAACTCTTTACCGCTGTATTGCACTTTAAAAAGAGAAGGAATAAAATTGCCGTTGTTGTGCACGTGTTTTAACGTCCCATCGCGCAGAACGCCTATTGTTCTCGGGACATTTACTTCCAGTTCGAAAAAGTTTGTAGATCTGTCATATCACGCGTTATTTTGCGTGGATGCTATGAAAGCGCTTCAAAAATTGGTTGCCTTGAACGTACTCGGATGCTCATTAATATGATGTGGGTGGCAAACTAAACAAAGCAGGCAGTTCGCTATTGCTTCTTCTTTTATTCGCAAATCGCACATATAAGCATATTTCGCAACGAACATTTTAAAAACTCACTATTACATCGCATTAGTACGTTTCTCGTTGTAGCGAACGTCAAAGAAACATACCAAAACGTGTGCCTGGTTTTTGTGGACGTTCTCGCTGACGTCATCTGCGTGGTTGTTAAAGCTCTCTATTTTTAACGGTCAATTGCACACCCTGCAGTCGTAACCAAGCCTTTAAGGCAATGTTACAAGTGACCATAAGCGACGATGATTTTGGGCAACAATTTTAGAACAATGTTGTAACAATTAGAACAATATCGCAACAGTGTTGCAAAGCTGTGTTGCGCTGAAAATCGTTGGTACAAAACGTTATTTCCGTGTAACATCGCGTTTAGTCACGGTAGATTTAAGAAGTTATCTGGATTAAGTTATCATGCATAGGGCTTATTAAAATGCATTTGTGCATAGTCTTAAAATGGGCCAAGTTTAAGCCTAAGTTAATTTACCGTAAAAGCACCGGAAAGGACCAGTTCAGTAACGGAGATGTCCACGTTTTTTATTAACTTTGTCCGTTAAGACCACTGGAACTGAAGAACGCTTCAAAGTCAGTAAAGTTGTTAATTTGGAGAGTGATTTTGTTGAAAACTAACGACTGATAGCTTAGAAAAGTCGCGAAAATTTCCAGATGTTATTGTGAGGGGTGCGTTTGCGCCTTCTCTTCGATCGCTAGCTTCAGACGTATCATTTGAAAACTTGGCAAGTTTACTCAGTAATTTTAAGGTGCTCTTTACAGAAGTATCGATGGATATTCGCTTACTGGTCCTTATCAAAACTTGAGAAAAAGAAAACAGTGGAAAGAACTACTATGATATACAGTTCACTTAAAATTTTTCGGAATGGTGGTGCATCGATGTGGTGGTTCGAGTGCGCGTATCCGTTGTACAGGCGGTTCCCCCCTCCTCATCCAGTACAACGTTTAACGTCAAGCGCATATTATTTTTCACCCACAGCTGGAGCGAGGCCCATATATCGTGTCCTCAAGTCATTATCCTCCCACGTCTTTAACTACGTACAACTTCACGTGTACCAACAAATTGCAAGAGGTCGACAAGTTCAATGTCGTACTCTAGTGCCTCAAGCTGTGTTTCTGCATCACTTGCACTTCCCTCAACCCCGCCACCGACCTTCAAAACCCAAAACTTCTTTTGGAGACAGTTATTAAATATAAGTTACTAATTATGTGATTCCCATACTGGTTGTGTTGTTTTTTTTGTTTTGTTTTGTTTTGAGCGTAGAGGAAGGAACGTTGCAAAAAAGAATTGTATCTATGGTGAGTTAAGACATGAACTTGTTTCATTGGGAAGTTTGGACCTTATTCACGATACCCCCCATCTTTGCACTTGCTTTAGGGTTGATGGGATAAAAGCAATGTCACGTGATATTTCATGAGACAAACAAGTGATAAAATTTTCCGATACGAGTAGATGCGGTAGAATTAGTTTCAATAAAACGAGACGACTATTTAATATCCATGCAAAATGTATAGTTTGAGTTTCGACAAGTGTTACGTCATCGATTGTTTGAGGACCTATAAGGGGTGACCATTCTCACCCCTTAAGACACACAGAGTGACATGGACAAGCACATGACATGGCAGCAAGCAAAATCACTTTAAAAGAGGTATTTTAGGAGGATTGTCATTTAGGTTAGTTTAGGGCGTGTGCAGTACTCGTGTCCAGAGGTGAATTCGGGTTGGCCCTATGTTATAGTCTGAAGGGTTGGTTGTAATCTGGCAAAGTCTTCTTTTATCGTAAAAGTGAACAATTTTGGTCGATAACAGCTGGACTTTCTAACTAAACAACACTGAAATAATTTACCAAAGCTTCCTAAATATTTCTCCATGAAGAGCAAAGGTCGTCAAACATTACTTAAAACGCGGACTATATGAAACTTAAGCAAAGCCTTGATAGCTAGGGTAGGCATTATTAAATTCCAAGTTAACCATCTGGTTTCGTCTTACAGTGAGCCTTTATAGCCTAATCAAGTAAAACAATCTTTATTTCCTCATATTTAGATAATTATCATTACAGCACATGGGTCAAGGTTAAAGAGGCTGTGTCACAGCCGCCTAGTTCTTGTTTTTAATATTGCCAATTAAGCACTCTTATTCGCTTAATGGAACTGAGCGTGAGAAATTACTTGCAACAGAATCACAGCTTCGCGACAAACAAAATAATGTGTCTCTCGAGAATTATAAGAAACATTTCACACAACAAAACTGAAGTTTGAAAGGCTAACAGGTTTTCCAAAGCTGATTACAATCCGTTCCAATCTTCTAGAACGTTTGTTCATCCGTGACTGTTTTGTATTTTGTGTGTTATTTATACCAGTCCTTCTTCCTGAATGTTTTGAGCGGTTATTTTCATGTTTCACTTAATTTGGCAGCTGTTCGAAATGTTTTAATTTTGATAAATTTCGCGACACAGCTCCTTTAAAGAAACTTGTTCATGTAACTAGTTACAGCAGTAAACTGGCTTTAGAGTGTCATAACGATGCGTTAACTTATAAGGAACTATTTTTGACATGCCCTGATTAAACAGTTATTAACCCTGAATTAGCTTGAATTTATCCAATGTCCTTTCTATAAAGGTATTCGGTTATATGTTTTAACAGAATGTTTCCGATTTACTGCACCGCGGCCGGGAATGATCTTTTTCAGCATTCTGGCGAGCAGGCCACGATGTGCATAAATATGTTTTTTAAAGGCCTGTATGACAACGTTGATATTACGAGCAATAGGAAAGGGGCATGTCTTCGTCTCCTTATCGTAGCAGTTGATGTAGCTAAGGAATATTTGGAGGACATTTTTGCCTTTTTCCAAGTTTCTTGAGGCCACCTTAACACAAGTGTTCTGCACCGTACCAGCGCACTCCACGTAGGTATCGTTCTCTAAAAGTAGAAAAAAATCCCTGAGACTTGAATATGGAAAGGGACGGACCATTAGAAAAGTGATTGGGGGGGGGGGGGGGATGGGGAAAAAAACAAAAAAAATTCATACAAGGGAAAATGCCAAGAAAAAAATTCATGCAAAGAAGAAGGTAAAGAAAAAAAATTCATGCAGAATGAAAGTCCAATTGTGACTTTTTCAGAAAGTCTGAGTTTCAGAAATCAACAATATTACCAGGCACAATATGAATAAACAAAAATCACTTTCTTCTTATTGAAAGGAGACAATTAGAACCTTGTTTTTGTTTTAAATTGCAGCTAATGTACCTACAACATACACTGTATACTGTATTATAATAAAAATAATAAAATAAAATTTGTAATAAATAAATATTAGAATTTGGTAGCTTTGTAAATATTCTATAAAATTATTTGTGCCCACAATAAAAATTGGAGGATGGGTCTTACCGCCTTGAATAAGAATTCTATAATACAATGAAAAAGTGCATTCACAGAGGGGAGAGGGGCTGTTTTGGTGAATGGAGTATGGCATCATTATGATGGGCTGTGGGAGAGGAATTCCAGAGGGCAGGAACTGAAAAAATGCACAGGGAAGCCGTCCACTCCAAGGGGCTTCCTCCTCTCTCACTGTGTGTACATTTTTGATAAGGTTTTGCATTAAAGTTGTGACTGTAGAATGATTTATAAAGCACAAAAACATAGATAATGAATCAAGATTTCACTGTTCAAAAAAAAGCAATATTTGTCTGAAAAAAAAATTCGTGCAGAGGGGTTCACCTGAAAAAAAAAAATTCCTGCACAAGCAGTGAGCGAAAAAAAATTCGTGCAAGCTGAAAATTCACCACCCCCCACCCCCCCCCCCCCCCTCCATCACTTTTCTAATGGTCCGTCCCTTAATAAAGTTTGTGTATGTGTCTAAATAAGCTGTCTAGCTGGACCACGACCAGACCATAAGCGGTCTCCCTTCTATCCTCAGACTCTTATGCACATAAACGGTAAAAAGGAGGAGAGTTTGGGTCAGAGAGAGGAAAAATGAAATAAATGGAAAAATCTTCGCTTAGGCTTCGCCCTCGTTCCTCGTGCGTGCTCACGATTTACCATGCTAGCCATCCCGCCCCACCCATTTTTTAAGGGAAAAGCCCTGGGGACGAGGTTGCCATCTATCGTGGCTCAAAAGAAAATAAGAGACTTCTCGCAGTCTACCACATCCTGGATAAGTAATAAAAAACCATGTGCCCAAGCAAATGTCTTACAAGCCGCTTTAGGAGTATTATTACAGCATTCCAACTGGGCTAATTTCGCTTTGCATGCATGCTTACCAATACTAGGGAGATGTTCTTTCTCCATGATACCTATTAAAAAAAAGAAAGCCAATTGACATATAGAGATGAGTCAACCGGTCAGAGAGTACTCAAGAAGTATATATTCAGTTAAAGACGCGAAACTTGATAAATAGCTTTAAGTTCAAGCTAGGAACCACTTGAATGTGAGCTTGATAAAGGGGAGGATCTAGAAACCCGTTTCCAAATTTTTGACCTCAAAACGTAAATAAAATCAACACACTAGTTTTGATTCAAGGGCTTAAAAACAATACCCTTAAGGTACCGTACATAACTATATGACTTTCTAAAGGAAAAAAAACATGGGAGTGTGCCCTTTCCCACTTCCCGAAAACGTAAACTACTCTCCGAAATGTTGGCCCCAAAGAAATCAGCCCTTTGCCGTATTGCCAGCCTTGCATTCAGTTGAGTTTTTGAAAACACTTCAAGGGACGTCTGGCTCTAGCATCTCTAGATTAGTGATTCAGCAAGAAGGAACCAGTCGGTTTTATTTACATGTTGAGTAGAATTCTGTATCCAGTAAAGGTTTCTACTGAGTAAACCACGCTATTATTTAAGATCATGACTTACCAGATTCGAGGACAAGCTCCCTTAATTCCTCGTAAGGAAGTGGCTCCGGACAAAAGTCAGATTTTCGGGTAAGATAAATCCGTTCCAGACTGTACGCACGATAAAAGTCAAATACTTCGCGGTGACATGTGGCATTTAATGGCTTTAGTAGGCATTCGGAATCCATCTGGTTTAGACATGAAAATAAAAACGTTAATACTTTTGGTTACAAGCCTTATATAAAAGGGAAATTCATTTCTTTCGTTTGTTTTGTTTGTTTGTTTGTTGTCTCTTTTCCTTTCCATCCTTTTTCCTTTCCGTGGTGAAGTTATCTCCTGCAGTACCTGCCGAGGGCAGTCGGGTTCAGCCACGCAAGCATTTTTACCCCTGCAGAAGGGAGGGGGGCAGGGGGTTGGGGGACGATTCCCTCAGGGAACAAATAGGAATACTTGTCGAAAATTTTTAATCAAACGCCAGAAAACCTTTCTGGGCGCGGCTCAAAATGTAAAAATAGACTACATGTTTCGACACATGTTTTTGCTTTAAACCCTAAACGAGATTTTAACAGGCTAAAGATATTGACGTTTTTCCCCGAGCACGTAAAAAAGTGAGATTAAAAATACGAAGCTTTAACCCCACTTATGGGAGACAACAAGCATCCTCCATTCTTTTTATATTGGGAACCGAATATTCCCGGGACATTTTCAGTATTGACCCCTTGTACCTCAACGTGCTAGCTGCTTCGTTGATTAAACAATTATAAAGTATGCAAAATATTCCGCAAAACCTTTAAAGCAAGACAAAATGCTACGTCGTACGGCGGTGAGGGCGTTGGTGGTTTTCCCGTTGGAATGCATTCGACGACTCTCTTATAGGCAGCAGGGGGCCATTCTGCATTTCCACTGGTACAAGAGCCAAACAGAGCTACTCCACAAACCATAAAGAAGACAAGGAGATCCATTCTGAAAAATGAAAACGGGCAAAAATATAAAACATTCCCCGCCACTTGTCAAGCGCGACAGTGCATTTCCTACAAATTCCGCTAGGATTACCCCGTACAAACACTGTAATTGAAGTAGCAACACTGAGCCCGGTTATACTTTGATTTAGTCCCGGGGGGGGGGGGGTACTTCCATATATGGGCTATATAGGTATGTGCCGCTGTGAAGGGTATGGGTTTCAAGCGATTTACTCTGGGATAGGGTATACAAATCAGAGAGTTTGAGTCTAGAAGATGGTATCATTTTCCACTTAAACTGATCAATTGGCTGAAGATTTTAGTCTAGACTAGGGAAACCGGGAATTGCCCCTCAAAAATATAAAAAAAATCCAATCTGTTTTGTTTTGGCTGGACTGTGCTAGTGACCTCATTAATTCCTTCTGGAAAACAGCTAATCTAGCATAGGGCGGATTTGGGGAGTTTAGTCTAGGGTAGCAAAATTCACCTGAACTAGCTCTAGTATAGACTAAGGGTTTCAGGGTCCCAGCGGCACATGACCACCCAAAAAGTCCTAAAGTAACCCTCCCGGACTTAAGCTACGTTCACAAAGCACCAGAAGAATTTTTAACGGAAACACCTTTAGTTCACGTGTTTCGGTGTTAAGTTTTGTTATTCTGTTTTTAGTTTTTTTTTTTGCTCTTTTTTTGAGTTTTTGTGATTCTGTTTTCTGTTTTCTGTTTTCTCGTTTGTGTCCACCGCATCCGAGCCATTTGCTATCTCAGTTATAATAAAACGGCCTGAACACTTTACTGATGCCTTTTTTTCAATCTCGGGCAGACAAATATAGTAATTATGAAGTGGTGGTTACTAGAACTCAAGATTGCAGTTTTATCGACTCATAATCCAGATAAGCCGAGTCGCTTCTTGAAAGAACGGTATATGGCTTTCGGATTTTTCGGCATTAAATTCGTGAAAGCAGCTCCTTAAATTATCAGACTTATAACCAAATTCAACATTTTGAACGTGTAACTCGGCTATACAAATGAATTAGATCATTATACACTCCGCAAGACAAAGAAACAGAAATAGATAACAGCCGATATGATTTGAGATTTATTTAACTATAAAGCAAAAGAAAATATATCACCATAGCAAGGGGTTATCGGCTAATATTTGCCTTGTCTTGTAATTCTAATTACATAAAAAATAGCTGTTAATTATATGCCACTCGTGATATGCACGAAAAAATGAAAAACAAAATAACAAAAAAATTAAAGAAATCTTTTTCCGATACCGGTGATAACCGACGTACGAAGTCTAAAAAGCAATCTTGACACGGGACGAAGCAGAGGAACTGTGCTTTGAAGTATATATGCATGTAGGAATTTGAGTATTTTTCCGGCTTTTTTAAGGGCGAATAAGTCTGTACGATAATTAAGTGGAAAATGGTTTAAGTCTGCAAACTTGAACGAAAAAAAGAAAACTAAATTTCGCGCACAACAATTGGGAGTTGTTAGTAGAGTATTTTTTCAAAAAGGTCTTCTTTCTGGTTACTTACGTATCACAGCTTCTAGGTCAGCTGATAAATGAGAATCTGACAAGCGTAGACTAGTTGCAGAGAGGACTGGCTTCGTTGACTACAATGAATGAGTAGGCGAGTATGTGGCTCATTTTATAGCATTATAAAAATACCATAATACTCTTTGTTGTCCCTCCTCATTTTCGCATAAGCATTGCTTTCAATGTCTCTTAGCACGCTCAGGTAGTAAGAACTTAAGTTTAGTACACTTCACGTTCTTTGAACATTTTGAAGAGAGGCGGAAATGGGCGGGCTGCATTTTTGGCTTGAACAGGTCAAGATTATTCTGCATGGAAAGAGCATTAATGAACGCAAATCAGTCCACGTAATTAGTTTTTGCTAAATGACTTCAAAGATCAAGTTATTACTTTTTTGTCAGTAAGAGAACCTGACAAGTTATTGAAAGAAAAACTTGGTCAAATCGACTGCCGGAGAAGTGAAAGTCAGTCAAACAGGACTTAAAAGAAAAGGTATTGGGCTGACTGCAAGTTACAACCGGAATAAGTTTTGGTGGCTTGAACAAGGAGTGATAATTGGTCAATACTATGTGAATTGACTTCAAGGACCTAAAAGGTTAGCGGTTAAAGTGAGAATCACGTACTAATTTGTTAGTAAGAGAATCTGACAACTGTAGTCGCAAGTGTAGTTGCCTAGTCGGTTTTGTAGACTTCAATGAACGGACTACGTGGCTCATTTTATAGAGCAGTTAAATAAAAATGATGCTGGGCACCCGTGAAGTCATAATTTCGTCGGAAATAAAAGTCGTCGGTTTAGACTTAAAAGGAAATGGAAGGTTCGATTGTAACTCACAACCAGAAACAGCTTTGTTTGCTTGAATGATTATTGATTATTGAATGATTATTTTGAGCAAATCGTTTCCCGTGGCCAAAAGTTTTCTCAGGAATTTCACAGCCGTGTCTGTTCCCTTTCGTAATCCGGCCACGAACCTTTGATATTTGCGACCACAATCATTATTTTAAAAATAGTTATATCAGTGACAAACCCAAAACCCCCAATATTATGCATAAGCCAAGAGTAACTTTAATTTACCAGCATCCATCTCCAGTTGACAAATATTTTCCCTACTGTTGTTTAACTGCACGTTAAAGAGTTCCAGTAGAAAGTAATAAACTCAATTCTTTTCTCGCGAATAACAGTGCGAATACGAAGTTGAATAAGATATGTGTTTGAACACATGATTTATGTACTTTCTGCGAAGATCAGGTAGGTTTATTAATTCAGTTCTTTCGAATGGTTCTATATCACGATCACTATAAGA
Source organism: Porites rus (assembly GCA_964035705.1). Lineage (NCBI taxonomy): Eukaryota > Metazoa > Cnidaria > Anthozoa > Scleractinia > Poritidae > Porites > Porites rus. Next base: position 4,793,706 of record OZ037994.1, read on the forward strand.
AAAAGTGCTTTTTGAAATTTTTTTTTCCATTTACTTCAATTGCCTAATAACTATTTTATAATTATTGAAAAGCTTTTTTGAGGAACCAACTCCTTCCAAACATTTATAGATTGGTGGCTAAAATCAGCGCTAACTAAGAAACTTGGCATTTTTAAACTCCAAAAAATAGTATATTGTACAAGTGTTATTAATAAGGATTATATTTAGACTATGAACATATTTTCTTTCGTCTGTCACTACAGGTGGCAAGGGTAGATATGAATTGAAATTTTCAAAACTTAAGCCAATATCGATTCAAATTTTAATGCGATTTTATGCGTGCAAACATCATAGTTATTACGGTTAGTGCTTCCTGATTAAAAAAATTATAAAGAAAATAGTGTCGGAAACTGTTGTCAGTAATATTTGATTATTATCACATTTTCAATTAGTGCTACTGAATCTGTCAAGAGCTTTATTAGCGAGACACGCAAGTAGTAGTTAACGCAAGCTGAGAAGAGAATTGAAAGGTTTTCTGATAGATAAGTGAAACAATGTATGTGCGGTATTACATATCTTTAGAGAACAAATTTTACTTTAGTGAGAGATTTTTATGTCGTGTAACCAACCAATAAATTAGAAACCGAGAATATCGTGTGTTTTCCATTTCCAAAAATAGAGAAGCATTTTGTCTATGGACAAGGGCAATTATAGTTAATTACTTATTTTAAGCATAGAAGTGACTTGAAACAGCAAATTAAAGTTAAACCCTAACCCTCAATTCTTACTTCTGTCCCGCCTAGATTAGCTTTTGCTACCTGCGGGACAGTGTAATTAATTAAATTTATTGTTGCAATAAAGTTATGTCGTTGTTGCTGTTGTTGGTACAATTAAAATAGTGTACCGATGAGGGAACAGTTTCTCTTGTTTCTTATACTAACAAAGCCAACAATTCTTCGGATCGAAACCCGCCAACCATATAAAGCATGAGTGAGATTTGTAAAGAACAAATCACAAGTAACAGTGTCGTTAGCAATGGTACCGATCAGTTAATGGACACCGTGGCTTCACGAGAGACAGCAGTTCGGAGTCGAACGATCAATAACAAAGTAACTATCGTGCGTCAAAAAATAAACGGGTTCATAAGTTATATCTTCCATTATAACGCTAATGTAGTAACTTCATTAACTACGTACATTACATAATTAGACAGTCTTTCTTCTTTTTGGGTGTCGGGAATGTTACTGAACTTTTTGAGTTGAAACGGGTGGAAAAAGAAGAATCTGAGGCACTTGCTCGACCAACGCTCTGCAGGGAAGATCCAACATGGCGTGTTGGTGTAATGTGACTTGAACTAGCCCCTGTGTGATAAAAATTCGACGCAGAAGAACTGCTTGCGGTATAACTTGTATCCAGACGACTAGAGGTACTTAGCGAGCTATTGGTCGATACTGTCGAGTACTTGCTACTTCCTGAGACAGGAACACTCGAATTGACTGCTGTAGCAACATGGGTTGGCCTCTGTGACGAACTCGTCGTGCTTAGAGAATAACTGTTTCCTGCGCCTGTCACGTTTGGACTAGACGTCACAGAAACACTAGAATTGGCTGCTGGAGCAAGATGAGTTGGCCTCTGTGCAACATGCCTTGGCCTCTGTGACGGCCTAGTCGTGCTTAGGGAATAACTACTTGGTGTGTCTGTTACGTTTAGACTAGACGTTACAGAAACATTCGAACTTGCCGGGTGCTTCAGAATGCCCTTTAGTGGTTGGGAGCTGGAAAGATTTGGTCGCGAGGGTACTGTACTTGGTGGTTGCGGTGCATAGTAAGCACTAGTATCATTTAGCCGTGCGCCTGGCCTTGCTCTTACCGGTGGGCGCTTAAGATTGCCTGGTTGTGGTAAGGCAGAGCCACTGGCAGAAGTTGTGTGAGACACTGTTGAATCATACTGAATGATGTACTCGGGGTAGAACTGATCGGTGTCAAAGACAACGAAAATGGTTGGCCTAACTTGGTTATCAACACACGAGTCGTACAGATCACTTGCAGGATCCGAAGGGTTCTTTGACGGAGGTCTTCGATAACTGGAATTACCGGTAGTATAGAAACCCACAAGAACCTTGGCTACGAACATAAACATATCAGAACTTGAACTTTTCTTGGCATAGGTGTGGCTGTAAGAGGCATTTACTGCGAAGTAGCTTCCCTCGCCGAACTTGGTGGCATTCTTTCCGTGTAAACGCCAGTCGAAGTTTTGTTTGCAGATGGCTTCCACAGCATCAGGGCTAGTTCCGTGAAACAACTGCTTCTCATTGACAGTTTGCTGGTTGCCCTTAGCCACTGCCATCATGTTTTCTTTTTTCCTAAAGAAAGTCAAACTATGTTAAAAACGAGAAAGAGGTGTTTCATTTGAGGTGTCAACTGAAGCTTTTAATAAGTGTTTTATATAGTTTCTCAAATCCTTTCGCGCAAAATTTTATGGCAAACTAAAGATTTGATTTTTAAGCCACCTTCAAGACAGTGATTTTCCTCGTCTTCTGTTCACGAATTATTAAATGATTTGAGAAGGAAGTGTATCGTCTGAGATCCGCATAGTGACACTGGTGAGTAGACTGAAAAAACAGACGCGGCCAAGATTTAAAAATAGATATCGAGGTAAGGGATATCTCGATATCACAAAACACTCTCTCGAGTGTTTGATGTAATATATCAAACATGAGATGCAGTGTTTCATCACCAGATGAAACACCGAGAAGAGAGTTGAAATACGACGCGCAGCGGAGTATTTTTGACGAACTTCGAGGTGTTTCATCTGGTGATGAAACACTGTGTCGAATGTTTGATATTTCTTCTCAAACAAAATCATTTTTGAAGGAGAAATTAAGGATGCAAATACTAAGCAGTGTTTCATCCGATTTCCAAACACTCATTAAACATTAATTTCCTTTGTATTTTCTTAATGAATTATTAATGAGTTTGAGAAGGAAATATAAAAAACACTCAATCCCCAAAGAACTTCTGTCACGCGCCAACTATTTTACCCGCATGTCGTATGATGTACATAGTTATAAGTGCATATTAATCTGACGTGTTAAACAACAAGTGCCGTTTACAACTTCTGTTTTTATTGAAGAAATTACAGAAACGTTTTTTTTTTCATTTGTGGCTCCAGTTTAAGGTTATCTTGCTATAACATTCTTGAATGCAGTTTTGTTAGGAGATAAAATGTATGCACTAATACCTGCAGTATTTCTCCCACATGAACGGGTTCTGTACCCGGTGAATGCTCTGGATCTTGAAGCCGTCGTTCATGGTACGTCTGAACAACTGCTCCACAGTTTTATACTCCTCCTCATAAGAGAACAATAAAACGCGTTCATACTGTGAGTTGGGTGGCATGGCGGAGGACCAGTTGCTGGGAATGTATTTGTACTTTGCGCTTCTTTTGCGTATTTGTTCCCTGAGACAAGAATCACCATTTCTCCTTCAAAAGAAATAAAATATTTTAGTACCTTCAATTTAACATTCTATTAAACTAGAAACTGTACAGCTGCCCATGTTTGGTCGCCTTAATATGGCCCACTCTATTAACTGTGAAATGGGTAACCTCATGATCAGTCTGTAGCCGGTCAAACACTGATACTGTGGCAAAAGCAAATGTTACTCCCTTGAAAGTAAACCTTAGAAACTAAATTATCCGAACATGTTTTCCAAACTTTCATCTTCCTTACAGCAGTTTTCTACGACAACGGTATTGCAATGAAGATTATATTGAAAACCTACCACTTCAGGTCTTCGATGTTTTCAAGAGACACAAACTCCAGGGGTCTTCTTTTCACCGCACGCTTGGTGCCAGTTTTCAAGTTAACTTGAGAAAAAGAAGAACTTGAATAAAAGAATAAGTTGTATTCATGCTGTCCAGTTTTGAATTTCACTTGCTTGCTCCCGTCCAAGAAGGACTGCTCTATAAGAAGCTGAAGATCTCTTCCCTACAACAAGATAATATCAACAAATGAAGGCTTTGGCATTGAAAAGTTAAGCAACGAGGGAGCTTACAAATAACAGCGTTGAAAATTTCGCTCAGGGTGTCAGTTGGTGTCACTGTCAAAGAGGCCAAAGAAAGGGGCGGGGGGACGGAACTCTGCCTGTTCCCTCTGCTATTTGAGTCTTCATAGCTTAGTTGGTAGAGCAATGCAGCGCTAACGCAGAGGCCATGGGTCCGGAAATTGTTTTAGGGTTAATTTGGAATTGCTTAAATTGCAATTACCACTGCGACGATCATATCTTCATTTAAGTCTGTATTTCCGCAGTTCACATCATCTTCATTCTATATCTACCAGAAATATAAGATATTCAAGTATTATTCCACGAGTGCGCGTTGAATATGAGATGGTTAATAGCCCACGAGGCGCGTAGCGCCGAGTTGGCTATAATCATCTCACATCCAACAATTAAGCGCGAGTGGAATAATTGTTTCATTAAAAACGCCCACAAAATATCGAGAATTCTTCCCGACTTTATTTGTAAAAACAACCGATTTTCCGCTTGTTTTTAATTCTGAGCAGACGTGTACAGTTACCACATTTGGAGAGCATGGTATAATGGCTCATATACCATGATGGCTAAGCCAATCAGAGCTCTAGAATTCCATTATCCAATGATTCAGTTTTTGGTAAAACTTGTTAGGTAATTGTCACGGAACAGTTATTATTGATCTTACCGAATGGTCATTCCCATACTTAAGCCAGACGTTGCCATTTTCTTTCCAGTACCACGTCCACCTAGTTTGCATGATTTCACTGGGTTGTTTGACTAAAGCAATCGTGGACAGCCGCCTCAACTTAGTTTTGAGGCCAAGATGAGAGCGCGGTGGTATCAAATGCATGAGAAAATTGTTGAAGTCGATTTTAGTCTCACAATCGTTAACCGCGGTGAACCCAGGCATACTGAAAGAGAATGAAAACGCAGTTCAGTAAGCATTGACCTTGCCCACCGGATAGCGAATCTACTTAATCAGTTGAAGGATCCTTTTTTGTTCGAATTTAACGAGCTCTTGAGTAGAAATTTAAAGAAAGGAGAGAAAAATTGTTAAGTTTATCCCGTTTTCTCCCAAGCTGTTCCCCGAGTCAAATGTCTACATTTTCGTTTGTAAAAATATCAAAAACAATTAGCACCACCAGTGCCGCTGAAAAGGTTACATTTCAATGCACATCACAGACTCGAATGTTTAAGGACGACATTTGTACAGTTATAATAAGATTACTAAAGAAAAGAACTGTTCAGTAGCTTTCACTTGCCTTCATTTTCACACCTTTAGATGTCATCTACAGACTTTCTTAGAACTACAGCCAAATATCCATAACGGACTACTCAGAATGTAAGGTTATAAAAGGTTAACCGAAATCAAGTCCGCCTTAAAAGGAATACATACTCGCCCTTACGAATCAGAATAACAATAGATAGGCTAAAAAACACGTTCACCACAAACGACAAAAAACTTTGATTCCATCAGGAGCCGACGGCTCCTGTTCCAGGTTCCTTCGCAAGAATTTTGTTTGTTTTTATATATCTACTCTTTTCTTAATTTCTCAGAACATTTTAAATTTGAATCTGGCGTTTGCTGTTTCCTGTAAGTGTGATTCTAAATCTGTCTAATCACTTGCCTCTTAAACAAAGATGCGTCAAGAAACTGGGCAGGCTTGAAATTTACTTGGGTATCGATGCTCACGTCACAGTACAGTTTCTCCAACGTTAAGTTGTCCGTCTCAGAGAAGCTTTTCCACTGGTGGACTTGTGGGACCTCGTACTGCCAGAGGTAGGGCAAAGAACAGTGGTGTTTCATGCATCGTTCGCCTTTGTGGCATTCACCACTTAGAAAACTTGAGCAGATGGGCATATCTGGATTGTCATTATGAACGTGACCTGTTAAATCAGACAGCAAAGAGACCCTGAGTGGTATAGACCGGGGTGCCTTACCAATAAAACAAGTATATTTGAATCTCCTTAACGAACGCCAAATTGTAGAAATCCTAGGGGAACGTTTACTTTATTACGATCGTCAGTTCTCATAAAGTACAATAAAACTTGCTAAAAAGGTAAAAATACATAGGTTTCCCGTTAAGTGGGCGATGAGAAATTGTTTTCTTGTAAGATTACTTAAAAAACGTAGCCGGTTTCCGTGAGATTAGAGTACTGGTATAAACTTACAGTTTGTTTTGTCTTTGCCCGACAGACTGAGCCTATCATCAAGAATCATTTTCACCACGTCGTTGCTGCTGAGATTTCTTATCTGTAGACTATCAAAAACAGCGCGGGAATGGTTTGTTTTCAAGGCTGCTTCGTGATCTAGTTCACAGTAATACTCCCCTTTACAGCATTTCCTAAGAAATCCACAACATATGTGAATCTTACGACAAGGATTTCCACCAGAGCATATCCCATTATTGTAGTCGACACAAGGCTGAGGTGTAGATAGTAGCACAAGCTGGCGTAGCTGTTGCTCTGTTAACGTGTCCAACTTAAGGGTAGACAACAAGGCTTTGTCTTTTTTATTATGAACGTGGTGATTCAGAGGACACATCTCTTCACGGCTACAGGAGTCCGTAATGTCATCTTTACAAACATGGAGATTTGGGCAGTCAACCTTTTGACACCGCTTTTCACTGATGTAGTTTAAGCACAGACGCGCCTTCGTAGAGAATGCTTCAATTTGGGAAATTTTTCCCTTTTCGTTTTCAATGATTAAAAAGCTGCCTTTTCTTCTGCGAAACCAAGATTCAGCACTATCTGGCCCATGAGGGAATAGGTCAGTTCGTTTTCCGATCGCGGAGAAGGAAGCTGAGCAGTCGTACTCTGTACACAAACGTTCGAAGACCTGTTGTTCGTCTGGCCAACAAGGGGTCCATTTGGTCGTTGACGTCTTCTGTTTCGATAAACTATTGTTTGGATCAGCGCAATCAGATACAGTAGGGAAGGTGGGTTTAACTGAAGAAACAAAATCATCGTCAGACTGTATTCTTCTAAGACTACTAACGCTGCTTGACCGGCTTTCTTGACGCATGCTCGAAGACCTCTCACAAATCAGGACCTCCTGAAGCATAGACCTAGTGCTTGCATCTGGGCATGTCAGACCATATTTTGTAAATATTGCTGATGTACGAGGACTCAGCAGTGCACTTTCGTGCTGCAAATCACAGTCGCCGAAATCGCTGCACTTCCGCCTAACGTAGTCCTTGCAAATGTGTATCTGTTCGCAAAGATCTTTTTTACAGCCTCCAGAGTTATAGTCTAAACAAACTTGTGGCATCGAGAACCGCAAGACTTTACGAAGCTCTTCTTGCGTAAGATCACCCAACTCGAGTTTGGTGATGAAGCCGCGATCTTCGTCAAACTGGAAATTGTGTCTCCATTTGCATCGGCTGAAGAATTTGCAGGATCCTGCTATGAATTCCCTACAAACGTGAAAAAACTGGCAGTCCTCTCTTGAACAACTTTGCGACGTCAAGTAGTTGAAGCACAATCTTGCTTTTGGACAAAACGAAGTGACCTCCAAGATATTACCAGCTGAGTCCTCTGTGAGCAGAAATTTATCGTTTCCTTGTCGAAACCAGTTAGCAATGTCCTGTGAATTTCCTGTGTTAAATAAATCTCGTCTTTGGGAAATTATGGAAAAGGGAACCGTCCCATTGTGTTCCTTACAAATGCCTTTGAATACAGTTTTCTTAGAAGAATTGGATTTATTTTGAGGTGCTACAGAGCTACAAGAACTTGATACGGATGATCCCCTCTTCTGCCGCTGCGCCTTAATTCTGGTCTGGGAAGAAGCGTTTTGTTCAGGTTCAAGGTCCATCAACCACTTTTCGACAAAAGCTCCGTCTTTGGCCGGCAAACTATTCAGGCCACCGAGAGATCCAGAATTTGTCCTTCCCATACTAGAGCCACATGCGCTTTTGTGTTCTTCACAAACTAATAAATCCCTCAAGACGTTGTTCAGGTTAGTGTCATCTATTTTATACTTCTCAAGTATAGAGCTGGTGTGGAGGGTATCGAGGGCCTGCTTGTGATCTAAACAGCAGGACTTTCTCTTTCTGCACGCATTCATCACGAACCTCTTGCAAATGTGGACTCGGTTGCAAAGAGTGTCTCTGTTGCAGCCGGTGTCATTGTAATCCGGGCAAACTTGAGGAGATGATGATATCAAAAGTTGGCGGAGCTGCTCATCTGTTAGCTCGTTTAAATGAAGACTCGACAGCGTTTCTGAGTCTCTCTTGTTTCGAAAGGAATGGCTTCTGGAACAGCTTTCGCCGTGAATGCAGGTCCCTGTGACAAATTTTCTACACAAATGAAAATTTAGGCACAGATTATTTCTGCACTCATTGGTCAAAGACACAAAGTTGCGACACAAACGCAGTTTTGGACAGAATGCTGCCACATCTTGAATATCCCCACGCTCATTGCGGGTGACCAAGAACTTATCTTTGTTTTCTTCAAGAAGCGATTCGAAATCTTCAACTTCGCTCGGAAGAACAACTTTCTGATCAAGAAGATTTGCTACGGATTCCGAACAGCTAAATTCCTTGCATAAACGATCAAAGAAAACACTGACCGCTGAGCTATTCTTGAAGCGGCTTGGAGCTGGTTTTGGTGTCACAGCAGCCCTATCTTCGCTTAAAGTTACACACCGCTGTTTATCCAAAACTAAAATACTACAACGAACGAAGTCGACGTTGACAATTTGATTTGGTGGGACTAAATCGTATTCTTTGAGAATATTCATGTTGTGACAATCCGTGAGGCTGTGTGAAAGTAAACAGTCGCAAGCGAGACCAAGCGCCTCTTTAGCACAAACATGAAGATATGGACATTTCTCATATTTGCATTCACTTCTCAAGTACAGTTTGCAGATCGTCGGCAGACTCCAAGCAATAATTTTTCTCAAACTTCCATTTGAATACTTCTCCAGTCCAAGTTCTTTTAGTTTGCTATCGTTTCCATGGTCATGGAAGTCATGAGACAGACCACAAGCTCCATTGCATTCTTCTTCGATGAAGCTTTTACAGATATGCCAGTGTTTGCACTTATTCTGACCCCGTCGACATGAGCCTTTCACAACATACCGCTGGCAGATTTTCTTTCTCAAATTGATTCGCATACCTTTCTCTTCGCCATTGTGATCTTTCACAAAGACGAATTCACTCCGATTGTTAAGCCACTTTCTCGATTCCGGCGCAGATTTTCTGCTCCCCAGAGGTGCAGGACGCCTGAAAAGAACTGGTAATTCAACAAAACCGCCGCTACCGCAAATAAAATTGTGGACTTTCTGAAACAAACCGTCATCCTGATCATCCGCCATCTTGCAGCGCCGGATTCTCGTCACGAGATATCTTCATGGAAATAAAAACTTCCGGGCCTTTGAATTCCGAGAAAAGAGGCGTTGGGGGGAATCCGCTTCATGAAATGAGTGCGGGCGGAAGATCGCAATTAGTCACGCTTATTGCTACACTCAGTTCCCCTCTGCTAGGCAGATTTCTCCTTCGCTGAAACCGACTTTCCAACGTGAGACCAGGGAAGCCAGTGGAAGTAGAAGTGTATAGTGGAAAGGTGGAAGCCTGGAACCAATTGTGTTTTTGAATCGTACTAGGACTCCAGTGGTGGCCGACAGCTGCTTGGAGAAAGCAAGTACAGTCGACTCCCGGTAACTCGAACCCTCTATATAACTCGAACCTCCCGCTAACTCGAAGCAATTTTCATTCCCTTCAGAACATTTTCTATACAACTTTACCCTCGATAACTCGAACTCCCGATAACTCGAACTTTTTTCTATTTCCCTTGAGGGTTCGAATTATCGGGAGTCGACTGTACATGCAAATTTGTTTTATACTTTTTTTGATTGATCGAGACGAAATGATCAAAATTTACAGTACTGAGTCACCGATGAATTGCACGGCTGCGCCTGGAGTTAATGCACTGTACTTCATTCAAATTTGCTTTTCGAAACATGAACTGGTATGCAAATTTTAAAACATTGATGTCACGCAATAGCTCAAATGTTACCTTGAAACATAAATCGCTGATCAGAAGGTATAAGATGAAAGTATGGTTATCAGAAATGGAAAAAGGCAGGAGTGGATATTTAATAAGGTCAGTGAAATAGAAACAAAAAAACAAAGGTAACGAGGCATAAAATTTATTGGAAATCAATGACGTGATCAACCTGTATATAAAGAACAGGCAAATGATATTTACTGTCACTGTCACTGTCACTGTGCATATTGCATATTGTAAACATGGACGGCTCGACACAAAGTTTGATCATTCAGGCAATTAGGAAGCAGCTACCGACCTGATTGTCCGCTTGTGATTCAAGAAACCTGAAGAGAATATTGTGTTTTCATCTCCACCAACAGAAGAAGAAGGCGTTTGATCATTCAACCTCGGAATTATAATAATCAAATCAACATGGCTGACACACAGCAGTCTCGGGAGAAAAAATCCTCTCTCAAAAACCGTCAACAGAAAACAATCGACACGTTTCGCCGCTTGAAAACAGCTGTGCAACGCTACAGTAAAGCCATGACAGCTATGGTATACTTAGTGACTAACTTCTTTACGGGAATTTTCGTTGCTATCTTCGCTGCTTACGAGCGGGTGGTATTACTAATTATTCGCATTGTTGGCTGCGTTCAACAGATCTTTCATTTTGACTACAAAGGTTATTTAATGTGGTTGCTTACAATGCCTGTGGCTTCTTACAACAAATGCAAGGGACAAATGAAGCAACATTTGTGGATGCCAATTGCGAAATCGCTAAAAAGAAGAGCTAATCAAATCACGCGCGCTACAGGCGCGAGGATTCGTGAAAGTGCTGTGTACGCGAGAGGATTTTGTGAAATCTGTCGAAGACTCTTTCTTCTTGCCAGCGATTATACTCCAGGAGGAAAGGTGACTGTTACAATTTTTCTGGTGGTCATCGCTATTATGCTGTTGCTAAAATTCTTGACAGTTGTTCGAGTATTGATGCAAATAGTTCAGATCATGTACAGTGTTGTCGCATTCCTTTTGCACCCTCTTCTTCTCACCTTAAAAGACGTCCTGTCAGTTTTTGATCCTTTGTTTCATATCATTTTAAACCTTATACGAATCACTGTTCACACAATTCTCTCCTTGCTGAAAGCAACTGGAAGGTTCCTGTGGTTGAACATCGTTTCAATTTCCTCAGGGTTGTACAGATGCTGGCAGAGCTTTGCCAACTGCACAGTTGTAAGATTTCTTTGGAACACTATCTTGGCAATATTTTCAAAGACAGCATACGTTCTACTGGAGAAATTTGTCACGGTATTTCTTCCTTTGACGTTAAAGATATCATACTATACGACAGCGCTTTGTCTTGACATTTCATCCGTGGTATACGAAAATTTCTTCGTGGTCACGGTGAAAGTAGAGGACAAGTTTGAATATCTCAGTAAATCTGGAATTGGAAGCTGTGTATTTATTTTATGGGCTCTACTGATTGCTTTTAGATTTAGAAATCGATTATCAGGAACTTTTTTTTCGGAAATCGATGATAAAGAATACGCTATAACATCATCCACGGACGCTGCTGATCGCGATAGGAATAGTTCAAGAAGAGGGAGGTCTTCTTACTCCCAGGGCTCGGCGAAATACGACAGTTTACGAAGGAAGACGACTGGCAACGACTCCAGTGTTCGGTTCCGCGGTAAGACAAAAAGCAATGATCAGAAGGGGCCCGAAAATGACGATGGAACTGAAGGTAAGTTAGTGAAAAATTTGAGTACGCGGATGACCCTCTATAGTCTCCAACGCAGCTGTTTTTGTCTTGTCACGCAACGCCCGTAACGTAACAACTGCGCAGACTTGTAACCCTCTCGATCTGCAATCAAGTAGCCTGGACATAATATACTTTTCGTTTTATTATTCGGGCCCATAGCAGGGGAAGGGGCAGAAGGGGCATTGGCTTAAGCCTGACACACCCATCCCCACCCCCCGCATTTTCGATTGTGTAAAGCAAATGATTGGTCAAACAATTTACAGTTAGTAGTCAGTTGGTCTTTAATACTGTCACCCCAAAAAAATAAACCGTTCCCTTAATAGTAACAAAAGTACTCCTATATACTCATGATGTAAGTCTAGCGAAGCAGATTTTAGTAATCTCAACGATGTCCCATAAACCTGTCCTTTTTTCCCAAGTCGACGTTATAGTCTGACACTTTGTCAGTGTCTGATATAAGTCTAATTATAAGCATAGTTAATGAAGTGGAATGGTTATGAAACCCATCAGACTACTTTGTTGATATGTTTTTGTGGACCTAAAAGGGCACAACGTTCAAAAGTATCCCTATCATTTCGATCGTATTGACCAATAAAAACGTTGCATTAATTTATTCTGTCACAATTTGCCAAAAAGAAAACAAAGGAATGTGCACCTTCAGGAAGCTTCCAACATAAACTGCAGCATTGTTGTTTTTATAATTGATGTTTGACGCTTTTCATAACCAGTCTTCTCTAATAACTATGGTCTTCGCAAGCCTTATGACCTATTTGATAATGTGTGTTTGTGTGTGTGTGTTTTTTCTGGACTGGGGTAGTTTTGATTTGCCTAATTTGCTTTGCCTCACCACCACCCCAATTACTTTTGACCTAGAAGTTAAACTGGCAAGTCGTTTTATAACATGGTTTTGCAAACATTTCACCAGCTTTCATTGCTGAATCTTTCTGCTAGTCAAGGCGGCTTTGTATAGGTCTCTACGGAGTTCGTTTTAGAATTCACCTTTTCAGAAAGGTGAAAATCTAAATCACACAGAATCAACAAATGAATAAAAAACTAAGAACGTCACCCCTTAAGACGAATGACTTTTTCTAGTCCTTTCTTAAAACGTCTTTTTATCAGATTTCAATTATAGTAGTTGAGTGACTACTGGGTGGGAAACTGCCCACCTACCCCTCCCTTAATCTAGCATTTTGCCCTAAGTGAGAAGCAAGTGTTAGTGTTGGCTCAGGGGAGGGGTAGGTGGGTAGTTTTCCAGAAACGTATAATGATCTACTTCGTTTCAGGACATATCCACTACAGCTCGCAAGTTCATATCTGCCCTGACTTCATCGCTGGCATGTGCCATCAAGGAAGCAAGTGTGAATCTCATCACTGTCCCCTCCCTTACCACTGGCAGTATCGCCTGCCCCTGGAGGGGTGGAGAAGTTTTACCAAAGAAGACAATTGCAGGATAGAAGAGTTATTCTGCGACCCCAAGAACGATGTTGTGTCAGCAGCTGACATAGATGTGGCATTCAAGTCTTACGGCGGTGAGAGGTGAGTGGGAGAAACGGGTGTGGTTTCTTTAAGAGCTCTATTGTTGTTTAAATCTGGGAAGGCCTTAACAAGGTGATACCCTGCTTCCTTACACTAGTCTCTCACGCGGAGAAAAAAAACTCCAACAAAAACCCCTGGGACCAGGGTACTGCTTCCTGTTTGTCGTGGTAAACATTGTGGGTAGTCTAGGGTCGCCCACTTCTCAGAGTAAATACGGTCCTGCGGGATTTGTTTCCATTCTAGCTGAAATGTTTCCCCGGGGTCCCCAAGCAACGTCCAGTTTTACAAGGATTTGAGTTTAATTATCAGTAGGAATTAATCAATCTTGTAGCTTTAAGGCTACAATCGCGGCATGCATTGCCGCTGGCCGCGCGTAACCCTTTGCCTTTCGCGATTCTCAACTCAAAAGCCTACACACTACACAAAGGGGCAAAAGCAAGGTTATAGTGCACGGCCTTCTGTGCGAGGTTTCGAGCTCGATCACTAGGTGTGACCTCAAATCCTTGTTTCTCTTTCCCGTTTAGCTTTAAGAAGCTTAAGTGATCTTAAGTACCCTTAAAACGGAGCACTGAGGGAGAGAGGGAGGGGAGGAGTAAATAAGCGCATCTTCGGCCTCCGGTTTGTCAGTCTAATGAGTACTGTCGGTTAACGAAGTCAAAAAAGGACTTTGTGACTATACCTTTCAGCAGTTTTTGGCCACATTCACCACTACGTTATACTGTTGGGTGTAATCTCCTTGCTTTGTTACATCATTTTCTACAAGCAGATCATCATCCAGGAACGATGCAGTGAAAGTAGATTTTGGCAACATGAGGATAGAGAAAAGCTATCACCGGGCGGACCTGAGAAGACTGTCTACAGAATCGTTTGTTAAACAGGAAGGCAAAAGTCTTAGCACACAGTGGCTGTGGTATAGAAAAGAAGAAAGTGGTGACTGGATCAAGTATGGAGTGACGGTAAGATGAAGTAAATGGAAAATGAAAGGTATCCTTGGCATAACTGCTGAATTCTGAAAAAAGTCCAGATTTGCCCAGCATCGATCGAACGCTAATGAGGTGCACGATTCCTAACATTTGTCAAGACAAAAAGAAATCACCAAAATGAAATTTCCTTTTTTTCAATAGTTTGAAATAATTACCATGCAAAAGCCCTGTCAAGGGGATTTCGTCCACTTTAAAAGTTAGATTTGACAACTTATCTTGCCATAATCTGCTACAGGAGATTTAAACCCATGCGACAATCAGGCGTGTCATACAAAATGACGCGAAAAAACTTAGGGCTATTATGACAACCACTAACAACTTTTTATTTCATACTCTTTCTAACCGTATATTTTCGTTATACGATGTAGCGTCCATCATTGCACCCACACTGTAAATTGATGGCCGTTGATTGTATTTCAGACTGGCGAATCCGATTTAAAGCAAGAAGACCTAGAGACCGCTTTCCTTCGTGATGATGGGAACTACACAGTTACCAGAAATGGACAAGAGTTCCACCTCCAGTTCTTCATGAACCCAATGTGTGAGAAATCCTTGAGGCCGTACTCAAAGACTCCCACTGAACGGTCCGACGTCGCCCCGCATACAAGTCACCAGAAGACGTAAAAAAGCTATTAAGGGGCAATGTCGAGAAGAAGTCATGGTTCTGTTTAAGGAACTTATTTCGATGGCGGTAGGAAGTAGATAAACTCTAGTCTTTTTTGTTTTCATCAATGCCCTCTCGAGCACATAGATACTGTACTCTCTTATGCACTTGTAAGACGCACCTCACGGGCTGAGGACTGAGGACTGAGGGCGCATGACAAACCGTGATCACGGTCTTCCGCTTTGTAAGCCTGAACTGAAGACTACGTTTGGCTTGTTTGGGACTTATATGGTATATCACTTAAATTGAGAATTTCGATTTACGTTGATGCCCGAGCTGTCTGTTTCTCTCATCCCACCAGCCCCTAAGAACGTCTGCGTGGGAGGCTAGCTGACGGTACGGCCGCAAATTGGTTATTGAAAATTGATAATTTTTTATCTTATCTCCATATTTTTACCAAATTAAATAGTGCAGAACGTATTGGTTGTTGGAAGAGTAACAGATACAGTCAACTTTTTTCTCAACGGATATCTCGCTATGACATCTAGACTGCCTGCCTTTCTTTACTTCGTTTAGTTGACTCTCATATAAAGGCAGACGTTTCGATGAACACCTAGAACTGGTCCCTGCTTTTGTTTACTCGTTTAAGCTGACTATCTATGAGACGGACACATCGCCAAAAAGGACGCCTAGAGTTGGTCCCTGCCTTTCTTTACTCCTTTTAATTGCCTCTAAAAGACAGACATGTCGTTTTCAAAAGAAACGGTTGACTGAATACACGCAGTTTTTATGGCACCAGTGTAGTCAACTCCCAGTTCGTGTTTTTCGGTGTCCAAAACTGACCACCCTATAAAAGACTGACCCTTGACACAATTAAGGCAAACAAAGTAATAACCTTGCGGTTTTTCTCTTCCATTTTGCAGTTTTTTCAGCCTATTCAACTCATTTCCCAGGGTCTGTGAGACGTCTGTTAATGGCTTGAACGATGTTATGGGTCACGACAATACCTTGAAACGAATCCCCCTGTCAGCAGATAGTGAGGAGTTCAAAAAGGTGGAAACGCTGTTTCATAAAACAATCCTAAAACGCAAGGCAAAGATAACTGTGATCGAGAAAATAAAACTGCTTTCTTAAATGAGAGATACAAAAGGTATAGTAAATGTATGAACAAGACTTAAATTCTGTATTCTTAAGCAACGTGCAAACGGATGCAACATTGTTGACCAGCAACTCCAAACACTGTTGGATCAAAAATGCTACATATTGCGTCCGTTTGCACACCCTGTGGCATGTTTTTTTGTGTTGTTGGGAGTTGTTGCGCAAAGTTTGAAACCCCCGGTCAAACTTTTAACCCTGTGCAAAGGAACACAACATTGTTGGGAGTTGTTGCGTCCATTATCACGTACAATTGTAGCTTTAAGTGTAAGAATTGGGTCTTTTACCGTACGGACTATGGGGTCAAGGTCAATTCACATTATTAATTCGGTCAAGAGTGAGCTGAAATAAGAGCCAGCTATCCTCACTCATCATTATTTAGCATTATAAACTCTGAAAGAAAAATAAAAAGAGATTTTCTGAAAGAGAAAACAAAGCATCACAATTTTTCTTAATTTTTCGATGACACGAAAGTTGAACTTGAAAATGGTGGCCCAATTCTTTTTTTATAATAATAATAATAATAATGATGGTTTATTAAAATACACATGGTGGCACAAAAACTATGAATTACAATGTGCTTACATAAGTTACAACTAAAAATAAAATTACATTTGTTTCAGAGGGACTGGGATTACAGGCTATTTATAAGTTATTTACAATTCAGATATAGACTCGTAAGATAAGTTATATTTTCGCCATTACTGGGAAAAAACTCGAACCGAAGCGCTTTGTTCTATACTGGAAGCGGCTAGAACTGCTACTGTTCCTAAGATGGTAAGAGTGGCATTCGGATCGCACGGGAGGGAGAAGGCGGTGCAGCTGGCCATCTGGGTTATTTTTGATATTGTGCCACACTTTAAGACACAGGTGGGCGCGTCTATCCTCTAAACTGGTAATGTTGGCTTGTGCAAGAGCCTGTTGATAGTGGAGGTCAGGGTACACGATTCGCAGGGCCCTCTTGTGGATAGCTTCAAGCTGGTCAATGAGGAAGCGAGGAAGGCAAGTAGTCCAGACAACAGAAGAGTATTCAAGGACAGAGCGAACCAGGGCGCTATAGATGGTGACAAGGTCCACTGGAGGGACCCCAGCGCGCTTCAAGACCCTGAGAATGTGCAGTCGCTTAGACGCCTTGGAAACGATTTCGTTGGTGTTATCGTTCCACTTTAGGGTGTCACACAGGGTCAGACTAAGTACTTTGTAACATGACACAGTAAACAAGTAAACAAGTTGTGAAAGGTTTGAACCCAGGAGTCAATTCATAAGTAGGTTGAGTATAATCGTCCGGGTGAACAAGGTCCTGAATAGGACTGTTGTTGTTGACAGTGACTGACGTATCCACAACCTGTGCGGTAGTCATCTTCAGAGTCAAAGTGAGTTGTATCACGTCAGTTGATGGTATTAAACTTTGGTTATTGACCTGGGATCAATTTAATAAAACTTTTACAAGTGCAATTTACTAGTTTAGCTATTGTTTTAGGACCCTAAAACAATATCTACACTTGTAAATTACAACTGTAAAGGTTTTATTAAATTGACCCCTGATTGGTAAATTAAGTCGCGATGTTATTGGTCGTCTGTCAGTTAAGCCGTGATGTTATTCTCCATTAATGAAGGCTCGTAATGCCATTGGTGCGTTTCAAATAATCTGTGTATTTTCACAGTTAAACAGTCGTTTATTGTAAGTCAAATCGTTAGTTGTGCAGTCGTTCTCTCGAAGTTAGGTTTGCTTGATTCCTTTAATAAGTCGTTTGTACGGTGCTGGTAACTGTTGATTACGATTCAGTGGCGTTTGCTCTAAGTTAGGAAACCAGCTTTCTGAAGTGAGTCGTTGATAGCAGTCTGTCGAATACGTAATAAATGTCGCAGAGTCTGACTTTGCGACATATCTGAAGATCATGCTCTAGTCATACTTAACCTACTTATGAAATAAAAAAGTTGCAATCCACTTCCACCGCGTGGTCCTTGAAAGCTATAAAAGCACTTTCTGACCAGTTAATTTCAGTTTTTCCTTGGCCAAAACGTTTATTTTTCAGTCTTTTGGCCTTGAAAGTCTCCCTTGAGCACCAGACTAGGTTTCCACTAGAGAAGATTTTTTAAATCCGGAACTATCTTTTGGTGTCTGGATTCGTTTTGCTGCTAGATGCAGATGCATGAATACGAAATAAAAACCGTTTGAACACGTTTCCAGGAACTTTAAACCCGGAATCTTAAATGTCCGAATACTTCATCCGAATGAACCCTTCCTGGATTAAGTGATGTGTGCGAATCCGAATATCAAAAATGCAATAAATCCTGAAACATTTCTGAATGCGGAAATTAAAGTCATGTAAAATAATGTATATGTGGAGCCCTTAGTCTTCTCCAAGGACCCACAGTTTATTCCGCAATTTCATTAAATCAACTGAATTTAACTGTAATGAGTTCATTCCATTTACAAATTGTATACGGTGGATGTATTTTCAGGAAGAGAGACCAAATCAAGAATATACTTAAAGTCTCCGACAACGATAATGTGGAGAGGCTCCTTTTCCACGGCACCAGTTCAGATGTCATTGACGCCATCTGCAAGCACAATTTTGACCACAGGTGTCACGGCAAAAACGGCACAAAATACGGTAAAGGAAGCTATTTTGCCGTCAAAGCCTCATATAGTGACAACTACTGCAGTGAAATGACAAGATTTATGTTCCTTGCTCGAGTGTTAACCGGAGAGTCTAAGCAAGGAGATGAATCACTCCATCGACCTCCTTTAAAGGACCCTAGCAATCCCGCTAGTGATCTATATGATTCATGCGTTGATAATGAATCAAGCCCATCAATTTTTGTCATTTTTAATGACGAACAGTGTTATCCTGCCTATCTAATAACATATTACATTATTTAAAGAGTTTAACCAACAATAACCTGGGCCTAAGGGTCAGCGATCATCGAGCGAGATGGCCGCCAAATTTAAAGCTCCGTGTTGAAGAGAAATTAAGTTAAAGTTTCTTTTCAAATTTTCTTCCATTTTAACTTTTCATGTCAAAATCCTTTATGTAAACGATCTCTGCAACTAAGAGAGAAAAACAGAAGAACAGGCAGAAGTTTCAGAAGAAGAAGACTTCGAAACATTTGTAAGAGAGTCGCTTGGGCAACTGAGCAAAGGTCAGAAACAAATCATTCAGGACATCTCAAACTTAAAAGCTAAAGTAAAGCTGAATGAAACAGCGTTGGATAAAATATCTAGCCAATTTAAGACCCTCAACGACAGCTTTGAAGAACTCAAGGGCGAGATTCATGACGCGAGGTGTAACGTCGACGAGATGGAAAGCTCTGTTCAAAAACACGCTAAGCAAATTGAGGGAATGCGTGAAAGACTACTGTCCCTTGAGCGGTATTCTCGAGAATACAACCTCCGTTTCCACAACGTTCCAGAATCTACTAACGAGGATTGTGTCCAAAAAGTGCGTGACATTTTATCCAATCAGCTTGATATGGAGCCGGAGATTGAAAACGCGCATCGTGTTGGTCCCCGAAATGACGACAAACCGCGAGTAATTATTTGCAAGTTCCTTTATCGTCCACAGAGGTATAAAGTTATCCAGAAGAAGCGTGTAAATATCATCGCAAAACTGAAACGACATGTAACAACCCAGTCTTTGATAAGTATCTACTATACACTTGTCTACCCCTATTTAAACTACGGTTGCATTCTGTGGGGTAATAATTACGAAGCTCCAGTATCACAATTAGTAAAGCTACAAAACAAAGTTGTGAGAGTCATTAATAACGTTCCACTTCGTGATCATATTACGCCTCATTATGCAAACCTTGGCCTAATTAAGCTTCCTGACAATGTTAAGCTAAATACCTGCCAGCTGATTTACGATCACTTTGTAGATAAAAAGCCGTCTAATTTCACGCTGGCCTCGGTATCTGAGCAACATAATTATGACACAAGAAGTGCATCCCTACAACACCTAAAGCCCAGTAGCTTTAGAATAAATTTAAGGAAATTCTGTCCAACAGTCATAGGATGCTATTATTGGAATGATATTCCTTTATCTACACGTGAAAAAACAACTAAAAAATTGTTTAAAAGAGCACTTTTCAACTATTATCTTGCTCAATATTAATCATCGCCACACCGACTCTCAAATATTACATTTTTTATGTGTGTGTGTATGTGCTTTTCTTTTTTCCTCTCTTTTGAATATTTTTCATATATTTTTCATAGTTTATAGGGTTTATACTTTTCTCTTTTTTTCTCTTTTAACCCAAATAAAACTGTAGTTTAATCAAAGGGCAAGTAATTAGTTTAACTATAGTTTAACTATATCCTGCCCTCTCCATTTACTCTTGTAACCGGATATTTAATTCTACAAACAGCATCTTTAATTCTTCAATCTTGTAATACAATATAAATGGCTTGTAAAATAAATAAATGGAGGAAAATATAAACAAATAAACAAACAAATAAACCTGGGCCTACATGATACTGTTGATGAGACGGAGCAACAGAAAAATCACAAGTCTTCGTCTCAGTCCTTTTAAAAATCGTAGCAGTTGTTATAGCCAAGGAATATAGGGGGTTTCTGCCCTAGGTTCCCAATATTTGCCTCTGCCATTACACGACCCTAAGAGGAACCTACGATCAAGTGATACACTACAGATAGCTATCTCTATGGAGAAATATACCTTTCAGGACTCAGCAGCCAATTTTTTTAACAGCAGGCCCGCAAACGTAAGATCATGTAATGTTTTTCATCGTTTTAATCAATTAGTTACTAATGTTTTTAAACAAAGGGCACAGCTCAGACTAGCAGAAATGCATGTAATTGCTTTTTACTTGTAAATAGATTTTTGCATAATATATACAATTATAATTTCTTGTAAAATGCTTTTTTCTTGTAATTAGTTTTTCTTTTTTCACATACGTATAGCTACCATGTAGAGAACCTGTGAATAAACCGTTATTCTTATTATTCTTATTCTTCTTCTTATTATTATTATCATTATTATTTGTAATTACGGCTCAGCGCGTGTGTCCCACCTCGCCATTTCACTCCACGTGGATATGGAAACGCTAACTGTGCGATTTTTTAGACACAAAAATCCAAGGGGACGAATCGAAGTTGATTTTTAATAGATTTTGCATAATATGCATGCCTGGATCCTGGCAACGTCTTTAACAAGTACAATATGGAACTTCTTTTGGTTTGCCGGCTGATATATCCTTGCTGTATTTTGCAGTAACACAAGTTAAGCTTTTTAAAATAAAGCTATTTTTAAAGATTGTTGTTCTGACTTTCCAATAGATCGGTTGGCTCTGCAAGCTTACCATTTCTGGTCAGATATTCTTTTTCTATGGTATCTATTAATGTAAAAGACAAAAAACCTGAATTTATGTCTGTCTGATTTCGTTAAAACGTGGCCACTGAGTTTTCGCCTGGCGCCGGGCGAAGCCCAGCTCCAGGCCAGCCCGGTGCCCAAAAATGTAGGGGGCTTGCCGTCTTGGTCAGTACAGCTGGATAGCCCTGGGACTGCCCTAACAGTGGGTGGGTGAATCAGGCCTTGGGGTCAAAACTAGTGAGGTAGGGAGGGGGCTGTTTTGACACATAAGCAGCAGTGTTCAGTGCAGGCTTTGACTGGCGAGTACCTTAGTCTTAATTTGCCCTAGCCAGCTGAATCAGGCCTCTGGTGAGAACGGTTATCATGATAATTGCAGAGCTCAGTGGGAGGTGCAGACAGCCACCCATTGTCCTGGGCGGGGAGGGTCAAAGACTTGGTACCAAGGACGCTCTTAGCATAGGACCTTTAGACACTCACTGAAGCCATGTTTTCATAAATCCAGTCAGATACGCATTGTGAGAGTTAAGTTCAAACCGGCCAGAATGTGTGCATATACATTTTGTCAAGGCTCCAATCGCCGGTCTTTATACATTTCAAGGTTCAGTTTTTCGCGGTTCTCAATACGGAATCACTCCATTATGCCTACGAGGTTGATGAAGGAAAATAAAAGGCCATTTCACGAAAAAAAAAACTGTGATATGAGTGGAAGTCAGTCAACTATTTTTCACCATGAACACCAAAAAACTAAGAGGAAAACTTAACCGAGTAGAGTGACCAGGGTCCAGGATGATAGTCATGGTCATACACTGGTCACAATCCGTAATGAATCGAAGTTACCACACACAATCTTGTTTTCAAGCACTTACTGGACAATTTTCTGGAAGGAAGAAAAAATCATGGTTTATAGTCACACTGCGCGAAAATATTAACAACACCCTGAAAAGTCAGTATGTAATTCCATTGAAAAAAGAAACAAATCCCGGTCCACCTGGAAAAAAATAGCAATTTCAAAGACAAAAAAAAGAAAGAGGCCTTTACGTTAACGTTTAAGTTTATCCAAATAATCCACAAAAGCATAGCCATCACGTGGCCATAAGAAACAAAAATAATAATAATAATGCAAAATAGACAAGAACGTGATAAATAAATTGATAAATCAATTCATATAAAAAATTTTCCAGGCCACAGGCTGTTCCAAAAGTTTATCGTGGCGGGAAAGAAACTCCCCTTGTACTCGTTACTGCCACAGTTCACGCAATGTATCTGGCAGGATGGTATATTACTGACGGGTTCTGCTGTAATGTGGTGGCTGGACATATGATGGTATCGGGAGAGCCACCATACCCCTGAATATCTTGAAGAACAGCATCAGCCTTCCTCTTTCTCGTCTCATCTGTAAAGGCTCTCGGTTAAGTTCCTGGATCAAACGAGTCACTGTCCCCGGTTATCTTTCCCAGCAGTTCTTGCAGAAGTGGGCCGCCTTGCGCTGTACAGCCTCCATACTATTGATCTGGTACTTTTGATGTGGCGACCATACAGAACTGGCGTACTCCAAATGTGGACGCACCAGAGTGCTGTATGCTTGGACTTTCACTCGCTCTGAACACCGCCTTAGATTTCTCTTGACAAAGCCCAATGATCTATTAGCCTTGACTATTATGTTCTCAACATGCTTGTTTCAGTTGAGACTGATTGTTAACTCCACACCGAGGTACGGATGACTTTCCAATGCTTCAAGTGTCTTCTTGCTGTTGATTTCGTATTGGATGCTGAATTGGGTTCTATTTCCTAGTCTGATTGTCAATACCTTACACTTATCGGTGTTAAACGACAGTCTGCCACTTGGCTGCCCACTGTGACAGTTTGTCCTGAAGTTGTTTTGTCGCTGAGCAGTATCATTTGCTGTTTCAATTGCCAAATAGAGAAGGCTGTCATGCGCAAATAACCTTAAATTAGAATGTATACCATCTCCGATGTCAATGATGTAGATTAAGAACATCAGAGGGCCCAGAACGGTCCCTTGCGGGACACCAGAAGAAACCTTGGCTGGGGCTGACCAGTTAGCCATGCAGCAATCCAGTCATAAACTGGACCTTTAACCCCATACTGCTCTTAACAACCTCCTGTGTTGCACCGTGTCAAAAACCTTGAAAAAAATCAGGACCAGTAGATCGACTTGTGCTTGATTATCTAGCGCCCTGGCTATGTCCTCTATTATGATGATAAGCTAACTTTCACGTGATGTACCCCTTTATAACCGTGCTGAAAGTGCTTCAGAATGTTATAGCCTTAGTGGCTCAG
Source organism: Porites rus (assembly GCA_964035705.1). NCBI lineage: Eukaryota > Metazoa > Cnidaria > Anthozoa > Scleractinia > Poritidae > Porites > Porites rus. The sequence continues at coordinate 4,817,385 of OZ037994.1, forward strand.
ATGTCCAGAAACATGATGGTATGTAGCTCCATAATTTTACAGATGACACACGTAAGGAAGACAAGTCTATATTCAGCTGAATCTTTCCTTTCTCCCTTCTTGCACATCGGACAAACATTTCCCTTTAGCCAGTCTTCTGGTAGGTCTTGCTCAGTAAGTGACTGGTTAAATATGACTGTCAAGTATGGGGCAATCTGGGGTGCACACCCCTTTAGGGCTCGTGATAGTATCTTGTCTGGACCATTATCTTTCATAGAATTAACTTTCTTCAGAAGGTCTTCAATGCCTTTGGTAGTTATGGTTAGTTGCGTCGTTCTGGGGTAGTTGAAGTCTGAGGTCATGTCGCACATCTTTGGGCTGTGAAAACGCCTCATACCGCTTACTAAGAATTTCAGCCTTTCCCCTTGCGTTTGAAACGTCCTTGTTCCTGGTCTTGTCTTTCAATGTCGCTATATATGCTGGTATTTTCTCTTTTCAGTGACTTGTTGTACAGACGAATAGACTGTTTACCATGCACTCACCATTATGGCAAAAAAAACCCGCTGAATTTTATTATGGCTGACAATTTAAACATCCTCTGATTGCAATTGGCCTTGCGTTTGCGGGAAAATGTTGTGAGCATCAAAATAGTGGTAAAATACCGTATTTATTCGAATAAGCGGCCAGGCTTAAATTAGCGCCCAGCTCGAATAACCGCCCATCCTAAAGGCAGAAAAAGTTAATAGGCGCCCAGCCTCGAATAAGCGCCCACCCACTCCCCCTCCCACACAACCTCAAATAAGAACCCATTTTTCACTTGATTTTGCTTTAGTAAAATAGCTGTTGATCAAAATTTGCAACTTGTTGTAGCAAATATTAAAATCAACATTAAAATTTTAGGGAAAGCTTTGAGCAACATTTCGAGAAATTCTAAGCATTTTTTTCCAACTGATTTGGATCATCTCGTGAATTGGACAGCCCTAGTCAATTTGCCCCAGGGGGCTACGCTGATCATGAGCAAGCTTGTTATAGGACTCCTTACCGTGCAACAGCACAATAGGTAGTAGCATCTGCTAGTTCTCCCTCTTAATTTTTCCTTATGAATATAAATGACAGACCAAGGCAAAAAGTAAAATCAAGACGATACCTGTCTTTGTTTGCGAAATACTACATTCATTTACTACTTGATTAACATAATGGCACAATCCTGTTACTTCACATTTATAAGATGGAGCTCGAATCTTTTTTTTTTCTTTCATATAAAGTAAAATAAATCAAACATTCAATTAGCAGCCTTGATGTTGGAAAGAGGGAGTTCGCTACATTTCAAGGAAGGAACCTTTCTGAGCCTGTACCGTGTGGCCTATTTCCGCTTCCGGTATACCACCGGTAATTTCACGAGGGAACTTAAGATAGTAACGTTTTCGGGGCGATTGCGACCGGACTGGCAGACAAAGCCTGGAACTGAGGCAGCCGTCGCTTGCCGTCATAATTCGAACATTAATATCGCAGTGAACTCAGAAGGACGGCGCCTTAGAAGAATACCGAAGAGGAAAATATGGCTTCACATAAAGAGTTAAGAGAATAAATATCTGCTATGCAGACAACATGTACTGGATGAAGTGTTTCTCGTTTTGTGGGAAAATTATGAGTCCAAAAATTCCGGTTTCCGTTGGGACAGTTACGATCCGTTCACGCTCGAAAACATGCGGGATGAAACTGAGTGCAAGGCAGAATTTCGTGTCGAAAAAAAAAAAGATCTCCACAGGCTTGACGAAGCCTTGCAAATTCCAGGAGCATTAAAATGCTACCAAGGAACCGTATTCTTAGTTTGGTATTGAAATAATTCCCGCGAAATACTTGCGTGCAACCACAACAACAACGACAACAACTTCCCACGTTAGTAAATGGTATTACCTACCATTCTAAATAATTTTCAATGCGTTTCATTTATACGATACTCTAACGAAAAGAGTGAGCTAACAACGCGCAATTAAAATATCGGAATTCATATTTTTTGTCTGGATATTTTTATTTGGCTCGTAGGACAATTTTGTCCATATAAAGCTCACTTTCGATTGGCTGTTTGCCAAGTTGGATCTTGACCCTGTTACATGAAACATAGAAACATTCAAAGATGTAAGTTTAGATAAAAGAGCTTGAAAATCGACCTTGAAATGTGACTTGAAGAAAACAAGGACAATTTAAGAACGATAATCTGCAAAATTCTGGTTGCTTAACGCCACAAACCTGATTGAAATGAAAATTAAATACTCCATTTTCGCCACAACGCCAAACAGACCAGTTTCACGTCGCCGACGGGACCACGACGGGCAGGTGATGAGCAAGAGCATGCGCAACATCTAACAAATGACTACGTCACGTCCGGTTGAAGTTGCCGTCGCCCCGAAAACGTCTCTATCTTAAAGGTGGGGACACTAGGCGACAAGTTGCAGCAACATGTCGCTGCAACGTGTCGCCGCGACATGTTGCTGCAACTTGTCGTCTAGTGTGTACCGACCTTAAGTTCCCTACAGTCACCTCTAACGTTACGCCATTACGCAATTGATGATAATGGACTACATACTGCACAGAGAAGCCAAGCGTTCATCGAAGAAGTCCTTTGAATTAGTAGCTTTAAACTAGTAATACGTTATTGCAAAAAAATCTCGCGAAGCTTTAAAGGGTCAGCAAAGGGAATAAACAGAAACAAGCCAAAGGGTAAAATACGATGAAAGAAAAAAAACGAACAAAAATGGAAGTAGCCCCGCTAAGATTTGAACCTGTAGTCCAACTTCTTCCAGCGCAAAATCCTGCACTGGGACATACGACCACTAAAAAAATAATGTGTTAACGTTTATAGTGTTGAAGTATTTTTCTCTGCCATTCACACTGTTTGAACCTTTTGGAGCTGTATTTATCATGAATTCAAAGATACATTTGAGGAAAATAGCTTAAACGAGTATTTCAAAACCGTTTCGCATCATTTCCGTGTTAAATCACTCTCGGGCTTTATATAGGCCGCTCGATCTCGATGAACGTACTGGTCTTTCTTCTTCGCTGCTCTCGCTGAAGTTCAGGTGGCCGTTCTTTCGGTGTTAAATCTTCTATGGCAAGGATTTCCAGCCAGTTGTCCAATCGGGCACTGTTGTGGGACGGGTAAAGGCCCTGGCATCGGCTAGCTGGTCACGTGCACAGCCTTAATGTTCCTGAGAAGCTTATTTATCTGCAACCCGCTGGTTTTGCGCTGACAGAAGTCGAAGGGAGTAACAATAGAAAATAATAACGTCGCGAACTATGTCAATATTTTTGCGCGTGTGCAATTCAAAAGCTTAAGATCCATTTAATTGCGCATTATTCAAATGTTTCAAGTTTATGAAAGGGCGTACCGGCTCTACGTTGTTACGTACAAAATATGTCAAATGCTTCAGAGTTGAGATAAGCTAGTACTTCGACTGAAATTCATCGTGACTGTGGAATTACTGTACTATCAAGCGAAAGTGATTTTGTCCAATGTCAAACAAGAATGCGACCTTTTACCTCCAGGATTTGCAGTGAATTAAACAAATTAAACATAATTGAAATAGAATTGTTCATCAAAATGCTATATGGAGTCTGGTCTACTCTACAACCAGACTATGAAACAAACAAATCTCGGCGCCCATTTTTTAAAGGAAAAGCCCTGGGGAAGAGGTTGCGTTTCCCTGACCCCAAACAATGCTAAAACAATTGGAAGACTGACACGCCATTGTTTCCTGCGACCAATAGGGAGAGACCTTACGAGCAGCTGCTACACTGGAAACCCAAAATGCACGATGACGTCGTGCTGAATAGCGTCTTTGGATTTGTTTATGGCTTGTTGCTAGGCAAATGCGGATACCAAACTGATAGAAAGATTTATGACCGAAACGAGATCACACCCCGCTTGCATTCCTCTGGTGATCTGCACGCAACAAAATTACAAACTCGTTTTCTCGGAGCGCGAGAATTATCAGAGCAATGCAGACGAAGTACGCTTTGTTACTAGCTCTCAAGATTGCAGTTATGTTGCTGATGATTACGATTGCGATTGAACTAGAGTATCACATCAGACCTCTCTACTGGAGGATAATCAAACTGATTTGTTTCTTCATCGAACAGGGATTGGTCTGGATATACACCTTCATTTCCTTTGGCTTTTCGTTGATTTCCTTTCTGCTGAAGATAGCTTTAACATCAGCCTCAGCATTTTGTTACGTCTTTCGGGCGTTCGTCCAGACTGTCGACTTCTTACTGAAAGCGATTATTCAAGTTGCCATACTTTTGATAATATGCAGTCTAGGTGTTCTGATAACATGTTCTCATACCATGAAGAAGGACAAAAGCTTCAACCCAAATGACTCAAGAATGGGTGAGTGTATTAGAGCAATGTCGGTTTGATATATGATTGTTTACTTTAAATTACCCACTCAGTTTGTTTCCAACTGTACAATTGATGAGAATGTAGTAACTGAAAACGTACGATGCTTCTCTGGAATGCGTGTATCTTCGACCCAACCGATTTTGAACTGCTACTGATAAAGGGAAAATGTAGTTCGATTTTTTTTTTCATTCCTCGTTTCCAATGTCCATTACTTCCCCCATCATAAAAACGGTTTGACTTTCATTTTCCTTTCAAATATTTAAATCAGTTTCCGCTCTCGCAGAATAACGAATTCCTATTTTCTCTTTTGCATTTCGTATTTCGTTTTTCTATATCAATAACAACAGAATTTAATCTCTATTTTCGGTTTTCGCTATCGTATGCTATGGGAAAACGGAATTCCGTTTTTCTATAACATAGCAAAACGGAAGTTAAATTTTCGTTGTTTGTCGTCCTTGATCTTTTGACGTCAACTCATCGACAAGTAAATTAAGGGATGGGTCGGAAGCTGAAAGTTGAAAGCTGAAGGGTTGGTCTATTTTACTATTTATCGTAAGGCTGTAAATTGTGTGTAACATGCGATTTCTCGAAAAGTTATACTTTTTATCACCTCGGCATTATCCAAATTAGGTCACGTGACCTCTTACGGCCACAAAGTCCAAAAAAGCCTTTACGCAAAAATGTCAGCAGTTTAAATTCGAAGTTATTCATTTTGATTGCTGTAAGACAACTTACAATATAAAGAACTACAAAACTGTGCTTGTCAACAGTTGAATATGTGATTAGTTTTGAAGACAAGAGGCTTTGTTAGTAGTAGCCAGTCCCCCATTACAAGTTATTCCTTTAATCAGACCTTTCCTTTGCAATATCCGCCGAATAACTTTGCCAAGCACAGAAATGATATACACCTAAAGGCCTTAAAATTATGCAACTAGTAAAACAATTAAGGATTAGCGTGTCCATTTTAGTTAACAAATTTTTTTTTAGCTGTGACGGGTCACGTGACGTCAGTTGCATAATGTCTGACAACCAAATTGACGAAAAAAAAAAAAAAATTTGCTTGTCTGACAGCGTTTCCCGCTGTTAACCACGAAAGCTTTGAAAGATAAAAGACTCCCTCAATTTTTTACTGAATAAGTGTAGACCCATGCCTTAATTAACGTGAGCGTGATGGCTTGGAAACCCATAGGTAGCCTAAGCTTTCGGACATAATATATTTGTATAGAAATTCAGAAAAATACATTCTAGAAAATGAATATTTGCGTATTTACCTAAAGATTTAGCCGTATTGGAAGCGGGGTTCTAGGCCTTTCCCGATTATGCTAGTAAAACTGGAATTTACTAATATTGCTAGCAATTCTCTTTTTACGCCAAAAAAAAAAATGTTCAAATTATGCTCGATTCGCAAAATAATGTTACTTTGGTTCCAGAAAATGCTTTTTTTTAACATTCAAGCTAAACTTAACTCACATTATATGTGCTTATCATTAACTGAATAAAGTGAAAAGTTCTTAATCGTTTGTTTATAAAATACAGCCTGACCAGTTAATTAATGTTCGAAGTCCTTAACGTTTGTTGTACTGTGACTGTGACTGGCCTATTATTTTAAGCTTTATTGGGCAGGATCAAAAACAGCCGGGATGAAGTATACAAACATGAAAGAATTAAAGCCCAATAGGGAAGGACACTCTCTGCTAATATAGTGAAAAAACGTCTCACAGACCTCAGCTTAAAAATCAAGACCACTATTCAGCCCGTGTTCATCAGCAGAAAACTAAACGAAGACCTTAAATTTCGAGAAGTCAAGCCAGCCATTGTTAACCAACAATGTTTAGTTTATCAATTTCAATGTAACCTGTGCGATGCAGGATATGTTATGGTTATACTCGCGGCCACCTTCACGAACGCGTTGATGGATGCAAACAGAAATCGTCGTCAATTTGTAAACATTATCTTAGCCAACACAACTCGGACGTACCACCTTTTCTTTCTGAACAATTTCATGTGCTCACTAAAGGTTCTAACAAATTTATATATTTTGATTTGAAAGAAATCGTCTCTCAAATAGAATACACCTTAGGATAGTAAAATCATTAGCCAGAATTTAAAACCGAAGCTTATGAATTGTTTATTTTTGTAATTACTTGGAAAATAAACCGGCGTAAACAGACACTACATACGTACTAAAAACTTGAAAAGTAAGGGTTTAAAAACAGTCTAGCTACGAAAGTAAGTAGATGACATAGATGGAATGCCATGCAGTCAGTCCCTTCATTTTTCTAAAGAAAAGAAATTAAAAGTGGAATGATCGAGCGAGCCGAAATCGACCCAAGGCCGATAACACTGAAACCCATCGCCAAATTAAAACTACTACATTATTTCGGATTCGACACAGACAGAAAATCCTTTTTTCTTCACAGATATATTTATAGTGACAACCCTAAATAACAGTAAAATAAAAGTCAACAATTTCCAGTCATTGCTTAACCCTTAGACGAAATTCTTTGTGATTATCACTAATGTTGGGGCTTCTTCTATTTTTCTATAAAAAGGTTTGAGGGCAGTTAAATAAGTATGTGTTTATTTATTTATTTATTCAGTTTTATTTGTTTATTTTAATAAACCTACAAGAAGGGCCTAACATAGTAGCCTGCGAACTCCTCGATCCTCGCCGCTTGGGACGTTTCACGAGGAAAAACGTCGTTCCTTCTCGCCAAACGTCCCCCAGCGGCGATTAGCAAGGAGAAAAACGTCTGTTTTCGCGGGCTAATAACACAGAAGTATATTATGAAATCACCTGGTTGTTTTTCCGTTATAATTTCATTTTCCTATTACCTTACATTCTCTTACTCATTCTCTCAGATCACATTCCTTCGGACAACCAAAGAAGAAGGCCTAGACAAGTTGTTTCCAAGGATGACATTTCTCAGCCCAAAAGGTACTTTGTGTTCTAGAATTTACCCGGAAGAGGTACTCGGGGTAAATAAGGGGAGGCTTCTCCCCGAGGTCCAACCCCCTACCCTTTTGAATACTATTTTTGACAGAAAATTAACCCATTTCGTGTACCTTGCTTTGACAAACGGTACTCCTTTTACACAGCCTAGTGTAGAAAGCGGCATCCCCTTTTAACCGCTGTGAATTCACCGTCCTTTTAACATGACCAGGAAGGTTTCTTGTCTCTTTCGCATCCGTTTGTTAGCCGTTTTTGGCCTTTTTGCAGACCGAAATGACAGATTCCCTACCCTTTCATATACTTCAGTTGTAGTTAAATCCCTAACCTTTCAAATACCTCATGCCTTAAAAATAGGTACCCCTTTCGCGTGGACTCCCCCCGTATAAGGCACACTTTTAGTAAAATCCAACTAGTGGTCTATTATCAAAGCTGCGTTCTGATTGGTTGAGCTACTACTAGGCTATACGTTATAGCCCACCAGTAGCGAAAAGCGCCTGCTTTGAAAACCAAAGCAATGGCCGTTGAATCGCGTTTTGCTAGCTAAAGTTGTTTGTCCTGATATTTTTGACCAACTAGTTGATTTTACTAAAACAATTATTCGAGTCAATAGCCCATTCGGGCTCGAAGAATAATTGTTAAATAGAGAGCACTGCCTCTGGGGAAACAATTAATAAAAAGGTCACAAGTGCTCACCCTGGACTCTGTTATTATATAAAGTTATAATCAGGTAATGGACCATAGGGACTGAGATAAATGTAATGACGCACCTTGATGTACCTTTTTTCACTAGGTCTCAGAAAGCATTCCCAGCTCATAATCAGCAAGAGGGAAACACAAGAGGCACTGATAACCCAAGCAATTGGTCTCAACTGCCATCCACGAGGCCATATCAGCGTGTCCGGTTATCACCGATGGAAGAGGGAAACACAAGAGGCACTGATAAGCCAAGCAGTTGGTCTCAAATGCCATCCACGAGGCCATATCAGCGTGTCCAGTTATCACCGATGGAAGAGAGAAACACAAGAGGCACTGATAAGCCAAGCCATTGGTCTCACATGCCATCCACGACGCCATATCAGCGTGTTCGGTTATCACCGATTACTGACGAATTTAAAGAAATAGAAAAACTTTTCAAAAACTCGTTTAAATGGAGCGTGGAAATCCTTGCCATCGAACGGGTGCAAAACCCTTATGAGTGGGAAAAGTACCAAAGGTAGTCAAATACTTTTAATCAGTAAGGTGTCCTATTACGGTATTTTAAAAAAGCTTTAGGTGCTTATTTCCAACCCTTTTTCGCCCTGTTTACTTGAGTTGCTTGTGGCGACTCACACTCCTCGCTCTTGCCAATAAGGTAGCCTCGTATCCAGATCTCTCATCCCGTTCTCTAGGACGATTGACAAGTACCCTGAGTACCAGGTAATTTTTCCTCACATGCGGCGGGATTTTTCGGTGTCGGCCGCAGGCCGAACCCACCCCGCGAAGCTGCAGCCTATAGGACACGGATGCGCGATCTTCTCAGTTAGCTTAGTGTCGTAGATTTAAAACCGTAGAGGTTTCCGACTTTCTAACACAGTTTTTATCAGCAAACTGACCGTCTTCAAAGTTGTCACGTGATTAAGGTGTCGATAGCCACGTGACAAGTGATTAAAAAAGCGCGGGTAGTTTACACCCTTCATCTATTATGTTTATAGCTTTTTTAGTTGTTTTTAACGTAGCCTCAACTAAAAATCAAATCTTGTAGTAGTATTCGCATGGAGTGGAAATTAAAATTGATTTTACTTTTTGAATTAACTCAGAAAAAAGGAAAACATGGCAGCGGCCCATACTGGTTCCGCCGAGGAAAGGTCCGTAAACGAAATGCGGTTGTTTCATGGGACCAACCCTCAAGTAGTGAAAGCTATTTGCAAACATAACTTTGACTGGCGTGTTAATGGGAAGAACGGGACCGTTTACGGACAAGGAAGCTATTTTGCTGTAAACTCCTCCAAGAGCGACTGTTACGCCAAAGAAGACAACAAAAGGTCTAAGTTCATGTTCGTCGCCAAGGTCCTCGCTGGCTCGTATACTGAAGGCAAGTCTAGTTATCAAAGACCACCTTCAAAGAATCCCGGGAATCCCGCAAGTGATCTGTACGATTCATGTGTGGATAAAATGTCCTCTCCATCCATTTTCGTCATTTTTCAAAATGACCAGTTGTACCCTGAGTACATAATCGAATACTCCACAGCTCGAGGCGCCTCACTAGCAGATATGGTAATGGCAACGAAAGCTTTGATAGATGGTGTCAGCTCACTATTTGGCCGGCGTAATTAGTCACAACGAGCATGATTTTTATCTATTTTCCCAAAATAACATTGCTAAGATTATTTGCCCCTTTCTCTAGTTTTGCAGCACAAACTGTCATTTGTTAAATATGCAACCATATTTGTTTTGGCTTGAGATCAGCGTTAATTTTATTTATGAGCAACAAGGTAAATTCTTTGTCTACTAATTGTCACACGGACCTGAGACCGAATCTCGACCCCAGAGCTCTTCTCAGCGCATGACGGCCAGGGGAAGGCCAGGGGGGAAGAGCTCTGGGGAACCCTAGAGCAAGATTGTCTCTGATTGTTTTCAGCATAAAACAATAAAAGAATTTCTAATTGGTCCATTCAAGTTCGTACGAAAGAGGCTGAACGTGTGGTGTGTCTGGCATGTGATCGGAGTAAGTATTAATGCTTACGCTGACGATGAGCACATTTATGATTCGGATAATGATCCAGTGAGATATAGAAGCGAGACTTCAATGCCATTTTAGTCTTCTCAAAGCTGACCACTGGTTTGATGTGAATGGCATGATATCAAACCGAGACAAATATCAAGCAATAGTGTTGGGAAATACTGATTAAGCGTTAAAATTCCTGTTAATAATAGACAGTATTGATCTCCTAGGAGTCAACATTGATAAGAATCTGCAGTTTAACGGCATGTGAAGAATATTTGTACTAAGGTCAATAATCAGGTCAATGTAATATTCCGGTTTGGAAAAATAGTACCACCAGCGGCAAAATGTAAAATCTATAAATCTATATTATAATAGTACAATACCAGGAGCCTATATGAGGACTAGGCTCCTGACCATACTTTAGACTTAAACGGTTTGGCACATTTATATTTGTGGGGCTCGAAATAGAGACAAACTAGAGAAAGTTAACAAAAGGGCGCTCAAGATAGTTCTTAACGAGAAATGTCTGGTCTACCAGGGCCTCTTAAATGAGATTAATTGTAGCAATTTATAAAGTACCAAGCGCCAAGATATGTTAGTCATAGCTTTTTAAGACTATCCACCATAACGATACCAAGATATCTACTAGGTGGATGGTATCAAGCAAGAGCTACGACACACGATCTGCGGGGAACAAACAAACTTACTGTTCCCGCGTTAAGACAACAACTTACGGCTTACATTCATTTAGGTGCGCCTCTACGACACTGTGGAATAGACTCCCTTAGGATCTGAGGTCTACCACATTTACGTAGGGAGTTCACATTCAAAGTGCGACAAATTTCGTTTGAACAAATATAGTGATACAACTAATAGGTAGTTTAATTCTTTTCGTATAGTCGTTTCATTTATTTCATTTTATTAATTTTTAAGAGTAACACTGTAAATCTGAGGATAAATAAAGGTGATGTATGTATATGTATGTATGTATGTGAGCAGGTTTTTCCCTAGAAATGTTGAAGTAAACACGCGCGGCCGATGGGCTACTCCGGCCGATTCTTGTTTTCAGTGATTCCAAAACAACATTTGCACGACTAAAATAGAATAACTAGATTCCCTGATTTTCAAATAAAATGCATTAGCTACATATTGGAAATTGACCAAGAAAAAGATCTGAACATAGTTAGTAGCTATTAGTAGTTACTAACTATGATCTGAATGTGAAAAAAATAAAATATAAATATATACACCGACATCTTTGACAGATATAATTTGAAAGTTGAAAAATGAGAATCTGTGTTAAGTTTTCTTCTTTTTTTAATTTAAAAAATGGAAGACAAAACTTGACAATTGGTTTCAATTTTTATTTTCTTTCGAAACGTACAAAAATTAAAAATGAAAATCTGTGTTCAGTTTTTTTTCTTTTTTCCGAAATGTGAAAACCTATGTTCGATTTTCATTTTTTTCTGGACATAGAATAATGAAAAAAAAAGGAAAAGAAAATCTGTATCTTAACTTTTAATTTTTTCAGAAAAAATGAAGAAAAATAAATCTGTGGTCAATTTTCAATGAAAACAAACTCCACGCACAATGTTTTGTTGTTGTTTCTTGTGTTTGTTCGGTGCCCAGATCCTCTCTTGCTGGAACTAAACAAGATGAAAGGGGTTATTGCGTGATACGGGATTAATTAAGTGCTTTTAATTTTCGTGAAAGGTGAAAATACGAAATTAAAATCCGTGAACTGTGAATGGTTTGCTTGTCGTGATACGTGAACCTTAAAATCTTTTATCCGATATTCGTGATTTTCAACTAATTGTTTTCGTGAAAAAAGAGTTTCAACTGAAGACAAATTTTACAGTGAAGCCAGTGGACCTTCAAATAAACATTTTTAAAAGGTCTTAAAACGCTTAAAGGCCGGTTATTTAAACGAAGTTTATAATTAGCGAGTGTTTCAGCAAAAACAGACTTTCAATCAGTCTCTCCGATCAACGCTTTTATCTAAGCACCGGTTATCGTGAACGTTTCATGGCAGCAACAGGGTAGACTGGTAAAACATTTATTTTCTTAAAATAACCCACTTAGAAAGAGATCTGGAGGCCCAATGATTTCTTAAACCGCGGTCTAAGTTGGGCTTTGTTTTAAAAACCGCTCTTACAGTCATTCCCATATATGTCGTCCTAAACGTCCTAAACTATGACCAGACAACTTTTTCGGCTCTTGCTTCACCCGCCGAGAAAAGAGCGTCTGCACCCGAGCTGGGAAACGATTTCCTTGAGCTGGTGAGTCAGCATTTTTCAACCAATCATAATTCAACTCTTATTTTCGTGGAGCTAACACATGGGGGTTTGCGTGGGGGATCTTAGTTGCAATGACCGACAGTTTTTACTGTGAAACTCACAAAACCGTGAACACCAGAAATATTTATGGCATGTTATTGTGTTGCGAGAAATAAAGAAAGAGATAACGAAACCGCAAACAGCAACCGTAATTAGTTTGTGGTTTTGAGGTTTGCTCGCGTGTCCTGAACTTTATTGTGATTTGCCAGTACACAATCAACATTCCTGAAATTTTTCAGGTGTTCACGGTTTTCCCCTGAGTTTGACAGTAAATTAGAGGGACAAGTTTTTTTATTAGAAGGAGTAATATAGTTTGAAAGCTGAGTCCAAAAATCGTGGTCTAGGATCCTTGATTGAAATTTAAAAACCTCTGCCGGTTAGAAAAGTCCGGAGAAGGGAGCAAAGCTTATGCGATAAACAACGGCGACAACGAGGATGAAATGTCAACTAGTCAACTATGAGACAAGGGAAAGTCAAAAGACGTTCCTTTTGAGCACCATATAACATGCGTCAGCATTAGTCATCATCAGTTTACCTTCACCTACATTTCACTGTATGTTTACCTGACTTCCGTTACTTCTCTGCCCTATTTGTTTGGGAAGGACAAAAAGCAAAACATCGACTCTACTTTTATAGCGAAATTCGTTGTATCGCGCTGTGAGTTTTGTATATTTTGGGTTTTTTTTGTTTACTTGCACGAGTTCAAAAGGTCATGGTTTGTGATTGGTGGATCTCGATCCGTTTTGTTGGTTTCGTGTTTCAAGGTTCGTTGCTTTATGATCGTCCTGTTTCGGGCAATAATCGACTAGTTAAGTTTGCTTCGCAGATTTTTATGATCTTTCTCATTCTTGCCACTTGTAAGAATAAAGCAACGTCTGCCTACTTCCTTCCACAAAAAATCCACTCACCATAGCGACTTCCTTCGCTATTCTTGAGCAGTCTACAGTCATTCTCAGCTAAGCTGGGCAAGCACGTTACATTGTGATTTGCATTAACCCCGCCTTCACTAAAATGATTGACGGAACAGAAAAACCCAAAATCCCTTCAAAGTTTTCAAAACGCGCAGCGCGATACAATGAATTTCGCTATAAACGTCAAGCCATGCACTGCTCTTTTACTTCCAAGCTCCATCATTGCAGTCAACATCTTCGATGAAGCTTTTACAGATATGCCAGTTTTTGCACTTGTTCTGATTCCGTCTACATGAGCCTTTCACAGCATACTACTGGCAGATTTTCTTTCTCAAATTGATTCGCACACCTTTCTCTTCACCATTGTGATCATTCACAAAGACGAATTCAGTCCGACTCTTCAGCCACTTCAGCCTCGATTCCGGCGCAGGTTTTCTGCTCCCCAGCGGGGCAGGACACCTGAAAAGAACCTGATAATTCAACAAAACCGCCGCTACCGAGAATAAAATTGAGGAATTTCTGAAACAAAACATCATCCTCATCATCCGCCTTCTTCTCGTCACGAGATGTCTTCATGGAAATAACTTCCGAACTCGAATTCTAAAGGCTGGTTTTCACTAGCGACGGTGTTGGAGTCGTAATCAGAAGCGTAGAGCTTATGATCTAGTGAAAACAGCGTTGACCGATTCCGCTTACGACTCCGTCGCTTACGTTCCGCTTATGATCTAGTGAAAATCAGATTGTCGGAGTTCGAAGCAGAAGCAGAAGAACTAAACCAATCACAAAGCGTACGCATGGAAACGTGCATTGTGATTGGTTTATCTTTCCGCTTCTGCTTCCGACTCAGGCAATCTGGTTTTCACAAGATCATAAGCGGAACGTAAGCGACAGAGTCGTATGCGGAGTCGGAAGAAATGGAAACGTTCTGCTTCTTCTGACTCCGATTCCGTCGCGCTGAAGACTCCACTTACGACTCCGATTTTTGATTTTCACTATATCATAAGCGCTCTTACGACTTCGCTTACGACTCCGACTCCGACCCTGTGGCTAGTGAAAACCAGCCTTAAGAAAAGAGGCGTTGCAGGGAAATCTGCCTCAAGAAATGAATGCGGGCGGAAGGCCACAATTAGTCACCCTTATTGCTACACACTTCCCCTCTGCTAGGCAGTCTTCTCCTTCGCTGAAACCGACTTTCCAACCTAAGACCAGGGAAAACAGTGCAAGTGGAAGTGGAAAGATGGAAGCCTGGAACCATTTGCGTTTTTGAAACGTAGTCGGGACTCCAGTGGTGTCTCCGACAGCTGCTCCGAGAAGGGAACCTGCAAATTTGTGTTATAATTATAGTTTTTTTGGATTGACCGAGAAGAAATGATCGAACTTAACGCTACTGGGTCACCGAAGAATTTGAGTCTGGAGTTAATACAGAGTACTTCATACAAATCTGCTTTTCGAACCATCAACAGGTACCGTAATGATTCGATATAGCGCCCTCCTTCCAATAAGCGCACCCTTTCGAATTTGTTTTCAGTGTTAATACGCGCCCCTGTTCTGATAAGCGCCATTCTTAAAATTTATTGGAACAAGTAGCATTTTGGCACGACATAAAAGTAGTGTGTTGCCTAACGCTCCACTATCTACACCATCAACGAATTGTAATGTAAGTGACAATGTCAATACTGTTACAGTTTCCGTTTTTATTCCTTGTTTAATAAATAACTCCCCAGGCTGGGTTATTTTTCATAGAAAAAAAGGAAACCTAAACTTTTCGGATTCAAAAATTTGATGGAAAGAGGAATCAGAAAATTATAACTTGCGTAATAAGTCATTGCGTCTAAAATTTTCAGGAAAATAATTAATACTGAAGCCCTTGTAATTTCGAAAAGACTCAAGTTTCCCTAGGATGACCCAACAGATACAAATTTTATTGGCAGAACCAAGTTTCATCAATTTTCTCCTTACAGTAGCCATAAAGCGAAAAATACGTAAATAGTACGGCTTCTGATAGAATTAGCTATCACACTGATAATCTTTAAAAAATAACAGTGACGTCATAATGACGGAATTGATGAAGGAATTGGAATCATCCACCATCTTGGATCTGCCATTTTGAATAAATTAACTACATTCCATTTTGCTTAAAACCGGTGTATAAATCGAGGTAATCGTGATATAAAATTTGATCTGTGTATAAAAGGATGCTTAAGAGGAAAAAATCTGCAAGCTATGAAATTCAGAGAGAAATGAACACTGTTGAAAAGAGAACCAGCATCTGCCATTTGGTCCCTTCATATTTCATGTTTTGTAAAGCTTGAACGGTTTTGAAGTTATTTAATTTTAAAGTCACTAACCGAACAGTACAGTCAACTCTGATTTAAGGCTGTTGACACGCTCCGGTTACATTTTTAAATATGAATGCGCCTATTTTGTAGTAGTGGAAAAAGTGCTTGGAAAAACTGATTCTTTTCCTTTTTTACTTATATCTTTATTTCTTTCTCTTGTTTTGCCCGAAACTTCAAACTCACCTCACTGCGCGGCGAACTCAAAGAAAGCTTGGCGAGCGGAGACTAATCCCAGCTATTTCGATACTGATCATGCATTAGCATTTGATTTCCCAGCCAGGCTAGAAAGGCTAGAAAGGCCCGCAAGGCGGCTTTTTCGCCGCAAGAGAATTTATTTTGACCCTTCTATTTTACAGTTGTGATCGCTCACTCATTTTCTCTGGAGCCAAACCCCAAAGTGTGACCGACCTCTCGCCAGCGAAAAATTAAACAGAATAAAAAAAAAATCAGCTTTCCTAGTCAAAGCAAAATAGTTGGGACTTGAACGGGTGACATTTCTACGATATGATCAGTTATAAATAAGTATTCACTAATCGTATTACAGTCATTTAATAAAAGTACATTTACCCCTTCACTCCTATACTTTTCAGTTAATTTAGTTTCGTACCTTAATCTTATAACAATATACATAACTGCTTTTCAAGATAATATGTAACACTGAGTCCCTTCTGGGTCATCTTCTCAGAGAAAAATTTAGTTGCTTCTTCTAATTTAGAACGTTCATGGTGTATGAAATTAATTAACTGCCCAAACATTTCTCTAGTCTACAACCTTGCGTTCAAGCATTAGTTTTGGGTGTTACAATTTAATATTTGTCACAATAGTTTTTAAAACTTTCTTCTTCTTTCAGCCAACAAAATCAACAAAAACAATCACAAGAAATCACATAACTAAGCATTTGTTTTTTTTAGAAGAACCCTTGTGCTTTTTGGGCTTGTGGGCTGGACTGGATGACCGAGATAAGGAAGGTAAAACCGAATGATTGCTTGACCCGCCAGAGTTCGCGTATGAAGTAGAAGTTGAAGCCGTGGGAGGAGACTGATTTTGGATTGATGCGCTCACTCCTGGTTTGGGTGAATGATAATCATTTGCAGACGCTGTATTGGATGTGGAAGTGTAACCGCCTGTACTAGATACACCTGAATAAGGTGCTTGAACACGCGAACGCACACTCGAGGTTGTGGTCGTCTGATAACTGGTGGATGGGCTGCTAACGTTGTAATGCACTTTAGTTGCCACTCCCTTTGCTGCTGGTGAGTGACTAGACGTTGGGGCTGGTGCTCTTGCCACAGGTCTCGCAGGTCCCGCAGGCTGCTGATGACCGCCTCGAGCTGTGGTGTACTCGATTATGTACTCCGGGTAGAACTGATCAGTATCAAAAACGACGAAAATGGTTGGAGATGACCTGTCATCAACACAGGAATCGTACAGATCACTTGCGGGATTCGAAGGCTCCTTTGACGGTGGCCTTCGATAACTGGACTTACCTTTAGTATAAGACCCAACGAGGACCTTGGCCACGAACATGAACTTAGACCCTTTGGTATCTTCCTTGGCGTAACTATCGCTGTACGAGGAGTTTAATGCAAAATAGCTTCCTTCTCCGTAAACAGTTGCGTTCTTCCCATGAAGACGCCAGTCAAAGTTCTGTTTACAGATAGCTTCTACGATTTCAGGGTTAGTTCCATGAAACAATTGCCTCTCGTTAACAAACCGTCCCTTGGTAGAGCCAATCCTCGCTGCTGCCATGTTTTCCTTTTTCCTGAATAAAATACAGTAATCAAAGTCAACTTTTGTTTTTGGCCTTGAAATTCTATCATTCGCTTTAATATTGAAATTTTATCACTCGCTTTAATATTGAGTCATGATAAAAAATAATAAAGAACTGTAAAAGAGGATTAACAACTGAAGGTCGCGCATGTATGTTTTTCAATCACGAAAATACGCGCACTGATGTCATAAAATTCAACCTAATTTGTGGGCTATCGATCTCTTTCTCAAACAATTCCTCTGCCTCTGAAGTGTTCTTGAGAAGGGGAAGAGAGGGCTTGAAAGGAGCTTACTGTAAGAAACGAGTGGAAGTGAGAAAGACCCTCGCGCAATCCGCGTAAATAAGACTAAGATGGGTACAGTTACATTATATGAGGATAGAATAGAATAGAATAATTTATTTAATGTCGAAGACGTAAGAAGTTTTTGTATAATCTTCCGAGCCAGAGGCTCATGTTAAAAACGTTCGACAAACTAAAAATACAAAACGAGATGATAAAATGTGAATTATGCATATACAAATATAAAAAAAACCTAACTATTAAGTACATCGTTATTTTGGGAAAATTTTTTTAAGCTGTTTAAAAAAACCCGAGGGTAATTAAATACCATTAATAATCTATTAAGCCCGCGCCTTTTAAATAAGCCCCCACTACCCCATCTCCCTTCAAATAAAGATGTATTGATTGAAAAACACTATTTACCACTAAGAACTAGCCCATACTAGAAAAACGTGCCTCACGCACCCTCGCGAAATTCGGTGGGGCACTCAATTAAAGCCCTCGTGATCCTTATGTTTTGATATTGTCTTTCGCTGTGTTTTAGGGACAATTAGAGTTTCCTCACACCTCTAGGGTTGAAATAAGCGACGGAAACGTTTATTGGTGACGTAGCATTTAATGCCTTACGTTTAATGTATTTGTTCAGTAGTACCTTTGGTATTTTTCCCACATGAAAGGGTTTTGCACTCGTTCAATTCCAACAATTACCACACTCCGTTTGATGGTCTTTTTGAAGAGTTTCTCCACTTCTTTAAATTCTTCAGAAAGTCTTGATAACGACACACGTTGATATTGCCTCTTGGATAGCATGGAAGACCAATGATTTGGCGTATTAGTGACTCTTGTGTTACTCCTTTGCTGGACACTCACTGCGTTCTGAGACCTAATGAAAAAGATGGTAATGCAGTGCTGTCAGTGTAAAACGCAGACTGCGGACTATTTTTTTCACCATGCAAATGTGAACTTGAGAACAATAGTCCCATTGTTTTCTAGCCCTAAAAACAATAGTCCGCAGTCTGCACTTTTACACTGCTCCAATGCAGTGGCACATTGTTTTGCAGTTTATTCTCCTAAGAATGTTTCAGCGCATAATTCAGTGAATTTATAGTAAGTAAATGAGCAACCGATTGTTCTCTGTGAAAGAATTATTACCCGATGTTTCACTTAAATGCTTACCTCATAAGTTTTCCTCTGTAGATCCATCAGATTAGCCCACGGGGGCTGTCTGTGGGCAACAAACAGGTATCCACCATTTACCTTAACAGTAAAAGCACTTTGAGGTAATTTTTCCGAAACACGCTTCAGGTATCAATGACCAGTTTCCAACAGATTAGACATCATGTGACATCTTTTTGTGACTGATTGTAATGCAAATGAACCGCCACACTTGTGGTCAAATTATACATAAATCATTGTCTTGCTGGGTACCTAGTTTTTATCTTAAAAACAGAGCTTTACCAAAACATTTCTTTTGCATGGTCACCTTAATTTCACAGTGAAAACAGGATGTAAGATTTTATGCTAATTATTTTGAAATAAAGAAACTTGCCCATCATATCGGTGGCAAGGGATAAAGTTCTTGTCATTTATTAATTCTACAACACAAATACCTTTTAAGCTGAGAAATGTCATCCTTAGACACAAATTTTCCAGGCCTTCTTCTCACTTTTTTCGTCGTGCCGTACTTGACGTTTGTCTGGCTCATGTCACTTGATGGGTTAAAATTTAAAATGTAATCCTGGTCTGCAATCCGAAACTTAAAATCGTTTTTCTTGTTCAAGTAGGCTTTTTCTAGGGATTCTTGAAGATCGTTTCCCTATGAACAAAAAGGTTACTTGTCGAGACAAGATACCATACACTACTCTATATAGAATTTTACTGATGCACCAAATTAAAAAGCGCGCTCCATATATTTCTTGGAATGTTTGTTGTGTTGGCCTAATGTACCAGTCACATATCCAGCAAGTCCAACTCTTAATCGGGGGTTCTGCCCGATTACTCTGAGACTTCAGCCATATACAATGTTAAAGTAAAGATTTCACCCCCATGGAGGACTCTGACAATATGCTTTTTATCCTGTCGGGAATGTGACCTGATATAAATGAAACCTGTCACAAAGTGTTTCCATTCACTTTTCAATACTTTTCAGACTAAGTCAATCATATTTAAGATTTCGATTTGACTGAAAGAGTTACCAAGCTTACCTTAGGCCTTTCAACGATAAAACTCTTTGAAATCTCTTACTTGTTTGGAGAAATCATTTGAATCTCAGCACAATCAGTACGCAACGACTTAATCCGTAGACGTACAAAAGGTTTCTCCCTTTTTTGTCTACCGTGAGACAAGTGATTTCCTTTCTTCATTCCCCCAAACGAACTGAATCACAATACAGATCCCCTAGAGCAGCTTCCATATCCCACAATGGTTAAATCACCTTGAGGAGCTCACCACAAGCAATCCATTAAATCTTCAACCGAAAGTGGGCCCTAACCGACCCTCACCCCTCCCACCGCTTTCCTTGAAGGACTGTAAGGCTACTTACAACTGAGGTATCATGATTTCTCCCACTATTTACTCACAGTGTGGTCTTGGTCGTACAACCTCCAGAATCCATTTTCGTCCTGCCAGTACCAGATCCACTCCGTAGCTAGAGGGTTGCTTGAGTTGACGCAAGATTCCGTAGATAGGCGTCGTAGTTGCATGAGCCTTCAACATATTCCTGTGTAATCAGCAGCTTATTATCGAGGAAAATATCGACATTACACATCTCGTCCAAGAATAAAAATCCATAGCTAAAATATGAATATTAAAATGATAATAATGTCAACCTGTAAAATTCATGTTTATAAAAATGCATTATACCAAAATGTTAATGTTCTGGCTCATTTGTCTTTAGCCCTTGCATTTTGCCATACTCCTTTATCTTTTCTCATACATTAGACTTGGGCTGAAGTATGTCTACCGAACTTCGCACACTTATTATAACTGTAAATGAGTAAAAATCCATGAATTTGACAAGACTCTCAGTGTATAATTACTATAACATACCTTTCAAATGATATTTGCACGGCTGTAGCTGAACATTCCTCAAGTGTCACGTCGCAATACAGTGTTTCTAGCTTCTCGTTGTCTTTCTCGTTAAAACTCTTCCATTCACCTGCATCGCTATATTGCCAACGGTAAGGCAAAAAGCAGTGATGACCTGTACACTTAGAACCATTCTTGCATTTGCCAAGAATAAACTCTGCGCAAATGGGTGTATCTGGCTTGCTTACGAGAATATGTCCTGTCAGAATGCCTTGAGTAAAAAAGACAAAAATGAAGGCTCGTTCAGAAATGATTAAAATTTGTTCCACTGACTATTGAGGCATTATCATGCAGTATTAATTTTATATATATGATAAGAACTTTTTATTTATATTTATATTCATTCATTTTTACTTTGTTATCTTTGGTCACACTGGTTTTCCGCCTTAACGGTCACGGAAAATCCACTTTTTCTAAACCCTCGGCCAGGGTAGAACGTTTTTAACACCCGCCTTGGCTGTCCGTCTTTCATTGGCAGTTTCCCTCCTCTAAAACACTTTCATTGTGTTATATCTAAAGCTAACCTTTACCTTTCCGCTAAAATCATGATCTTCAAGCTTATCGTTTGACAAAGTAATTTAATAAGTAAGGCTTCTTGTACCTCGGGTTTCGAAAACCGCAGCATTAAACTACCTAACTGTGGACCCTGTAGACTACGTTTTTAGCATTATACGTTGGAACCACACAGAAAATGTTTGTTAAAACGAAAACTAGAGATGTCTCAGGGCTGACAGAATTTTACATTACTCACCTGTAGTTTTTTCTTTGGAACATGCGGACTTCCTGCGCTGCTCACAAACAAGAATAATTTTCTTTACCAGGTCTGATTTATGGTGTCCAAGCTGAAAACGTTCAAGAATTGCTTTGGTGTGTTCAATGTTCATGGCTTCTTCATGAAGTAAGTCACAGCCATATCCCCTTCTAAAACACTTTTTCAAATGTTCTCTACACATGTGTATTTTAGAACACGACTCACCAAGATCACACAAACCGTTGTTGTACTCTACACAGATTTGGGGAGTAGATGAAAGCACTAGCTTCCTGAGTTGCTCATCTGTCAACTTATCAAGCTTAATCGTCGACAACAGAGCTCTTTCTCTTTCATCGTGGAAGTGATGATTCCGCGGGCACGTCGCTCCGTTGTTACAGGAATCGGTTATGTACTCTCTACAGACGTGCAAGTACGAACAGTTCTCTCTATTGCACTCTCCATAATAAGAGTCATTGTAGCTGAGACATAAACGTGCTTTTGTAGAGAATGCGTCCACTTGGGTTATCTTTCCGTGATCATCTTCTGTAATGAGAAAACTCCCTTTCTTGCTTCGAAACCAAGCTTCTACATCCTTAAATTCAGACGGGAACAAATCTCTTCGTTTGGAAATCACCGAAAAAGAAGCTGAGCAATCGTACTTGCTGCAAAGGCATTCGAAGACTTTAACCTCAGCCGGCTGAGCGGTGGCACTTGCAGCCACGCCCACTTTCGAAGACATGTGCTGATCTTCCTTGCTCCCTTTAGTGGCCACTCTCTTTGTAGTGATTTTGCCCTTGGGGTCTTCCAAACCACTGGAAATGTTCTCCTGGCATACCAAAAGTGTGCGAAGCACTGAATTAAAGTTTCCTCCTATGACTCTCATGCCATAGTTTTGAAGTACTGCAATGGTGTGAGCTTCGGCAAACGCGCTCTCGTGTCGAAGAACACAGTATTCCTCATCGCCGCATCTCTTCTTGATAAAATCCTTGCAAATGTGTACTTGGTTGCAAGACAAACCGTTGGTGCAAAGTCCATAATAATAATCCAGACATACTTGAGGCATTGAAAGCTGAAACACATTGCGAAGTTGTTCTTCTGTCAAACCATCCAATTTCAGTTTGGAAATTAACTTTTTATCTTGATCGTACTGAAAACAGTGATTTCTTCGGCATCCAATACCACGCCTACAGAAGCCAGCGATGTACTCCCTGCACACGTGGAAGTACTGACAATCCGTCTGAGAACACTTCTCCTTGAAACAAAGCCTTGCCTTTCGACAGAAGGCACTAACCTCGTAAATGATTCCTTCCTTTTCTCTAATTAAGAAGCTTTCTTTTGATCTTGCTCCAAACCACTTGGCAATGTCCCCACAACCGTTAGGAAACAAATCTTGTCGTTTTGAAATGACATCAAAGGACACCGTGCCATTGTATTCTTTCACAATGCAATCGAAAACAGCCTTTTTGGAGGGCAAAAAGTTACGCGAGTCTTGAACAGAGCTGCAAGAACTGGAAACAGACAACTTTCGTTGACGCCCAGATTCTACCTCTTGTGAGGCTGGTAGCCTGTGCGAATCAGTACAACTGAAAGTAGATTCAACAACGAAATCGCGGCTTGACAACCAGGCCTCTACAAACCGCTCTTTATTGGCACTTTCTGAGGCTCTGTTGGATTCATGTTGGCGTTGACTGTCTTTAGTGTCACGTGACACCTCCAAACTTTTCGGTTGTTGTGTACTTAACACCTTCATACAGGCAGCATTTTTTCCCACCTCTTGGGTCCTTGCCTTGGTTTGTTGCTCTTTATTCACAGAATTTATGCTTTTCTTCTTTTGCGATTGGTCAATATTTGGATCCTTTCTGGAACTGTCAATGAAAGATTCTTGTTCCCATTTCATCGAATCATTTCCATCCAATTCGTTTTTCATTTTGTTTATAGGATTCTGTTTCAAACCATCAACTTTCATGGCATCAACCGAATTTTTCTTATCACCTTTACATTCAACGGCTTTGGTGTTCCTATTTGCAGGCTTGTTGTCGTCAAAGGACGAATTAGAATCGTCTCCAGTTTGAATATTTGAAAACTCAAGCCTACTCTCAGAAGAAGGTGATACTGCATTACTCGTTAAATTGTTAGTACGATCACTTTGCTTACAGATTGGTGCTCCCGACTTGGTTGTCTTCTCTTGCAAATGATTTGACGGGCAATTTTTCGTCTTAAATTCAGTTCCATCTTGAATACTGCATGCAGCATCGAATTCTTTAGAATTATTGTACGAGCTTTGTTTCGTATTAAACGGAGATTTTGTAGTTTCGAATATGGATGGTGCGGACACTTCCGGCGATTGTTTTTTTGTACCCTGCATGACTCCCATCGCTTCCTTAGAAGAATTTTTACCTGCGTTGCAAACACTTGGTAAAAAATCATGAGCTTTGTGAAGAACACGCTGTTCCTTTGGAACCAAGATATTGCACCGAACAAAATCTGTTGACATCGACTGATGAGGCAACAGATCATACTGTTTGAGAAACTTCATGTTGTGAGAATCCGTGAGGTTGTGTGACAAAGAACAAGAACACGCTGAACTTCGGACAGCTTGAGAACAAAGATGAAGGTAGAAGCATGAATCCGACGTACATTTGCCTCTTGTATACAGCTCACAAACCTGTGGCAGGCTCCACGCAACAATATGTTTTAAAGTCCCGTTCGGATATTTAGCCAGCCCCAATTCTTTTGTTTTCTCTTTGTTTTCTGGGTCGAAAAAGTTGTGCGAGCGGTTGCATTTGCCATGGCAGTTTTCTTCGATGAATCCTTTACAAATATGCCAGAAGTTACACTTCCCCTGAGCACTTCCACAAGAACCTTTGTCGTGATATTGCCGACATATTTTTCTTCTTAAATCAATTCGCACACCTGCTATCTCGCCATTGAAATCTTTCACGACGACTAAACGCCTATCAGGTTGACTCATTAGCCAGTTTTTCGCTTTTGCCTTTGATTTCCTACTTCCCAAGGGCGAGGAATGTTTTAAAAGAACATATAATTCAACAAAACCGCCACTACCGCAGATATAATTGAACACTTTCTCTGCCAAAACATCATCCGCCATCTTGTTTATAACGAAAATTTCGAAGAAAGTGGAAATGTTTGAATATTTTTCCGAGAAAAAATAGCGGCAATCTGTCCGGAGGGGATTTTTTTGAGAGAAACTTGTGGGAGACTGTTATGAACAACGAAAAATTGAACCTGTACCTTCAAAAGGGTATTACGCGCTCTCTTTGCCTCCTTTCCTTACATTCGTAGAATATGCACGGCGTGTCTTCGAATGCAAAGTTTGTTTTGTCTACACTCATCATCCACGTGGCTGCTCATGTCAACATCAGCTGTTCGTGACAACCCTTCTTTTATTCTTTTTTTTTTTTTTTTTTTTTTCATGAATAATGGTAATTAAAACAATGACCAAAAATATCAGACCGGCCTAAACTTTGGTAAGTGGGATTTTGTGAATTTTTTTAGGAGAGAAAAAACTAAATAACCGCACTAGCGCGTGGCTTTTGCGTTTCTATTCTCAATTCTCCAATGGTGTGACCTTTAAATGGACTCGACATGCAGGGACATGTCACTCTTTTATTCTATCATAGTGTATATTGTTTGAAGAGGAAATCAGCTAATGACTTTGCGTGTAAATATAGGAATATATTATTTGTAAAAAAAACGGGTTAATGTTTTAAAAATACTGACAGTTTTGGTCCGAGGGGTGAGTTGTAATAACCTATTTAAAATTGCACGAACGGTCATGTTATTGTTTGCTTTCCAATGACTTTCAAAACTGACTGCAAGATACCTTGTCATCAAGATCTCCGAGAAATGCAATTTTAGGGTAAAAAAGGTGAAAAACATAAAACTCAATGCAATGAAAAATAAAAAAATTCGGGGCAAAAAAGAACCTACGTGTATTTGTATTTTTCTCTTTTTGTTTAAATTTAATAAGAGCGCAAAATTCCATTTCATATAAAAAAGATCATGATGTTGTTTCTTATTTTCTGCTTGGTTTACATCGGCTAAATACCGTAGAAACCGCTTGTAAGAACCTTCATTTTGTTTGAACGCTGGCAAAAATGGTTCTTGTGTTTTGGGGTCAGTCATTGGCAACTTAGGCTCAGTAGGTTCTTAACTAGGTTCTTAATTCAATCTAGGAGATATTATAATAATACTGTAGTTGTTGACTACAAGAAAAACATAAATATTAATGTTGGTTTTTGTCCTTAGATATACAGTAGTGATTTATTCACAGCTGCGTTCTAACAAAACTGATCACAGAATGCATTAGTGTTGTTTCCATAACGAGTATATGAAAAAAATACTACAAAATAACCAAATAAATTGAACTAAAGTATTTTCTTGTAATATAAATTGCAATCTCAAAGTCTGAAAAACCAGATGGGGGCACTAAGTAAAAATAATTCCAAGAGAGGGGGGCTTAAATTAAAATTACTCTTATTACAGGGGGGCCCAAACTCTCATTTTATGTCATGCACCTTTGTGTTAAATTGTAAGAACAATTCTACATGCATTGTGAAACAGGAAAATGTTCTTAGAAAATGTGAAGTTTATGTAAAAAAATGTCATCACATTTTAGACATGTTACCAGAGTTTCCTTTCAAAAGAATTGATTTGCGTCATGAAATGTCTATAATCCTAGTGTCCATTACAAGGCCAAATTCAAGTAAAAACATAACTTGTCCCAAACAAACCATTTGTACTCAAATGCTGTCCTATAAGACAGTTGTAAGTTCACCCTCAGGTGCAGAAGTCCCAGACAATCTCCTGGCCTCCCTGGGCGAAACAGTTTCCCCTGCAAAGGTCGCGTGCAAGCATGCTTTGTCTGTCTTTGAGGTAAACAAATGTAGGGTTTCACAATCAACTGTTTCCAGTCGGAGAATACCAAATATGTCCGGCTCAAAGTCCTCTGCTGCAAGGGAAGACTCCTCCCAGGGAACGGAAAATAAGGCATGCTCTTTTTCTTTTGTTTTCACAAGCTGTGAGCTTCCTCTTTTCCTCTTTTCACCTTCTCTGCTCTTTCCTTTTTCTTGCTTCAGATGTTGTGGACTTGGTGCCAATTTGATATGACGCCTTATATTTAGCCATCACTCTGTCCAAGTCCTAGAACAAGATGTAACACATCCTTTTCATCGCCAGACTTGATATAATGTCGTTTCTCATAGTTGAAATTGTGAAGGCAATTTAGGCCAGTCTTAACCCTTACCAAATCCAACACTGTTTTGAATGTATTTTTAAGCTATTTTTGACAACTGTTTTTAACCTGTTTTGTGAAAAAGGTTTTAAATAGATTGAAAAGTGTATTTTTCGACTGCTTTTAAAGGTGTTTTAACCTGTTTAAAACGCTATTAAAAAAGAATTTTTAAAGTATTTTAAAATTCGTTTAAAATATATAAAAAGTTCAAGGGCAAGGCTCAAAACAGGTCCAAAATAGTTTTCAAATACCTCATAAATTGGAATAAAAACAGGATAAAGACAGTTTCAAAAAACATATTTTTATTTGCTATACTATTTTAAAACTATTTTTAATGGCAATTTTAAACGTATTTTGAAAAAAAAAACAGGTTTAAAATAGGTACAAAAATATATTTTTAATATATTTTTCGACTGATTTTAAAGGTGTTTTAACCTGTTTAAAACGCTATAATTAAAATATTGCGCTTCAAAATATATTTTAATAGCTGTTTAATCAGTTTCGAAATTTAGTAAAATAATCGTATTTGCAAATACAATAAAAATACTTTGAAAAATAGTATTAAAATACTACAGAATAGCACGCATATATTATGAAAATACATCAAAAATAGGATGCAAAAATGCAAATTAAAACAGTATAAAATTGTAAGAAAATAGCCTTAGAGTTGTCTAAAAACAGTACTAAAATCGGCCGAAAGAGCATAAAAACAGAACTAAAACAGGATGGAAATACTATTTAATAAATTCATGAAATAAAATGAATACAAACCCGTCGAAAATTACCCTGAAAAAGCAAGATTTACCTCGGCGAAATTTCTCCACACAGTCCTGGGCTAGGATTTCACGAGAATTATCTTTTAGCCGATTACTTTACGTTGATTTCTCTAAGAATTCTAAGGAAATTCTTATGGAATTTTTCAAAAATGCTGAAATCAATTTTTAGCCTGTGTACAGACCCCCTCCCTTCAATAAAATCGGAATGGAGGGGGGTTCTGTATACAGGCTATCAATCTTCGGCTTCAAAAACGTATAGCGTTACTGACAAGAGACTATAAAGGGGACAGAGAGGGCATCCCCCATACAGCTATTTCGAGAAAGGTTGTCGGGAAAAAAGCACGCGACAATCCTGAAAGGCATTGTGGGTGGTTTTGAGTTCTCTTTTTTTCAAAGAAATTTGAAGGAATTGGCACGAAAGGCCATTGAAATGTGCTTGCAAGTGCTAAAGGAAAGCAGCAAAAGTAAGATCGACAGCTACAGTCGTCAGGAACAGTGTATTGATCATATCCCATATTACCTTTCGGGATTGTCGCATGCACATTTTTCCCACAACCTTTCTCGAAATAGCTGTATACACCCTATTCCATAGGTAATTCGTCTCGAGTTATTTTTAGAATCGGGATTAAGTTACCTCGCGCGAGGCGTGGATGTTTCGCGGAGGTTTCGCATGACCAAACGCCGTGCAAAACATGTCGGGGGAGAGGCAATGAAAGCGTAAAAAGATCGAGAGCATTCCTGAATATTGAAGCGAAGTGAGTCGGCGCTCACCTGGGAAAAAGAATCGCTGGACTCTTTGACAACCCGTGAAATCAGTTTAACTCGAAGTTGACGTAACCTCAGTGCTTTAATAAAATGAGAAATTTCGCCGGTCTATTGAAATCGGTCGTTTGTACAATTTAGGGAGTTTAAGATCCAACGACGCGGACGACAACTAGAACGTCAAAAAAACAATAGGTTTAATTAGCAAAACAACAACTTCGCACGTGCAACACACTTTTTTGTTCATTTCTTTCCCGTTTTTGCACGACTATGACGTGAAAATGCCTAATTTCGCGTTTTATGGAGGACGTAAATAAGCAACGACGAAATGTTATTTCTCTTTCTGAGCTTGAATATGGTTCCTTTGAAATTCAGCTTTCAGAGGGTTCGCCTACAATTGACAAAGTAAGTGGGTAGGAATAATCGCTATAAAGACTGAAAAAAATAAACATCAAACCAGAAATTTCTCTCTTCAAACTGTAAAAATGATCCTGATAAATGATCCTGAGAGAATATTCAGTGTGTTAAGGATTTCCCTGCTCTACTGTTGGCTCTATACGAGAGAGGAAGGGCGATTCTTTTTTAATTTCGGTTTCGCGGACACAGCTTTCGCAGAAATCTCGCTGTAGTCGTTTTCGTCGACAAAAGGAATAGCAAAATCGCTCTCCGCGTCTTCCCCCAGTTTGTTCTGCGTCATTTCGTGAAGGACGCGTGGCTCTCAGCGTGAGTCATCCACGCGGAACACATTCGCGCTATGTGATTGGCTGTTGTCTAATCCCCCTTGAGATCTGTGGTGTTAAAAATAACTCGAGACGAATTACCTATGGAATAGGGTGTATATGGGGGATGCCCTCTCTGTCTCCTTTATAGTCTCTTGCAAGAGACTATGGTTACTGACGTTGCCGGTAAAAAATAATTTACATACATGTAACTTGTCCTTGGGAGAGTACTGCAATATTCCTATTTTTCTGTCATTTCTCGGTTCCCTCTTAAAACAGTGCATACTTTTCGGAATTGTCTTGCAGTTCTCACTCCCCCCACCCTATACAAAGTTGAGAGGAAAAAATTCTGAATGAACACGCGTGCAACATTGTTTGTGGGGTGAGGGGAGGGGTTGGACTTGTGAGAATTGGAAAACGCCCCAGAAACGCAAAAGTGTCCCAAGACTTTTGTCCATGATTGTAGGTCTGGTATAGGCTAAAGGTTTCAGGGTCCCAGCGGCACATCCCTACCCAAAAAGTCCCAAAGTACCCCCCCCCCCCCCCTTTAGTGGATTTAGGCTACGTGCACACAGCATCATGCAGAAGAATTTTTAACGGAAATACCATATAATCTGTGTTTCGGTGTTAATTTTGGCGATTCTGTTTTTAGTTTTTTTGTCGTTTTTTGACGTTTTGTGATTCTGTTCCGTTTTGTGTCTTGTTTTGTCCATATCAGCCACCGTATCCGAGGCATTTACTATCAGTTACAATATAACGGCCTAAACATTTTACTGGTGCCTTTTTCAATCTCGGGCAGTCACATATAGTATGAAGTGGTGGTTAACTCAAGATTACACTTTTGTGACTGATAATATAATAATATTGCAATAAACTTACTACGTCACTTCCTGAAAGACCGGGTCTTCAGATTTTTAGGCGTTAAATTCGTTAAAGCAGCTCCTTAAATTATCGTTAGTACCATAGTTAGTTCCCCTCTACTAACTATGTTAGTACTTATCACCAAATTCGACATTTTAAACGTGTTAACTCGGCTATATAAGTCATGTAAATGCATTAGATCATTAGATCATTATACACTCCGTAATACGAAGAAACAGAAACAGATAAGAGCCAAATGATATAATTTGAGATTTTTCTGTAATTATTTAATATCAAGCACGGCCTAAACATTTTACTGGTGCCTTTTTCAATCTCGGGCAGTCAGATATAGTATGAAGTGGTGGTTAACTCAAGATTGTAGTTTAAGAATTTTGTTTTAAATAGGTAATTTTTTTTCTTCCTCTGATTGCCTGCTTAATTGTAATTCCTATTTGTCATAACTGCTTAGTTTAGGTGTGACTAGTGCTCATATGTGATATAGTGTCATTGTTATCTTAGTGATTAGTAGGAATTGTTGTAATGAACAATATTTATCAATTTGTTTATTCATTTACTTAACTTTTTTATTGTCAGTGTTTTTGTTAGCTATTTTATTTTATTATCTAAGTATACCCGTACCAAACCAAACACTATTTTTAACATATTTTTGATATATTTTTAAAACTGTTTTAATTGTATTTGAGAACTTCATTTAAAACAGGTAATAAATACTATTTTTAATGGTGTTTTAACCTGTTTTTAAAGGTGTTTTAACCTGCTTTTAATGGTGTTTTAACCTGCTTTTAATGGTGTTTTAACCTGTTTTTAAAGGTGTTTTAACCTGCTTTTAAAGGTGTTTTAACCTGCTTTTAAAGGTGTTTTAACCTGCTTTTAATGGTGTTTTAACCTGTTTTTAAAGGTGTTTTAAGCTGCTTTAAATGGTGTTTTAACCTGTTTTAAATGGTGTTTTAACCTGGCTTTAAATGTTGTGTAACCCTGTTTTCAATGGTGTTTTAGCCTGTTTATAATGATGTTTTAATCTGTTTGTAAAGGTGTTTTAACCTGCTTTTAATGGTGTTTTAACCTGTTTTTAAAGGTGTTTTAAGCTGCTTTAAATGGTGTTTTAACCTGTTTTAAGTGGTGTTTTAACCTGCCTTTAAATGTTGTCTAACCCTGTTTTCAGTGGTGTTTTAACCTGTTTATAATCATGTGTTAATCTGTTTTTAAAGGTGTTTTAACCTGTTTTTAAAGGTGTTTTAACCTGTTTTTAATGGTGTTTTAACCTATTTTTAATGGTGTTTTAACCTGTTTTTAAAGGTGTTTTAACCTGCTTTAAATGGTGTTTGAACCTGTTTTGAATGGTGTTTTAAACTGCCTTTAAATGTTGTCTAACCCTGTTTAGCCTGTTTTTAATGATGTTTTAACCTGTTTTTAATGGTGTTTTAATCTGTTTTTAAAGGTGTTTTAACGTGCTTTTAAAGGTGTCGTAACCTATTTTTGATGGTATTTTAACCTGTTCTTAATTACAAATAAAATAAAAATTTAACCATTTTCTTTGTAACAAAAATTGAAAATAAAAGCAAGTTTTCAAAAACACTCTTAAAAGCCAGCTGAAAAACCCTTTAAAAATGACATCACTTATATCTGGAGTTGTCTAAACCACGTACATGTATGTCTTGGGAATTTTCTTTGAAACTCACCATATTCACATACAGTTGTATGATTGTTTGTTAAAAATTAAAACACTACTAGAAAAGTGTATTCAAAAATTGTCTAATGAAATCACTAACTAAAGGTTTAATAAAGATTTCTAAAGAAAGATATAGTTTATTTTCTTTCCTACTATAATACAACTATTAGCCAAATTCATTTGAACAAAACAAAGGTCACAAGTTGTTGGTACAGTAATAACTGCCTAGTAAAACACTAAAGGACCCAGGGTGCAAAGAAAGTCAGTTTTAAAGCCTGCCATTCGGGCAAGCTGTAGCTAGCGTGTACTATAGCCCACAAGTCATTTCAACTAGCCCCAAAACCCTTTTTGATTAGCAGGATTGATTACAATCCTTCTGTAATATGAATTCTCCCCCCCTCCCCCCCCCCCAAAAAAAGAGAAGCACTTGCCTGTCAGGCAAGTTAAGAACAAAAATCACTAGCCCGATGGCAAAATCCACTAGCCCTGGCCTATTAGACACTCATTTCTTTGGACGCTGAGGATCATTCAATGAAACAACAGCTACAGATCTGGAAACAGATAGGCCAAATTAACAAAAACTAGAATAGACTTCACTGGTATAACTGAAAGAAATAAGAATGCCGGAAAGACATAATTATATTTGTTTGTTCTTCATGAAGCTTGATTTAATATTGCTTAGAGGTAATTTCCCTTGTAGAACCAGACATATGCAAAACCTATGCTCATGCTATTTGTTTACTATGTTGGACTATGTTTCAGCTATGTTATGTTCACTACTGCCTATGTATCAACTATGTAGCATACCACACTACATAGTCCAAAGTATGCAAAATCTATGTTGAAACTATGTTTAGGCTATTTGAAAAGTACATAGCTTTTTAATACCTATGCAAATACTATTCAAAATCTTTTCATAGTCTTTACATAGCTATGTATTTACTATACAATAGAAAGTTATGCTTTTCCTTCTGATTTGCATCCTATGTATTTACTATGCAACAAAGCAAAATAGCTTTTACATAGCATCTCGATCTTCAATTTTATTTCCAACAAGTTTCCTAGCTTTTACATAGTGCTATGTATATTCTATGCTAAGTGATGAAACATATTTGCAGCCTATGTTTTCACTATGTGACATTTTAATTTAGCCTTATCATGAGATAAAGGTTACATAGCTTTTACATAAACGTAATTTTTCATTAGTTTCACTCATATGAGAAATATGTAGTCTATGCGTTTCCTATGTGATATTTCAACATACCTTTTAAAATACTAGGCATGTTGATTGTACAGGTTAAATAGCGCTTACAAAAAGCATACTTCCAACGTAAAAAGCCGTGTTTAAAACTAAAAAACTTAAAAATCGTTTACTACAATTTTTTTTGTGCTTGCAGATAGTTTCTTAGTGAGAAGATTTTTGTAAAGCATTGAATCGCTACATCCATCATTCCTGACTTAACTTTCCTTTCTAGCTCTTCCCTAGAGTTTCTTCACTTGAAATGATACCTCCATGCATCATTTTCTTCTTTTATATTAGCTTCGATCCTTCGTCTTGATTATGGACAACTCCTGAATAGAAATTCATGGTCAAAACTGCGAAACGCTAGCTGCAGTCCTCGGTGTTTGTCAGCCATTTTGTTTCCACTAGTTCCCAGGGAAGCCCGTGAGTTCAACACATGCGTATTTAGCGTCTTATCGTCACATGGGCCTTTTCAACCAATGAAAAGGTGTGAAAATTGGCTGATTCCACGCGGGCACTTTCAAGTCAAAGAAGACGAACTGTAAAGCGTGCGTTTTTACAAGAAGACGCTTCTTTTTACTTCAATTTAAAGTCGTTTTCCTGCCAGGTTCAGCAAAAAGTATTCCTAACGTTGGTAAGTGATGTTTTTCTCAATTTGAGTTTCGATTTACCCGTGTTGTCTCCCCTTTTCGCGTACCTGAACAAGTTGGATCGGTCACCTTCGATCACGCTTCGATACTCGTTCGTTTCAATTCTAAAACGTCAGGTTGTTTTTGTGTTCATTTGCCTGAAAATCTCAACTTTTCTGTTTGCAGATACTTATTCGTTGCAGTCAAAAGAAAAGTGTATGGCACTGAAGAGCACGACATCAGCCAACAGCGCTCCAAGCTGCGACCATTTTGGTCGCCATGGCGAGTGAAAAAAAAAATTGGCGACTGAATTATTGGCGAAAGTCGCCATTTGGCGACCAAAGGATATAAGCTCAAAAGAATAAAGTTGACTTCACGTTTTATCGCTTTTTAACTGAATCATCGTTAAATTAAAGAAATATTACCAGGCTTTTCTTCTGTGTAAATTCAATGATGAATCTGTTCCTCTTGCATGGCAAGACATGTGTACAGTTCTGGCATAAGGATCTGCGTATCGCAGCTTCGAATTCATTGAGCGGCCATTTTGAAAACTCAGGTGGGAGAAACTGGGGAGAGCCCAAACTACTTCCGGCGGGGGTTGACTTACACCCAGGCCACCCCGACAGAAACAGTTAAATTTTTGACACAAAAGATGGCAAGTCGTATGCTCTTGTAAGTTGCGTTTATTGCGTTTTTTTTTTTTTTTTAAATAAAAGCTGTTTTTATTATATTCATCAATAAAAATACTTTTGTTGGAGTAAATGTGTTTCATGAAGAAATATTAAATTTCCCGTGAGAAAAGTTAAGTCAGGCACTTTTCACGCTGATCTGGCTACACGTAGCCTGCGAGAGAATTCAGTTTTATCGGCTCTAGTTTCACAAGCGTTGTGATTTGTGAAGCTAGTGCCGAAAAAACCGGATGCTCTCGCAGGTTAGGCAACACGTGGAGTTGATGGTGCTGTGCACAATTACTAAAAATAGATAGACCCCTTGGTGAATGACAAAGTTTACATGCAGTCAGCTCAAAGGCTTTGTATGAGCGAGATTTGTTTTGGATATAAAAAATCAGCGAAAAATCGACGAAATCAGTGGTAAACGTGGTAAATGCAGTTAGTCACCGAATCGCGATAAATGTATATTTTACATTCTCCTCTGAATACGTTGTCGTGATAAATTCAAGTGTTAGTACTGCTTTTTCGTGATTAGAAAACCATATATAGATATTTATTAGGATAACTAAGAATAACTTGATACTGATATACGTCAACAATGAGTGGAAGTTATTCAGGCAAGTTTCATTTAGCACGTACAAACAGTATTTTTGTCATCAACTTTGAAGTAAGAAACGTTTATTTAGGCCAGAAGTATTGTTATTGTTATTGTTATTGTTGATTCAAGTTTTAATTTACATATGTGAGTGGTTTCAATGCCAATGATTTAGCTAAAGAAAGATGTTTCTTAGCAAGTAGACGGTACGAACAAATGTATATTCACGTAATCGTATCTGATCAGATTTGTTTCAATGATATCACTGCAAATACATGTTCCGGGTTTCAACATCCGACTTTGTAGTAAATTGTTCTGGTTACCTCTCATAAATGTCTTTGCCTGTTTTTGCCATCTTGTACTGCGTTTACAACCCGCAGGCAAGTAACAATGGAGTGTTAAAAACACGATTTATTTCCATACACAACGTTCAGCAGTAGCTCCTTCATGTAAGTAGCATGAAGTGTCTTGCGTTAATGAAACGACAATTTTTGGCGACCGAAATTTTCCATTGGCGACCATTTTAAAAATGAAGGTCGCCAAAAGGCGACTTATTGAAAAAATGAGCTTGGAGCGCTGGCCAAAAGTCTACACGATAAGCAAATTAAGCAAACTTTAACTTGGGGTTTCGATTCTGAAACTGCTCCATGAAAATACTGCATTTGTGTTGTGTGTTCGTGGTGTTATATTGCTTTAGTTTTCAATTTTTCGTGTCAAAACCCATTTCTTACCAATGTAAAAGATATTCTAATTCATATGTGTATACTATTTTTTCTATTCTGGTGATTTTGCGAGGGTATTTTAAACACTACATTTGCTTAAGCAGATCAAAACCTACCTACATAAAAGACTATGTCAATTCTATGTAATTTATGTTTGAACTCTAATTAAAGGCTGTGTATGTGATATGTTTTTCCTACTCAAATACTATTAAAATCCTATTTCAAACCTATGCAAAGACTATTTGTTCTGTGTTTTCCCTATTTTAATGCTATGCAAAGTATATGTCACCTTCAAAAAAGGCTATGTTTTCACTATTCCTAGGCTATCTGAATTCTAAGCAAACCCTATTCAAAAGCTATTTAATCAACTGTCCCCTGTTCCATTTTACTATGTAAACTCTATTTCAGTCCTATGTGAAGGCTATTTATTTCCTATGATTTTTCTATAAGGTTGACTATGAAGTCTAAAATCTCTTTCTGAAAGCTAAGTAAATTGTATGTATAGGCTATGTGGAAACTATGTCATTTCTGCCTTTATTCCTTCCTTTAAAAACTGCATAGCTTTTAAGTAGGTTCCGTTTGACTAGCGAAAACATAGCATTTTCGATACAAAAAACATAGTCCTGGCATAGAAACAACATAGGGTCTGGTGAAAGCAATTAATGTATGACTCATTAACATAGGTTTTACATAGCTTTGTGACATAGCATTTGTATAGATTCTACATAGTGTCTGATTCTACAAGGGTTCTTCTCTAAGGCAAAGTTTCATAATAACAAGTATTATTATTCATTCAAAATATTTTCCTGACTCTGATTGGCTAAAAGCACTCGTTTAATTCACCATAACCAGTAACTGATGACCAAATTTGGAAGAATTTTGTCTTTAACGAGGAAATGACGTCAAAAATGCAGCGTTTTCGCAGGTTAAGGCACCGTTAACCAAGAAGACCTGGGGACGGGGTTGAGTTGTTTTGATTGTCAACTTGAAAAATGGCGGACATTTCACTCGTTTCAAGAGTAAGAACTAGCCGAAAACATAGCTAAAAACGAGGCAAGAACAGCAAGAAGACAACTCGAAGGACGACATCTGCTATTTGGAGAATATTTGTGGAGCTGGACAAACCTAAACGTGCACTATCGAAGATGAACTTAACATCGATGGATCGATGGAGGTTAGCATGTTTTAGCCATGTTTTTAAAGTAGGAATTATTTTGAATGAATAATAAAACTATTATTGAATTCGGCTTTCGTATCATATGACGAATTATGGAGATCGAGGAGGGTGTTATCCGTCGAGGCGGATAACACCCTCCAAGATCTCCATAATTCTTCATAAGATACTCCGCCTCATTCATTAATTGTTAACTGTACATGTAATTGGCAAAACTAAGCGAAGTATAATAAGATGCCTTCTAACTGCCTTATCCAACAATCATTAAGTAACTTGCACTGTTGCTGGGACAGGCAATTTTCCTCCACCATTAATTCAGGAATGAGGGTTAGGGTACAAAATATATAATCTACACTGTATTGATAGCATCTGAGTTCTTAATTGTACATCACAGGACACTAGCATCATTAAACATAACAATCTGTGAACATTGACATGATGTTTCAATTAAGTAATAGTATTATTTTTTTCAATTTGAAAAAAGCACATGTACACTGCAGGTCTTATTACAGCAAACAGTTGATAAGAAAGAAACCGTATTAGTATGATTAACCAACATTAGTTGTGGCAGAATCTGTTGACTGAAAAAAGGTTTTTGTATTCCTTAAGTTATTATTACTAGAATTGTCCTAATAACTATAAGTCAATGGGTGTCTGTATAAAATTGTTTGAATTTAGAGAAAAAAAGTGAGGATTCACTATCATCCAGGTGTAGGTCCTAAGAAAACGTTTTTTTTAGGACTTGATAAATTACTGTTCTTTAGTGCATAAGGAATATGAACAAGGCAAACAGAATTGATGCTAGATACACTGTAGTACAGGCTATACAAAGAAACTGGCAGGAACATCTGCGTAGCTTAAATAAACAACAGTTCTTTGGGATTGTCAGAAAAGGACATTACTTGTCTATTTTCAAAGAGTTAACTACAAGAATGGTGCAACAAAATGTTTGGGCGGTATTGCTTTTCAATGGAAAAGTTGGAGACGTGAATATCTATTCAGTGATTTTGGTTACAAATAGTTAAGGTGAGTCCTGGGACTCCTCTTGTGAAAAATATTGAGTCCCAGAAACATCGTGTCCCACATAAAAAAAAAAGTCTGTAATTGAAAATGCTTGGACCTTTGTGTAACCAGACAGACTCCAAAACTCAGTGTATTACTGCAGTACAAAGAGCAAATCAGGGCAAATCTATGCCTTCTCAGAGCAAATCTATGCCTTTCTTTTCTTATTCATTTCAACATAAGAAGCCTTTCTGCTAACCATGATGGTTTGACAATGCTGCTATCAGATCTACAGCATTAATTTGATGTTATTGGCCTTTCCGAAACAAAGATAAAAATCAACTGTGATCTAGCTAGCTAGTTTAGATTTTTAGTTATTTTGGGTGTCCCACTACTGTATGTTCTGTTTATTTATTTATTTATAATTATTTTCTTGTAAATTCTTCTAGTTGTCTACAGTAGTAGAAAATAAACTGTTGTAAACTGAAATTAAAACACAGTCCTTCTAAAGGCTAAAGGAAATATGCATCCTTCAACAACAGCGATAATAACTGCCACAGAATTCACAGACGGGATATTTCTACAAATACACATGTTCAGATTTTTTATAGACCTTTGCATCCATTGGAATGCAATGCCATGAATATTATTATTTTGCATCTTTGGGGTTTTTATGCATCAGGAACACAGGATGCAGAGGTTGACAAAGTCACTACATATTTTTTTGTATGGACAAGAGATTATTAGAAGATTTTGGTTTAAAATGTAATCAATGAAAATACTGGATGTCAATTATAGCTTGTGGTTGTCGCTTCTCCAGAAGCTACACTGTATATAGCTGATTAAGTGAAGGTTGGTTATTGGGCATTTGGGCATACCAAACAATGCAATATGATTTCCCTGAGTCACCACCAAACAATAGCTTACTATTACTCAATTCCCGATGCCCAAAGCAACCTTTAATGAACCAGCTGTACATGTGAGTGTATGTATAAGGTCCTGATTGTTTACATGTAACAAACGAAATGTCAAAATATCATCTTCCTGAAACTTTTTAGGAATTCCCAAGCAGAAAAATAACCATTTTAGGCTTAACTGAGTCAACATAATAAGTTAAATGTCTATAATATATAATTTCATTATTGAATTTTACTTGCCAACTATACATACATTCATTCTCGCAAGACGTAACACAATAATATTTGATTCCACTAAAATCATCATGAAGCTTGCAAGGCCTGAGCCAGAGCATTCACTATTGGTTTTGTGGTTGGTATTGCTATGTGTGAGCGAAAGAGGACGGACACAAAGCTTAATCTTAACGTGACACATTTGGCGTGAGAGCAAGAATGTAATCTGCGATCAATTAACTGTAATGGAGCTGAAAAGAGTCATTTCGATACGAACTTAAGCAGTGAAACTGCAAAAATATTGCGATTACCTGATGTATAATTATTGCACGTGAGCAAGAAAAACAAATGTCGCGAACTATTGGTTGTACATCTCGACTGAGTCAATTTGTATCTGAACGAGTTGCATCGCCTGGTGTATCGAAATTACTTTGTATCAAAACGACCGGTATGCAAACACTGCATGTAAACAAATCCAAAATGGCTCTTGGTAATAAATTAATTGACAGCGCTCTTCGAAAGGCCAGATATCCAACTGTCCTTTTCATAACACGTATGCCTAGACGTTCCAATAAAAATAACAGATTATTCTAAAATAAGAAACAATCGTACTCACATTTATTCGCATCGCGAAGACTCAAACACCGGTACAGTACGTGTATCCACCAGTTGAACTTAGATCCGTTCCTTTAACAGTAAAAGCCAGTCGCTGACAACTCGGAGACATTTTGATTCGTGATTAAAACAAAATCTGCGCGTCTGGACAGTCCACAGAGTTGACAAGTACTCGTTTTGCGCAGTAAAGAGCAACGCAACGCACGTTGCAACCATCAACAGCCGTCCGCCATAATTTTAAAATACATAGATGCTTTGTTCCTTAGCACGTGGTTTTACCACGTGACTCTATTCCGCGGGAAGTCCCCGGGCGCGTGCTATTAAAGTCGAGCAAATTTTATTCATCCAGCATGATTTATAAACGTAGGATAACGATGTGGGGAAATTTCTTGAGCGTTTGGTTCTTCATGCAACACGGGAGGTGAGCGTTTATTTATATAATTTTGTTCAGGGCTTATTTTATCTTTGTTCACCGTAACTGCGGTTCTGTCTCAAAATCGATTAGATTTTTTATAATACAGTATTTAGATTACACTGCATGGTAATGTTGCGTTATGGTTGATGCGAATTTTGGAAGTTTCAAAACTTAGTAACTGATCAATGATTGATTTAAAATCTGGCTGTGTAGAGATATACACAGAGAGATTCGATGAATAATGATTGGGGATCGATAGATCTTTACACTGTCACACACTTTGACACAACGCGCGTTATCAAACCGGTCGATGTGCTCGAAATGCATGCATATTTCGATACTTTATTTGACTGATGAAGTTTAAGGCTGATTGTTCGTTTTTGTTGGAAGATACATTACCTCCCAACTGTATGGCAGCTCAATGTCTTGGTTTGTTAGCGGATTTAGGCTTAATAATTTTGTGGCGTTTATACTTACTGGTTACTTATTAAGTACGCGCATGATTAGAAATCGGATGTGTCCAGAATTGAGAATTCCCATCATTTTTTTTTGGATTGACGACGAAACACTTCTGTCGAGATGGCTTATCTATATGAATAGTGCCTTTGTAGAATGGGCTGTGTCTAGACGACGAGTTCTTATTTCTTTTGGCAGACTGTGTCTGCATGTCTATTGCATTTTGTTTTTCAAGTCCGTGACTGCGGGTATCAATTTCTAAAAATACCCCGAAAACAGCATTTAAAATCTGTTTGAAAATAAATTTGGTTGACTTTTTTTCCTTTGAAGTATATTTCTTACCATAAGACAGCCGGTTTTTTTCAAAACACCCTATAAACAGCCTGTTTAAGTTAGGTTTGGAAACAGGTTTCCATTTAAATGCCTTTTAAATAAGGATAGTTTGTGAAAATACAATAAAAACAGCTAGTTTTAATCCTGTTTGGAGAGATTTCAAGATGTTCGTCATTTCAAATCACAATTTAAATTGAACTGCCTCTTTAACCTTCTTCAAACATGTTTTAACTATGCTATTTATGAGCTGTTTAAGGTCGAAGACGAGGAAGTATATTCAAAATAGTCTTTAAACATCCTAATTAAAACCTGATTTTGAACTTTACTCGTAAAAACTACTTTTTAAATCTTTGATTTTAGGTTCTTCTTTCCAAAATGCAGTTTAAATACGGTGTTTAAAAAGATTTTAGCAACTCGCCAGTACTCTCTTTCCGAAAATATAGTTTAAATACTGTATTTAAAATGTAGTTTTGATAGCAAATATATTTCAAATACAAGGAAAACCGGGGAAAATGTTATAAATATTATTCAAATAGATGTCAAATACAATTCAAACTTTTAGCGCTATTTTGGTTTTAGTCGTGAAATATAATAAAAATACCTCAAATTGTGGTAAAACTAGTTCTTAAATAGTTTAAATAGCTTTAAACTACTTCACAAACAGTTTTAAAATACACTTGATTTGGTGCGGGTATTTTGTGTGGTTAATAAATTCTATTCTAAAAAAAATATCATTTCATTTTCAAAAAGTCACTTTGTTTCTTTTCTTCTGTCTGGCTAGACTACGAGCAGTCTCTCTTTTTTCTTGGTCCGTCCAGCAAAACGCAAGATATCCGCAAATGACCACGCGCTTAACTGTATGTGAAGAAAAAGAGAGACTGCTT
>OZ037994.1:4863828-4895610 GCA_964035705.1 Porites rus
TAACTATATCTACAATGGCATGTTCAGTAGAAAACCCTTCTCTAAACCAATACTGAGCTGAAAACAAAATATTCTTAACATTTTAATAAAATGCATCATTCTTTTATACATAACTTTTTCAAAGATTCTGTCAAATATAGATAAGAGAGAAATCGGTCTATAGTTATTTGCATCTGTCTCATCCTCAGTTTTAAACACAGGTATGACTTAAGCCTTTTCGAGTTTTGAATGGTAGCTCCCAGATGTGACCGACAAATTGACGATTTTAGCTAAAATGTCGCTGATAATAGTACTTGAATATTTTAAGAGTTTAGTAGCTTTTAATCGTTAGTTCAATAGCTACACAACAGTTCAATAACCACACCTGCCCAGTAGTTCAATGACCACACATCAGTTCATTGATCGTAGACTACATGTGGTTGCAGGACAAATAGCCACAAATACGTTAGATTTTGTTTACAATTCAAATGTGTAGCATTAACACCAGTACGTGGTAAATAGACTAATTTAGCGATGACACAAAAATTAAATTGAGAAGAAGCTTTATAAAATAACTAAGATAGTACGCGCGCTCTGATTGGCCGAGAGAAGTGTTTGCATGAGAGTATGTAAACATGGTTGTGGCGTCAAGTTGTTTGGTTTTTCGCGCGCTAATCACGCAAGCACAAATTTGAAAAAGTTTTCCGAGTTCAAAACTCAAAAAGTTTACTTTATTTACCCATTCCTTCGTCGGCTGAAACCTGGAAAATCGTTACAAAGAAGGTGTGTACATTTTTCTTCGCTTAAGCTGACCGTTTTAAGCGAGAAAAATCCGTATTTTGCAAAGCATCTTTTTCAAAACAAGAACTGATTACGCGTGCAAGACTTCGTGGACAAGATTTTGCGACTGGTAAGAATTTCTCTTTTAATCAGTCCCATACAAAGAGTTTTGCGTTTTTTTCTCGGGAAAGTTATTTTATAAAAGCAATAGAAAACTTTTTTCTTTTTTCAGGCTATGCAAACACGGAAAACGTTTTCTATTGCTTAAATATTACACTGTTATTAATCTCTAGTGAGCTCACTTATGTAAACAGGCATAGACTGATGGAAATTAAATAGTTATAGTCTGCTCAGAAGATCAGTCATTCTATATATCCCCGATTTCCATCAAGCATCCATACCAAGCATCGTATTTCTAAAAATGTTCGGCAAGCATTTATGATGGGGCAGCCAGAAAGGTCATCAATCAAAATTAATTGACGTTGCTTCATTTTTTCGCCAATGGTATTTCGCTTCGTTTGGGCGGTCGAAGCAAAAATGAAAATTTATAAGAGATCGTTGCAAGCTCTCCTTTCCTCCGCCCCTCGCGGCTCTCTTCGCTGACCATAAATGGAGACATTTCTAGCTCGCTAAAAATCATACCGTTTTACTTTTCAGGTCACTGTATAATGTGTGGTGTTCAGGCGGATGGCGAGGGTTTAGTAGCTTGTATGACTGCAAGCGCTGCATCTAAGGTGCAAACTTCAGGTGAAAATTCACAAACTTCGTACAGAACTGCTTCTTCGGAACCAAAGTGTTGCAAAGAACAAAATCTGTTGACATCGACTGATGAGGTACCACATCATACTGTCTCAGAATCTTCATGTTGTGAGAATCCATGAGGTTGTGTGACAAAGAACAAGAACATGCTGAACTTCGGACGACTTGAGAACAAAAGTGAAGGTATAAGCATGAATCCGACGTACATTTGCCTCTTGTTAGTACACCTCGCAAATCTGTGGCAGGCTCCACACAACAATATTCTTGATAGTTCCGTTCGGATGTTTAGCCAGTCCAAATTCTTTTGTCTTCTAGTTCCGGGTCAAAAAGTTGTTCGAGTGGTTGCATTTGCCATGGCAGTTCTCTTGCATAAATCCTTTACAAATATGCCAGAACTTCCTTCCCAGAACATCTTCCCTGAGCACTTCGATAAGAACCTTTCTCGTGATATTGTCGACAATATTTTTCTTAGGTCAATTCGCACACCTGCTATCTCGCCATTGAAATCTTTCACGACGACTAAACACGTATCAGCTTGACTCATCAGCCAATTTTTCGCTTCTAACTCTGATTTCCTAATTCCCAAGGGCGATGATTGTTTTAAAAGAACAGACAGTTTGACAGAACCACCACTATCGCAAATATAAATAAACACTTTCTCTGCCAAAACATCATCCGCCATCTTGTTTGTCACAAGTAGAAATGTCTCAGTTCATTTCCGAGAAAAAGTGACAACATGTCTCAAGGGGAATTACGTTGAGAACGGTTGTAAAAGATTGTCATGAACAACGAACATTTTAGCACCTTTACCTTCACAAAGGGTATGAAACGGTCGGTCCGTCTCCTTTCCTATCAGTTGTAGTATATGACGTGTCTTGAATGAAAAATTTGTTTTGTCTGCACTCAAGCACTAACCACGTGGCGTGGCTGTTCATGTTAACATCAGCTGACCTTTTAAAAGCCACCCGGAATGATAAAAAGTGTGAAACAGGCCTAAATGTTGGCAAGCGAGAGTGTGCCACTTTTCCACTCAATGTAACCGAACAAGAGAGATCATTCTCTCTTGAACCGAATTATCTGTTCACAACTGATTCTAGTTTAATTTACTTTTTTTAGGCAAAAAGGGAATGCTAATTCGAATGATGGGGCCCGATGTAGTCTGTTCTACAAGGCCACAAGGGGGTGGGGTACTTTAGGAATTTCTGGGTAGGGATGAGCTGCTGGGACCCTGGAACCCTTAACCTATACCAGAGCTAGTTCAGCTAAATTTTGCTATCCTATACTAGAGTAAACTCCCCAAATCCCCCCCCCCCCCCATCCTAGAGTAGCTGTTTCCCTAGTCTAGATAAAATCTTCAACCACCTGATCAGTTTCCTGAAAAATGATACCCTATTCTAGACGCAAATGTTCTGATTTATATACCCTATCCTCCTAGAGTAAACTGCTTGAAAACCATACCCTTCACAGCGGCACATACCTATATAGCCCATATTTAGCAGTTCCCCCCCCCCCCCGGGATATTTCCGTTTCCAGGATTCTAAGAAATAATGTGTTACTCAGAATATGCGAACGGCCATCCCTCACGGAAGAGAGTTAAAACACATGTCGAAGACTGAAGTTCTAAGCCTTAACGCTGCCGCTAAAGAGAACTGTGCAATGTCTTAGACGTCTGGACGAGATTTGTAAACCTTGTTCATTCAATCATAGCACCAATTTTATCCATTTGGAACCAGCTAAACTGCAAGATGGTGTCGTGGGTGCAGACGCCGCCAAAGAAAACATTAATGGCACGGTTGTTCCGCTCAAACCGCAAAGGTTACTTCGGCAAGGCTTTGGTAGTGGCCTTCATCGCTGTAATGGTGTTGTTGATGACTACAGTTGTAATTGAGTTAGTCTATCACTTTAGACCTTACTACTGGAGTGCAATGATCTTTATCTATTCTCAGGTGCAGCTGGGTCTGGAGTTAGTTGTCACACAAG
The DNA here is from genome assembly GCA_964035705.1 of Porites rus. Lineage (NCBI taxonomy): Eukaryota > Metazoa > Cnidaria > Anthozoa > Scleractinia > Poritidae > Porites > Porites rus. The sequence continues at coordinate 4,867,327 of OZ037994.1, forward strand.
GAACGGTCTTTATGCACAAAGTGATATGCCTTTGTTCATGGTTGATTTCCAGTTTATTCAATGTACTGCGCTTGAGTTATGATTTTCTTGTGTTGGCAGCTTCGAAGGCAAGTTCCGTCTTCTGCAAAATAACGATGATTATATATTCTCAAATTCAGCTGGGTCTGGAGTTTGTTATCACAAAAGGAACGGTCTTAATGTACAACCTGATATGCCTTTGTTCATGGTTGATTTCCAGTTTATTCAATATATTGCGCTTGAGTTATGATTTTCTTGTTTTGGCAGCTTCGGAGGCAAGTTCCGTCTTCTGCAAAATAACGATGATTATATATTCTCAAATGCAGCTGGGTCTGGAGTTAGTTATCAAAAAAGGAACGGTCTTGATGCACAACCTGATATGCCTTTGTTCATGGCTGATTTCCAGTTTATTCAATGTACTGTGCTTGAGTTATGATTTTCTTGTGTTGGCAGCTTCGAAGGCAAATTCCGTCTTCTGGAAAATAACAATGGTTATATATTCTCAAATGCAGCAGGGTCTGGAGTTAGTTATGACACAAGGAACGGTCTTAATGCACAACCTGATATGCCTTTGTTCATGGTTGACTTCCACTTTATTCAATTTACTGCGCTTGAGTTATGATTTTCTTGGGTTGGCAGCTTCGAAGGCAAGTTCCGTCTTCTGGAAAATAACGATGATTATTTATCCTCAGATGAAGCTTGGTCTAGAAATAGTTATTACACAAGGAACGGTCTTAATGCACAACCTGATTTGTCTTTGTTCATGGTTGATTTCCAGTTTATTCAATATAGTACGCTTGAGTTATGATTTTCTTGTGTTGGCAGCTTCGGTAGCAAGTTCCGTCTTCTGGAAAATAACAATGATTATTTATCCTCAGATGAAGCTTGGTCTAGAAATAGTTATCACACAAGCAACGGTCTTAATGCACAACCTGATATGCTTTTGTCTATGGTTGATTTCCAGTTTGTTTACTGCAGTGCGCTTAGGTTGGGATTTTCTTGTGTTGGCAACTTCGGAAGCAAGTTTATTCTGCTGGCGATTAACGATGGTGATTTATTCTCAGATGCAGCTTGGTCTGGAGTTAGTTATCACACCAGGAGTGGACTTAATCTTTTGGTTAATCTCCAATTTATCCACCACAGTACGCTCGAGTTACACCTTTGGTTATGTTTCATCCTCACTGAAGGGAATTTCTCGTCTTGGTAGTGTAGCCAAACTTCTTGTAGACTCAGATTCGCCCTCAGACTTTGAACTTATCTGGGACAACTGGCAGTCTCCCGTTTGTTGCGTGATTGCACTTACTGGAACTGCGACTTGCCTTCTAGCAATTTTGGCTTGGTGTCATGGCAAACTGGCTAAGCTAAGACTTAAAAACCGCCAATACGTAAGAACAGGTATGAAGGCAAATATCATCTTTGGTTCAGATGTTTGCTAAAAAAATATCAATTATTATCGTTTTGGATAAGATATTTTACCTTTCATAACAAATCTATTGAGGCCTCACTTATATCCTTAATCATCGTCTGCGATCACTTAATCGATTGATCGGCGATCAATCAGGTTTAAAAGCTCTTGGCTTCGCCTCGAATTTTTCAAGTCTGATAATACACTCCTACTCTTTTTTTAAACAGTAATTTAAGTTTCCTCCACAGGAAGTAGAAACTGAATGAATTTTGATATCTCTAGGAAGTTGTACTGAGAACTGTCTCAATTGTCATTCTGTATTGTCTCTCTCTCATTATCATTTCCGTAAGATTAAGTTCTACTTTTTGTCAATTAACGTCACCTGAATATTGTGTCACTTAGTAAATGAATATATGCATGATAACAAAGACGACGTTTTAAGAGTTTACCAGTTTTACAGCTGTTACACCCACACATGCTACAGGGTAAGGGACAGTGTTGCAGCTGTGGTCGTGCATGTTGTTACACAGTGTTACATAATTCATAGTAAAACATGATGTTCTCCCTTGTCTTTTCGATCGTCCCGATAAGATGTTTTTAATCATCAAACCATAGTGCTCCCGTTTTAACTCTATCGTTGTCAAAGGATGATTAAAAAAATGAAAAAAAAATCAGGAAAATAAATAAACCATAATGAGAATGACGTGTAATTGTCTACCACCACTAATAGCATTTGCCCACTAATTGTCAATATAATTGTTCGGTTATAATCAGTATAGTATAGCCATTATCTCTTTCTAAAATCATCCATAAGTCTTCCTGCTTGTCATTGGTTTATTAAAAAACCACGTCATAACCAGCTCCCAATTGACTTGATGCTGTAACTAAGTTGTTCAGAGTGCTTTTAATTTGCCGATAACACAAGGTCACGAACACGAATCCCTTTAACCCAACTACTTTTAAAACTTACGTTTTTTCATTATTCATTTGCATAACTCAGCAGTGCAGTGTTTAGGACGTTTTTCTATCTCGTTGTTTTATACCTTAAACCATGCCACATTCTCTCAAACCATTTCTCTTAGACAGGCCAGATGCACCCATTTGCCAAGAGTTCATTCTTGACAAATGTAAGAATGGTTCCAAGTGTACAGGCCATCACTGCTCTTTGCCTTACCAGTGGCAGTACATCGATGGACAGGAATGGAATAGTTTAAAAGAGGAAGACAACGAAAAGCTGGAACAAATGTATTGTGACATGAATCTTGAGGAATTTTCTCTCAAGGTCGTTCAAAGATCTTATTTTGGAAAGTATGTTATATTGTTAAAATGAAATAATTAGCGTGGGACAAAGAAAAAAATTACCACACAAGTATTTTGATGGTCGGACTAATTTATTATCATCACCCATTTACCTAGTGAAGTTAATGAGCACTTTTCAGTCTAAATCAAATCAACGCTATATAAGAAACGTGCGCATAAAAGAGTACGGCCAGAGAACAAAGATAAAAAACCTCAGCGTTATAAGACACTGTATGGTGCTCAGTGTCATAATTTCACAGGGAAGGTGCTTGATAGAAAAAATGTCCAACAAAATGAGCTTTAAAACGATGGTTTTGCAAAAACGTTGGGGACCAGGAGGCCGAGATATTACAATTTAAAGACAGTAGAGTTTAGGATTTTTTCGTAGACTGAATATATTTTTCAATATCTTAACTTTTTTCGTGTTACCCCCCCCCCCCCCCCCCCCCGCCACTAGTTACTCCCTGGATGGCACGATCGAAAGTGATAAACCCGTTTAATGTAAAACTGAGTGCCTCTTTTAAATCTATTTATTTTAATCACTTATACTAATTTCAATAACTACAGAAGGGCAAATTGATTGAAATATCTGCATACTGCTAACCTCTATATAATTGCTTTTAAGGACCTCGCACCTCTTTACACATCATTTACTATATACGTTTTCATGATTGTCATTTCTATTCATATAAGTTTTCCATACGTACCATGACTAGATGTAAAATGTTGATATTCTTCTGGAAAATAGGGTACAGATCACACAAAAAGATTTTGAGAAGTTCGCGCAAATAAGACGCCTGTCTACAGAGTCTTATGTCAACTCAACCAACCCTCTGGCTACTGAGTGGATATGGTACTGGAAGCACGAAGACGGAGGATGGCGGAAGTATGGACAAGACGATACGGTGAGCAAAATGGAAAAATTTGGCGTCGTGTTTTCGGATAATAACTCAACCATCGAAATCGAATCCATACCCTCGCGTCACGATTATATTATATGTACAAGGGGGTGAGAGGGGGGAAATCTTCGGGCTGCAAAGATTAGACGTTTTATAGGTGGCCTGTGATGAACCTAGCCTGGGCAGGCTCCTTTGTGGGGATTCGGGGAAAATTTTTGGCTCCTCGTGGGATGGTGGTTCCGCCGCCGAAAAGTTTTACCGAGTTTGGAAAAGTGAGCCTGCTGTAGGCTATTATGAACCGATCCTACAAAAGGATAAGAGTATCATCGAATGTGGCGTTGCTTGGGACTAAGGGCGCTCAGTCCATTCAAGCCTAAAATTCGGAAATTTCGGTTTGTTCATCAAATGGAACAGACCATTTCGGTTTGGTTCAACCGGAATATTCGGGACCAGGTTTAAAGGTGGACCATTTTGACCGATCTGGTCATTTCGGTCAGTCGGACCAAAATGTTCCTTTTCATTTGACAAAATTGTTGTCTGCAGTACAGGTTTTTCGTATCCTGTTGCTTTCGAGAACAAAACCAAACATGCAGTGGCTTAATTGAGTCGGTTCTGTGCAACCAGAATGTACCGTTCCGTTGGGCATGTGGATGGAAATTTTGTGGAATGGAAAGTGCCCTAAAACCTAAGCGCTATCTCGGCCCCATGTTGCACCAGTTACTGAAAACGCATTTATGGGCCCGGTCAGTGTAGGCAGAGTCGCAGAGTCCCAGTCAAATTGATGTTTCGTCTGTAAATGGTGCTCAGCAATGTGAATGTTGACGTCACCATTCCTCGTCACTCGTTTGTGTTCGGTCAGTAGGGTGCTAAGGTTGCTGCTGGTTTCACCAATGTAAGAAGCCTGGCAGTCGCAGCATTTGATCTTGTGTACTTTGCTCCCTGTCCGTCCTCCGGTTTGTCTTTGTCCTTGACATTAGTAAGCAATCGTCGTAAAGTGGTCATCGGTTTGGGTGCAACACGTATATTGTAAGGTTGTAAAAGTATCGCACGTATATTACATCACGGCTTAAACTGACAGACGACCAATAACATCGCTACGTAATTGACCAATCAGATCTATAACCCGAGTATAACATCATCAACTGACGTGATACAACTCACTTTGACTCTGAAGATGACCACCGCACAGGTTGTCGAAAGGTCAGTCACTGTCAACAACAACAGTCCTATTCAGGACTACGTTCACCCGGACGATCAAACTCAACCTACTTTTGAAATGACTCCTGGGTTCCGAACCTTTCACACTGTCTATGAATGTAATAACATAGCAGGATATAACGGGTGCAACTTTTGACAGAAAAGCCAAAAGGACCCTTGAAGGGATTTAGGGCTTTAAACCCGCGTAAAGAATGGGACGAGTCACACGCTCGAGAAAATGACTCGCGGTATTGACGTTATCTGCGCGCGGCTGCTTCGCTGCCAAGTAGTACTCCTGCACACTGATACCACCAGTCTTGCTACGCCAACTGCGTCTGAGTCTTTGGATTAGTTTGCATGTACAGTTCAATGACGAATTGAAATTCCATTCACAGGGAAAAGATCTCCAAGAACTTCTAGAGAAAGCCTTCTTGGACAAGAAAAAAGACTCCAGGTTCCGCATTTCAGACCAGAATTACATTTTAAGTTTTGACTCATCGGGTGACATGAGCCAGAAAAACGTAATATACAGTACCGTAAAGAAAGTAAGAAGAAGGCCTGCAAAATTTGTATCCAAAGATGACATTTCTCAACTTATAAGGTATTTGTGTGATTTTAATCACTGGAAAGGTGATAAACTATGGCCAGTGATATGTTCAGAGTATAACGAGACTATTTCCTGAGTGTATGAGTGGGGTTTAACGACTATAGGGACAGTCAAATGATGAGAAACAAAACCGAATACTGACAAAACGTACAAAAGTCAGTTCCATTCACCGGAAAACGACTGAGAAGGCTTGAAAACAACCTTTGTTCAACTTGATATTAGACCTCCACTTATGGTCAATTGACAGCTGTCTAAAAAGGGTATCTACTGAACAGTATCAGATGAGTGTAACGCAAGATCAGTTGTACAACTCACTGAGGTGACGTTTTTTTTCATTAAGTGCTCTGTTGACCAGATTTTGGTTTTCGCAGGCTCAGGTCCTTTCAGGAGGAGTTCAGTTTACTTCTTGAAATTACTCCATAAAGACATTTCTTCAAAGATTCCATGACAGGTTCGCTTTTGGCCCTGGCTAAATCTTTATATAGGATCAGCTCTATGCATGATGGGGATTTTTTGAGACTGCGGGCCAACAAATTAAGTGGGGGCGTAGGTTCTATAACTTTGTTTCCTTTAAAAAGTATGTCACTGAAATAAATACAAGCAACAATCCTTGAATTGACTCCATTAATCTCTTGAATTAAGCGTTTCTATGGTTAACAGTCACGTGACTCTCGTGGCCAATAAAAAAATCAAAACTCCTAAAAGTTTATTCTTTAAGTATTTAATCTGAAACTTTGGTACTTTGCAGAAATACAGAGCATAAAAAATTGAGGAACTTGTCTTATTTGAATTCTCAAATTTCATTTTTTGACGTCACAAAATGAGCTTTTTGATCATGCGCAGTATTAATAAACAATGACGATTTTGAAACAATAACTTAATATGAAAACTACAATAAGAAAATATCTATAGTTCAAGAGATTTTGGTAACCTTCCTTGGATATTTTGAATAGTACTTTGAAAAAATTTTGGCCGATATTTAGCAGTTTTTTCCGTCCAGGTGAAACCCCTGACGATAGTTTCACATAGCACTATCTACTGCTCAGTAACTTATATTAAAACTACTGATTGTGGCAAGGAACATTTTTGGAATGTAAGAACGATGATGTGTATGTATTAATCATCTTTTTAATCAGGTCTCAGAACGAAGTACTAGTTAGCAACCAGCGAGGAAAATATTCAAGAGGCGGTTGGGATCCAATGCCATTTACGATGCAATATAAACGTGTTCCATTATCAGGACGTTCTGGCGAATTTAAGCAAGTGGAAAAACTCTTCAAAGAGTCAATAGAGCGGAGGGTGGTAATCCTTGGCATTGAACGGGTGCAAAACCCTTTCATGTGGGAAAAGTACCAAAGGTAGACAAGTGCATTAACTGTAAGGTGTACTGTAATAATAACGAACGTTACTGGCGCTTATAAAAAACCTTAGAAACTGAACGAATTATCTGTGAAGACTGCGATTAATTGTGAAGGGGTAATTGATCTTTGTGTGTAGTAATACCTGAGAACTGAAGAAACTATAATTACCCGCGAAGCGAGGCTCCGCAGGCACCCTCGCAAAGCGAGAGTTATAATGTTGCGGTGCGCGCACTCCGCAGATCGCCTACAGATCATAGCGGCCTGCAAACGCTTGCGACCCATTTATATTTCTTTGAATATTTGTCTTGAATTGGTGTTCGCAATGTAATGACCTCATCAAGAGAGAAACCTGGTCGATATTGTTTTAACTGTTTTTTGCGGCCGTTTGCATTGGCGATTAAGAAATGCCTTTAGTGATGACTTTCGACGGCAAAAGTATGTACAGAGAACAATGAAGCAATTTGGAACAGTCGCTTAAAACAAATAAGTCAGAGCGAAAATCGAGATAAAAGAACATTTTTCAGTGCGTCTCACTTCGCACGCAGACGTAGGTTGAAAGATATGTTTCTCTGTCCGAAGTGCGTTTCAGTTCGGCTTTTTATCGTCAAAACCTTGCTTTTCCTTGAATGAAATCTGTACCGTTGAATTCATGCTTGGTTTTTAATCTTTTTTTCTGTTTATATAGTTTTTGTTTTGTTTTTTAATCATGTTCTTCCCTTCACAGTAATTTTCAAGGAGTTGAAATAATAACTCCGCTAGTGGGGCTAATTTAATTCCTTACAGTGGAGTTATTTTGGGGGGAGTTATTTTAATTCCAAAAAGGAGTTTAAAGAACTCTTTCTCAGGAGTAAAAGTGACCCCAGATATTAAGGAGTTAAAATAACCCCAAAAAGGAGTTATCCCGTACCTAAAATTTGTACTCCACTTTCAGAGTTAAATTAACTCCAATAAGAGTAAAAACCCATGTAAGTAGTAAAAGTAACCCCATTTCGGAGCTATTTTAACTCTAGACTGGGAGTAAAAAGAACTCTTTTTCAGGAGTAAAAATGTCCCCAAATACGGAGTTAAATTAGGAGTTAAAATAACCCCAAAAAAGGGGTTATCCTGTACCTAAAATTTTTACTCCAGTTTTGGAGTTATAATAACTCCCTAAAAATTACGGTGTTTAGCTTGTTTCCCTTTAGTCTTAATGCTGATCCTATACAGCTTCACGAGGTTTTTGTAATAACGTATTTCTAGTTACATTTTTAAAACAAAACATTTTTCTTTTAAGGATACTCTGTCCTATTTACAAGGGTTGCTTTAGGCATTTCACGCCCCCGCCCTTATCTGTTTCAGTAGAGGGCAACCTCGTTTCCAGGTCTCTGTTCCTGTCCTCTTGGGTACGTAAAAGGTAAATGGGAGTGAATTTGAAAGAGAGATAGCTCGCTAGCGAGGTTGGCATTTAGGTCATCGGCATACTTCCTTCGCCCTCCTGGATTTGAAATGTGTGGACACGAAATTAAGGTCTATTTAAATTTTTGTATTTTATTTAGAAAAAAGGAAAACATGGCAGCTGCGAAGACTGGTTCCCACCAGGGAAGGTTCGTAAACGAGAGGCAATTGTTTCATGGAACCAGCCCTGAAAATGTGGAAGCTATTTGTAAACAGAACTTTGACTGGCGTCTTCATGGGAAGAACGCAACTGCTTACGGACAGGGAAGCTATTTTGCATTGAACTCTTCCTACAGCGATAGCTACGCTAAGGAAGATTCCAAAGGGTCTAAGTTCATGTTCATGGCCAAGGTCCTCGTTGGGTCTTACACTACTGGCCAGTCCAGTTATAGAAGGCCACCGTCAAAGGAGCCTTCGAACCCAGCAAGTGATCTGTACGATTCGTGTGTTGATGATATGTCATGTCCTACCATTTTCGTCATTTTTGATACTGATCAGTTCTACCCGGAGTACATAATCAAATACTCCATATCTCAAGGCAGCTATTAGCAGCCTACGTTAAGAGCACCTGTTCCAAAACCTTGACACTCACGGGCAACAACCACAACGAAGACGCCGGCACTGAAAACGCTACAATGAACTTCCATTCTCTCAAAATTTATGTTTATTCAGCCTCTTTTTTTCTTGTAGGCAAATTTTACTGAAGTTAAACTCTTTACCACTGTACTGCACTTTAAAAAGAGAAGGAATAAAATTGCCGTTGTTGTGCACGTGTTTTAATTTCCCATCGCGCAGAATGCCTATTGTTCTCGGATCATTTACTTCCAGTTCGACAAAGTTTGTAGATCTGTCATATCACGCGTTATTTTGCGTGAACGCTATGAAAGCGCATCAAAAATTGGCTGCCTTGAACGGACTCGGATGCTCATTAATATGATGTAGCTGGCAAACTAAACAGAGAAGGCAGTTCTCTGTTGCTTCTCCTTCTATTCGTAAATCGCACACATAAGCATATTTCGCAACGAACATATTAAAAACTCACTATTGCATCGCATTAGTACGTTTCTCGTTGTAGCCAACGTCAAAGAAATATACCAAAAAGTGTGCCTGGTTTTTGTGGACGTTCTCGCTGATGTTATCGTCGTGGTTGTTAAAGCTCTCTATTTTTAACGGTCAATTGTACCCGCTGCAGTCGTAACCAAGCCTTTAAGGCAATGTTACAAGTGACCATAATCGACGACAATTTTGGGCAACAATTTTGGAACAATGTTATTACAACTAGAATAATATCGCAACAGTGTAGCAACGTTATGTTGCGCAGAAAACCGTCGTTAGAAAACGTTAATTCTGCGTAACATCGCTTTTAGTCACGGTAGATTTAGGAAGTTATCTGGATTAAGTTACCATATATAGGGCATATTAAAATGCATTTGTAAATAGTTTCAGAATGGGCCAAGTTTAAGCCCGAGTTGAATTTACGTTAAAAGTTCGGAAAGGACCAGTTACAAGTAAGGACGATAATAGACCCTTTCATGTCCACTTTCTTGGTCAACTTTGTCCTTCAAGACCACTGGAAAGAACGTGTTAAATTCAGTAAAGTTATTAATTTAGAGAGTGATTTTGTTGGGAACTAGCTAATGACTGATAGCTTAGAAAAGTCGCGAAAATTTACAGATGTTTCTATTGTGAGGGGTACGTTTGCGCCTCCTCTTCGCTAGCTTGAGACGTATCACTTGAAAACTTGGGAATTTTACTCAGTAATTTTAAAAAGGTGCCCTTTACAGAAAGATCGATGGACATTCGCTTACTATCAACTTGAAAGTTCAAACTCGTACTCCGGTGCGTCAAGCTGTGTTTCTGCATCACTTGCACTTCCCTCAACCCCGCCACCGACCTTCAAAACCCAAAAATTCTTTTGGAGACAGTTATTAAATATTAGTTAACAATTATGTGATTCCCATACTGGTGGTGGTGTTGTTTCTTTTTTTTGTCTTGTTTTGAGCGTAGAAGAAGGAACGTTGCAAAAAAGAATTGTATCTATGGTGAGTTAAGACATGAACGTGTTTCATTAGGAAGTTTGGACCTTGTTTACGATACCCTCCATCTTTGCACTCGCTTTGGGGTTGGTGGGATAAAAGCAATGTCACGTGTTATTTCAGGGGACAAACAAGTGATAAAATTTATTTTTTATTTTTATGTTTCACTTAATTTGGCAGCTGTTCCAAATGTTTAAATTTTGATAAATTTCACGACACAGCTCCTTTAAAAGAACTTGTTCATGTAACTAGTTACAGCAGTAAACTGGCTTTAGAGTGTTAACTTATGAGAAACTATTTTTGACATGCCCTGATTAACACTTATTAACCCTGAATTAGCTTGAATTTATCCAGTGTCCTTTCTATAAAGGTATTCGGTTATATGTTTAAACAGAAAGTTTTCGACCTACTGCGCCGCGGCCGGGAATGATCTTTTTCAGCATTTTGGCGAGCAGGCCATGATTTGCGTAAATATGTTTTTTAAAGGCCTGTATGACAACGTTGATATTACGAGCAATTGGAACGGGGCATGTCTTCGTCTCCTTATCGTAGCAGTTGATATAGCTAAGGAATATTCGGAGGACATTTTTTCCTTTTTCCAAGTTTTTTACGGCCACCTTAACACAAGTGTTCTCCACCGTACCAGCGCAGTCCACGTAGGTATCGTTCTCTAAAGGTAGAAAAAAAGATCCCTGAGACATGAATATGGAAACGTTTAAACCTCGAGGCAAACTGATACTTAATAAAGTTTGTTTGAGTCTAAATAATAAAAACGTCTAGCTGGGCCACAACTAGACCGTAAGCGGTCGTCCTTCTATCCTCAGACTCTTATGCACATGAACGGTAAAAAGGAGGAGAGATTGGGTCAGAGAGACAAAAACTGGAATGGAAAATCTTCGCTCAGGCTTTGCCATCGTTCCTCGCGCGTGCTCGCGATTTACCATGTTCGCCATCCATCGTGATTCAAAAGAAAGTAAGAGACTGCTCGCAGTCTTCCCGATCTTGGCTAAGAAATAGAAAACCATGTGCCCAAGCAAATGTCTTACAAGCCGCATTAAGAGTGTTATTCCAACTGGGCTTATTTGGCTTTGCATGCATGCTTACCAATACTAGGGAGATGTTCTTTCTTCATGATACCTATTACAAAAGAGAAGGCAAATTTACATATAGAGATGAGTCAACAGGTCAGAGAGTACTCTAGAAGTATATTAAAGTTAAAGGCGCGAAACTTGATAAATAGCTTTAAGTTCAAGCTAAGAACCACTTGAATGTGAGCTTGATAAAGGGGAGGATCTAAAAACCCTTTTCCCATTTCCTGCCCTCAAAACGTAAATAAAATCAACACACTATTTTTTATTCAACGGCTTAAAAACCATACCCTTAAGGTGCCGTACATAACTATACGACTTTCTAAAAGAAAAAAACATGGGAGTGTGCCCTTCCCCACTTCCCGAAAGCGTAAACCACTCTCCGAAATATTGGCCCCAAAGAAATCAGCCCTTTGCCGTTACGGTATTGCCAGCCTTGCATTAAGTTGGGTTTTGAAAATACTTCAAGAGACGTCTGGCTCTAGCATCTCTAGATTAGAGATCCAGCAAGAAGGAACCAGTCGGTTTTATTTACATGTTTAGTAGAATTCTGCATCCCGCAAAGGTTTCTACTGAGTAAACCACGCTGTTATTTAAGATCATGACTTACCAGATTCACGGACAAGCTCCCTTAATTCCTCGTAAGGAAGTGGCTTCGGACAAAAGTCAGATTTTCGGGTAAGATAAATCCGTTCCAGGTTGTATGCACGATAAAAGTCAAAAACTTCGCGGTAACATGTGGCATTTAATGGCTTTAGTAGGCATTCGGAATCCATCTGGTTTAGATATGAAAATAAAAACGTTAATACTTTTGGTTACAAGCCTTATATAAAAGGGAAATTCATTTCTTTCGTTTGTTTTGTTTGTTTGTTTGTTGTCTCTTTTCCTTTCCTTTCTTTTTCCTTTCCGTGGTGAAGTTATCTCCTGCAGTACCTGCCGAGGGCAGTCGGGTTCAGCCACGCGGGCATTTTTACCCGTGCAGAAGGGGGAGGGGGGGAAGGGGACGATTCCCTCAGGGAACAAATGGGAATAACCGTCGGAAATTTTTAATCAAACGCCAGAAAACTTTTCTGGGCGCAGCTCAAAATGTTTTTGACCACTGACAGATACCCAAAATAGTAAAAATAGACTTCATGTTTCGATAAATTTCGTTGCTTTCAACCCTAAACGAGATTTTAACGGCTAAAAATATTGACGTTTTTCCCCGAGCACGTAAAAAAGTGAGATTAAAAATACGAAGCTTTAACCCCCCTTATGCGAGACGACAAGCATCCTCGATTCTTTTTATATTGGGAACCGGATATTCCCAGGACATTTTCAGCATTGACCCCTTGTACCTCAACGTGCTGCTTTGTTGATTAAACACTTATAGAGTATGCAAAATATTCCGTAAAACCTTTAAAGCGAGACAAAATGCTACGTTGTACGGCACTGAGGGCGTTGGTGGTTTTCCCTTGGGAATACATTCGACGACTCTCTTATAGGCAGCAGGGGGCCATTCTGCATTTCCACTGGTACAAGAGCCAAGCAGAGCTACTCCACAAACCATAAAGAAGACAAGTAGATCCATTCTGAAAAATTAAAACGGGCAAAAATATAAAACATTCCGGCCACTTGTTAAGCGCGACAGTGCATTTCCTACAAATTCCGCTAGGATTACCCCGTATTAACACTGTAATTTTGCAGTACTGGTATACTGAAGTAGCAACACTGAGCCCGGTTATTCTTTGATTTAGGCCCCGGGGGGGATGGTACTGCCCTATATGTGCCGCTGTGAAGGGTATGGTTTTCAAGCAATTAACTCTGGGATAGGGTACATAAATCAGAGAGTTTGGGTCTAGAAGAGGTTATCATTTTCCATTTAAACTGATCAATTGGCTGAAGATGTCAGTCTAGACTTGGGAAACCGGGAACTGCCACTCAAAAATATAAAAAAGTCAAATCGGTTTTGTTTTGGCTGGACTGTGCTAGTGACCTCAGTTAACTTCTGGAAAACAGCTACTCTAGGATAGGGTGGGATTTGGGGAGTTTAGTCTAGTATAGGGTAGCAAAATTCACTTGAACTAGCTCTGGTAAAGCCTAAAGGTTTCAGGGTCCCAGCGGCACATCCCCACCCAAAAATTCCTAAAGTACCTCCCTCCCCGGGATTTAGACTGCGTTCACACAGCATCAGAATAATATTTAACGGGAAGACCATAATGTGTTTCGGTGTTATTGGTTCTGTTAATCCTTTTTTTATTTTTTTTGGTTCTTTTTTGAGGTTTTGTGATTCTGTTTTCTGTTCTCTTTTTTGTCTAAATGTTTTGTCCATATCAGCCACCGTATCCGAGGCATTTACTATCTCAGTTATAATATAACGGCCTAAACATTTTTACTGGTGCCTTTTTGAATCTCAGGCAGTCAGATATAGTATGAAGTGGTGGTAAACGTAATCAAGATTTAGCACTTTTGTGACACTGATAATGTAATAACATTGCAATAAACTTGCCACGTCGCTTCCTGAAAGACCGGAAAAGTGGTCTTCGGATTTTTAGGCATTAAATTCCTTAAATTATCATACTTTTTACTAAATTCGACATTTTAAACGTATTAACTGGACTATATATGTCATATAAATGCATTAGATCATAGAACACGTCGCAATACCAAGAAACAGAAACAGATAAGAGCCAAATGATATGATTTGAGATTTGTTTGTAATTATTTAATATCAAGCAAAAGAAAATAGCCCTTTGTCCTTATATCACCATAGCAAGCTAGGGGTTTTCCGTGAAACGTGAGCGGCTAATATTCACGGCTGTGTCTTGTGATTCTAATTATACACTGCTACTCAGTTCCAGAAAGGTTGTTGGAAAAAATGTGCACGTGACAATCCCGACAGGTAATATGGCATATGATCAACATAATATACTGTTCCTGACACTGTAGCTGTCGAACCTACTTTTATTGCTTTCCTCTAGCACTCGCAAACGTATGTCCATGGTCTCTCGTGTCATTCTTTCAAATGTCTTTGAAGAACAGTGAACTCGAAAAACCAACAATAACATTTGGGATTGTCGCGTGCTTTTTTCCCGACAACCTTTCTCGAAATATAGCTGTACAAAAAAAAAAACTAGATCCCGTCACTGAACTGTGAACGATATGCCAGTCGTGAGATGCATTTCTGAAACTCATTAATTATCCACAATGTTGTCACCCAACCAGAACGCCTCATTCTGGTCAGGTGGATGAGTTTAGAAACCCAATGAAAAACGAGTTGAAAACCACATGTGTTTGGAGACGATTTCAAACCCGTGTATAATTTCTTAATCTGCATATTCAAAAAGCAAGACGAACGCACGAAGATGAAAAACTTTATTTGATTACAGAGTTGCAATACACTTTAGAGCAAGCTTATTTACTGCTAACATTAAATGTAACAGTATCAAAGTATCAAAATAAATAATGACAAGTGCCACATAAAGCAACACCACTGCACCTTTTGTCCGAAGCATCGATCGAGAGAATTAAAATCCAACGTCTCATTCTTTTCCTCGCTGAAACGACATATTTCACAATTTTTCACACACTCTGGTAAATTGTTTTGGCTGAATATCTTTCCATTGACGGTTTGGCAACTTCTTGCATAGACTCACGTCAGCCAGTAATTAAGGCTTAAAGCACCCATTTGAACTAACGAAACTTCCGAGGACTGAATTTTGTGCAGATCATAATTAATAGGGACCTTGCTATCCAACATCGGCGACATCCATGAAAACGTAAACGTCGCTGAAAAATAGATTTCGCGTCCTTTCAAACCTATTACGATTATCCCCTGTCGACTGTTACTTAAAAGACGAGCGGATTTTAAGATGGAGCGAAGAGAGGTGGTAGCGAGTTCACACAGAGATGGTAGAATTTATCGCCTTGCCGTTCCCGTTCTCAAGTAAACTTACAATTTGGCCATTTCACGTAGTAGTTGTGCAGCAACGGGAAAGAAATTTACAAAAAATAATGTAAGTGCGGAGTTGTTATTTTGCTGATTAAACCTATTACTTTTTTGACGTTCCCGTTGCCCTCGCCGTCGTAGTTTTCGTAAGGTCCCTTATTACGGAGACCAGCCGGTTACAACGTTGCAACTTTAGGAAATCGAGCTCTTTGCAAATTATCAAAAATGCCAGCCGCCCATTTGTTTTTATATCGGGTAGACTTAGGTATAGCACCGGCCACACACGTTTCTTCTTCTTCACAAGTTTTAAGACGTCTAAATCTCTACTCTGCCACCTGTATTGCGAAGCAACGTGTTTGCTTACGGAAGTCACAAATAGCCAAGTAACACTGACGTGGCATTGAATGCCAACACACCAGGAAGAACCAAGTAGGTGACAGGTCCTGACATTCCACGTCTCAAATAACTGATGTGTTTGAATTCAGAAAACTTATTAAAATGATAATTTCTACTAATTTTCTTTGTTGGAGAACTAATTTCAAAAACTCGTCCTTCGGGTTTCATCAGGTTTCCAAACGTTGTTTCAAATGTTTTCTCGCTTTTGGAAACCTGATGAAACCCTGGCACTCGTTTTTGAAATAGTACGAAGAAAATAAAAATAAATAAAAAAATTGTAAATAAGAAGACGTTTTCCGATATCCGTGATGACTGACCTACAAAGTCTACAAAGCAATTATACCAACCAGAAGAACTGCGCTCTGTAGTATGCATGTAGGAATTTGAGTATTTCTTTTGGCTTTTTCAAAGGCGACCAAGTCTGTATCATAAAATCGAACATAATTTCAGTCAGCAAACTTGAACAAAAAACCCGGAATAAATTGTAAAATTTCGCGCACAATAACAGAGAGTAAAAAGTTCTCAGTGGACTTTTCGGTCTACAGAATTAGATTAAGATCCTCATCTATTTTTTCACAAAGGTCTTATTTCTGAGTACTTACGTATCACGAATTCTCTGTAAGTTGATGAATGAGAATCTGACGAGCGTAGTTGCAGCAAGTGGCTTTGTAGACTACAATCAATGAGTTGGTGGGTACGTGGCTCATTTTATAGCACAATAAAAATACCATAATACTCTTTGTTGTCTCTCCAAATTTTTGCATAAGCATTGTTTTCAATTTCTCTGCGCACGCCCAGGAAGTAAGAACTTCCGAAAATGAAAGTACGTTAGTGCACTTCACGTTCTTAGAACATATTGGAAAGAGACGGGAGACTAAAGAAAAGGAAATGGGTGGACTGTAACTTACAACCGGAATCAGCCTTTTTTTTTGCTTGAACAAAGAATGACTAATTGGTCAAGATTATTCTGCATGGAAACTGAGGACATTAATGAACGCAAAACAGTTCACGTAAATAATTTCTACTCATTAACTTCACTGAGGACCTAAAAAGTCAACGGTAAGTGAGAAGTACGTACCTTCTTAGCAAGATACTGAATTAATAATAGTCGCACCCCAGGCAGTTTCGTAGACTGAATGGCTAATTTTATAGAACAATGGGCACGCCATAGAAGTCATAACTTTCAAAAATGTAAGTATGTTATACATATTTCACGTTCTTAGAACAAACTGGAAAGAGTCAGTAGACTTTAGAGAAAAGGTACTGGGTTGACTGCAACTTACAACCGGAATCAGCTTGTTGGCTTGAAAAAAGAATGACTTTGAACTGGTCAATATTATGCTAGTTGAATTCAAGGACATAAAATTAAAAAGTTAGCAGCATTAGTGAGAATCACGTACTTTGTTAGTAAGAGAATCTGTCAAGTGTAGTTGCAGCAGAGGCAGTTTCGCATTATAGATATCAGGCTACGTCTACTCGAATCCGGATACTTTTGAAAAAGTAAAACCTTTTTTGTACGAATCGGCCTTCTGTCCCGAGGGAGAGGGTAGTCAACAAGTGTTTACACGAGGAGGCTCCGCCCTGAGGTTCAACCCCTTACCCCTTCACATACCATTTTTTTTTTTTCGAAAAAGGTACCTCTTTCGTATATTTTCCATTGACAAATGGTACCCCTTTCCCATACCTTGTTTAGAACTCTGCATCCCTTTTAACTGCTGTAAATGCACTATCATAAAATAGAACGTTTTTCGACTTTGTAAAGCCATATAATTTATCTGTTAGCCCTTTTGGGCCCTTTCACAGACCCAAAATTTCCTTACCCTTTTATATACTTCAACTAGTGAAATCCCTACCTTATCATATACCTGAAGCCTGAAAAAGATACCCCTTTCGGACGGAGCCTCCTCGTATAGACCATCATAGGGAGTATCCCCTGGGCCTTCTGTCCATAAACCTGTGTATCCGGTCACCGAAACCGCATTGTTTTGAAACCGCCCTCAGAGCAGTTTAAGACCCCGTCCACATGAATCTGGATAAAAAATGTGCAGTTTTAAAAATGTCTGGAATCGTGTGGACATGGCCTCAATCAAGAGACTGAGTGACTCATTCTATAGAGTAAGTTAATACCAACATTTCACGTTCTTAGAACAAACTGCAAAACGTCGGTAAACTTTAAGAAAGAGGTATTAGGCTGACTGCAACTTTATACAACTCGAATCAGCTTTGTTTTTTTTGAACAAATAATGACTATTTTGAGCAAATCGGTCAAGGTTAACCGTGGCCCCTTAATTTTCTCTCGCCTTAATTGCAAAACATTTCACAACCGCGCCTGTTCCCTGTCGTAAGTCCGGCTTATATTTGGGGTCATCCTTAACAGATAGTTATCACAGAAAAAGACAGACCGCCCAATATTATTCATAAGATACAGATTAACCTTAATTTTACCAGCGACTTCCTGAGGCAAAATTTCAAGTTGATACTCTATATTGTTGTTAAATCGACGAACCTTCCAGTACAAACTACTTTGCTCAACTCTTTGTTATAAAATACTTAGATTTTAAAACAGTTTATTCATAAACTCTCTGCGAAGACCAACCAGGATCATCAACTCATTTGTTCTATCACCTCTTATGATCTAACCTATTTCGGATTTAATTTGAATTGTATTGGTTCCTAATTTCCTTAAATTCCGAAAATAAGCCCCTACATGTACGAGCCCCTCCAAATCTATGCCCACCCAAACTCGTAACGCAAAAAACCCTCCGATAAATCGCCGGTCTCTTCAAATACAAACCCCCAGGGGTTTGTACTCGGAAATTGCCCTCAAATTCGCAATAAAACAAAGCAAAAACTGTACAGTAACACACAAATTTTTGCATTTGCCAAAGAACTATTACGTGTGCCAAATGATTGCAGTCAAAAAGTGTAACAGTATATTGCTGCTTGCGTAACGACAGTCTTCAGTCTTGGTTTAGATTTCCTCGGTCCATATGGACAAAGCACTTGCATGGCTGAGTTTAGAAAGGTCTAAGTCCTCAAGGCGAGTTTCAGTAAAAACCTGCTGCAAATTATTACTAAGTAACATACATTTCCGCCCAACTAAGCTAGACCTATGGATTTTGAGACGCATACTTCTCTCCCAGTATAAACCTATCCGATTATGAGATATATAAGCCCCTCAAAAAGGGCCATTGAAACATATAAGCCCCAAGGCTTATTTTCGGAATTGTACGGTATTTCGAATCAACGAATTCGTCTTTCCTTAGAAAATGTGCTTTTTGAAAAATAGTTGTGAAGGAGTCAGAAAACAAATCCTTCCAAACATTTATTGATATATAAAGCTAAAACAACCACTAAATCTGAAACGAAAAGAATACTCAGTAACAAAGACTTCTTTAAAAAAAAAATGGCCACTGACCCCCTTTACTTTATATAAAATTACCTTCTGTGTTAATTTCTATTTTTCCTGTTTAAAATTGTCTCAAACTTGTAGAATTCTAGACGCTGGCCTCAAGTGTTTTTATAAGGCTATAAAAACACGGCCAACAATTTTTTATGGCTTCTATAAAACAGCTATAGTCGACTCAATCAATAAATAAGCAAAACGTTTCGTTGCGAGCTCTGAATAAGAGAGAAATTCTAACTGTTGTGTTGGGTTGTGTACGAAGTTCTGTACGCGTCATCAGTTCCTATTTTTCAGGTTGTTCTCGCTTAAAATATCAACTTAAACAAAAAAAATTGGCACAGCATGTTTACAAATATTTTTCAGTTTCACGCATCAAATATATAGGCAAAAAAACAAATGTAAGCTCAAAATCATTTTTTCAAAATCCTTGTTACGTGATTAGCGCGCTCACTGAAAAGATCGTGACGTCACAACTGTGATTACATGCTCTCATGCAAACACTAGGCCAATCAGAGTGCGCCTTATATACTAAACTGGTCATTTTAAACTCATTACGTTATTAGACAATCTTTTTTCTTCTTGGGTGGGTCGGTCGTTACTGAGCCTTTTGCATCAAAAGGCGTAGAATGAGTACTATTAAAAGCACTTGATTGGCTAACACGTTGTTCATCAGATCCACCTTGGCGTGTAGGTGTGACGCAATGAATTGAACTAACCCTTGTGTGGTTTAAATTTCGGACAGTATTGTTCCTGGCAATAGTTGTTGTACTCAAAGGATTTGAGCTACTTGGCGAGTTACTAGCCGATGTGGTGGAGCTATGGCCACCAAGGGTGACAAGCCCTCTAGGCCGATTGGATGTCGTAACGACACGAGTTGTTTTTCGTGGCATAGGTACAGCTGAACCGGCGGCGGTTACGCGGGATGAACTGCTTCTCGTACCAGATCCATTTCGAATAGATGCTGAAACAGTGCTACTCGGTATTGAAGGGTACGTCGAAGTGCTCCTTAATGGTTGCGATCTCGGGGGAGCTGGTAGCGAAGGTGCTGTAACTGAGTGTTGGGAAGATAAGCAGTACGAATGCCTTGCTGCGGTTGGAGGTTTGATGAGGGCGCTGCATAGGGTTGTGGTAGGGCATAGGCACTAGCAGTAACCGTCCGCGCTTGGCGCTGCGTTGAATATTGAATGACCTACTCGGGATAGAACTGATCGGTGTCAAACAAAACAAAGATTGTTGGATTAGCTATGTTGTCAACGCCCGAGTCGTACAAATCACTTACAGGATCCAGAGTGTTCTTTAACGGTGGCCTTCGATAACTGGAACGGCCAGTAGTATAGGAACCCACCAGAGACTTGGCCAGAAACATGAACTGACGTAAACGATAATCTATTCTAGCGAAGGCGTCGCTATACGAGGCATTCGCTGCAAAGTAGCTTCCCTGGCCGTACATAGTGGCATTTTTTCCGGTCAAACGCCAGTCAAAGTTTTCACATCTAGAAAGGCTAGAAAGACCTGCAAGGCGGATTTTTCGCCTCAAGAGAATTTATTTTGACTCCTCTATTTTACAGTTGTAATTGGTTACTCATTTTCTTTGGAGTCGAACCCTAAAGTGGGACCGACCTCTTGTCAGCGAAAAATTAAACAGAATAAAAAAATCAGTTTTCCTAGTCAAAGTAAAATAGCTGGGACTTGAACGGGTGACAATTTTCTACGATATGATCAGTCATAAATAAGCATTCTCTATATAATCGTATCAGCACAGTATTTTAAAAGTACATTTACCCCTTCACTCCTATACTTTTCAGTTAATTTAGTCTGTACCTTAACCTTATAACAATATACATTACTGCTTTTCAAGATCATATGTAACATTGAGTCCCTTTTGGATAATCTTCTCAGAGAAAAATTTTATTAGTTGATTCTTCTAATTTAGAACGTTCATAGTGTATGAGCTTATTATAATTAACTGCCCAAACATTTCCCTAGTCTACAACCTTGCGTTCAAGCATTAGTTTGGGGTGGTACGATTTAACATTTGGGATAGTTTTTAAAACTTTCTTTTTCTTTCAACGCTGCTGCAACAAAATCAACAAAAACAATGGAAGAAATCACATAACTAAACATTTCTTATTTTTTGAAGAACCCTTGTGCTTTTTGGGCTTAAAGGCTGGACTGGATGACCGAGATAAGGAAGGTGAAACCGAATGATTGCTTGACCCGCCAGAGTACGCATATGAAGTAGAAGTTGAAGCCGTGGGAGGAGACTGATTTTGGATTGATGCGCTGCTGGTATTTGGGCTCACTCCTGCTACGGGTGAATGATAATAATTTGCAGATGTTGTGCTGGATGTGGAAGTGTAACCGCCTGTACTAGGTGCTTGAACACGCGAACGCACACTCGAGTTTGTGCCCGTCTGGTAACTGGTGGATGGGCTGCTAACTTTGTAATGCGCTTTAGTTGCCACTACCTTTGCCGCTGGTGAGCGTCTAGGCGTTGGAGCTGGTGCTCTTGCCACAGGTCTTGTAGGTCTCGCGGGTCCCGCAGGCTGCTGATGACCGCCTCGAGCAGTGGTGTACTCGATTATGTACTCCGGGTAGAACTGATCAGTATCAAAAATGACGAAAATGGTAGGACATGACATATCGTTAACACACGAATCGTACAGATCACTTGCGGGGTTCGAAGGCTCTTTTGACGGTGGCCTCCGATAACCGGACTGGCCTTTAGTGTAAGACCCAACGAGGACCTTGGCGACGAACATGAACTTAGACCCTTTAGAATCTTCCTTAGCGTAACTATCGCTGTACGAGGAGTTTAATGCAAAATAGCTTCCTTCTCCGTAAACAGTTGCGTTCTTCCCATGAAGACGCCAGTCAAAGTTATGTTTACAGATACCTTCTACGTTTTTAGGGTCAGTTCCATGAAACAATTGCCTCTCGTTAACAAACCGTCCCTTGGTAGAGCCAATCCTCGCTGCTGCCATGTTTTCCTTTTTCCTGAATAAAATACAGTAATGAAAGTCAACTTTTGTTTTTGGCCTTGAAGTCCTATCATTCGCTTTAATTTAATATTGAGTCATGTTGATAATAAAAAATAATAAAGAACTATAAAGAGGATGAACAACCGAAGGGCGCGCATGTGTGTTTTTCAATAACGAAAATACGCGTACTGATGTCATAAAATTCAACCTAATTTGTGGGCTATCGATCTCTTTCTCAAATCAATTGCTCTGCCTCTGAAGCGTTCTTGAGAAGGGGATTAGAGAGTTTGAAAGGAGCTTACTGCAAGAAACGACTGAGAGTGAGAAAGACCCTCAAGCAACCCGAGTAAATAAGACTAAGATGGGTACATGCAGTTACAGTATATGAGGGTAGAATGGAATAGAATAATTTATTTAATCTCGAAGACGTAAGAAGTGTTTGCATAATCTTCCGAGCCAGAGTCGAGGCTCATGTTAAAAACGCTCGAAAAACTAAAAAGACAAAACAAGATAAAATGTGAATTATGCATATACAAATATAAAAAAAACAATTTTGGAAAATTGTTTGAGCTATTTTTTTGGAAAAAAAGAGGATAGTTAAATAGCACTAATAATCTATTAAGCCCACGCCTTTTAAATAAGCCCCACCACCCCAACCCCCCCCCCCCCCCGAATCTCCCTTCCAATAAAGATGTATTGATTGAAAAACACTATTTATCACAAATGACCAGCCCATACTAGGAAAACGTGCCTCGCAAACCCTCGCGGCACTCAAGTTAAGCCCTCGTGATCCTTATGTTTTGATATTGTCTTTCTTTATGTTTTAGGGACAATTAGAGTTTCCTCACACCTCTAGGGTTGTAATAAGCGACGGAAACGTTTATTGGTCAGGACGTAGTTTTTAATACCTTACGTTTAATGCATTTGTTTAGTAGTACCTTTGGTACTTTTCCCACTTGAAAGGGTTTTGCACTCGTTCAATTCCAACAATTACCACACTCCGTTTGATGGACTTTTTGAAGAGTTTTTCCACTTCTTTAAATTCTTCAGAAAGTCTTGATAACGAAACACGTTGATATTGCCTCTTGGATAGCATGGAAGACCAATGATTTGGCGTATTAGTGACTCTTGCATTACTCCTTTGCTGGACACTCACTGCGTTCTGAGACCTAATGAAAAAGATGGTAATGCAGTGCGGTCAGTGTAAAACAGACTGCGGACTATTTTTTTCACCATGCAAATGTGACCTTGAGAACAATAGTCCCATTGTTTTCTAGCCTTAAAAACAATAGTCCGCAGTCAGTCCGCAGTCTGCACTTTTACACTGCTCCAATGCAGTAGCCTGTGTACAGCCGCCCCTTCCCTCAAAAAAATTGAGGGAAGGGGCGGCTGTACACAGGCTACAATGCAGTGGCACATTGTTTTGCAGTTTATTCTCCTAAGAATGTTCCAACGCATAGTTCAGTGAATTTATGGCACGTAAATGAGCAACTGATTGTTTTCTGTGAAAGAATTATTACCCGATGTTTCACTTAAATGCCTACACCATAAGTTTTCTCTATAGATCCATCAGATTAACCCACGGGGACTGTCTGTGGGCTCCAAAGAGGTATCCACAATTTACCTAAACAGTAAAAGCACATTGAGGTAATTTTCACGAAACACGCTTCAGGTATCAATGACCAGCTTCCAACAGATTACACATCACATCATGGCCCATCATGTGACATGTTTTTGTGACTGATTATAATGCAAATGAACGACTACACTTGTGGTCAAATTATACAAAAATCATTGTCTTGCTGGGTACCTAGTTTTTATCTTAAAACAGAGCTTTACCAAAACATTTCTTTTGGTCACCTTAATTTCACAGTGAAAAGAAGATGTTAGATTTTAAGGTAATTATTTTGAAATAAAAAAAAACGGGCCCATCATATCGGTGGCAAGGGATACAGTTCTTGTCATTAATTAATTCTACAACACAAATACCTTTTAAGCTGAGAAATGTCATCCTTAGACACAAATTTTCCAGGCCTTCTTCTCACTTTTCTCGTCGTGCCATACTTGACGTTTTTCTGGCACATGTCACTTGATGGGATAAAACTTAAAATGTAATCCTGTTCCGCAATCCGAAACTTGAAATCGTTTTTCTTGTTCAAGAAGGCTTTTTCTAGGGATTCTTGAAGATCTTTTCCCTATGAATAACAAGGTTGCTTGTCGAGACAAGATACCATACACTACTCTATACAGAATTTTACTGATGTACCAAATTAAAAAACGCGCGCTCCATATATTACTTGAAATGTTTGTTGTGTTGGCCTAATATACCAGTCACATATCCAGCAAGTCCAACTCTTAATCGGGGGTTCTGCCCGATTACTCTGAAACTAACAACAACAACAACAAGAATGTATGTATTTAAAGAAATATAAAGTTACAATACTTTATGTCCTGCAAATAGCTATAATGCTCATCTAGGCAGGACAAGACTTTAAATAAAGACTACAGCCATATACGATGTTAATGGAAAACTCATGGCGACATACTTTTTATCCTGTCGGGCATGGGACCATGTAAATGAAACCTCTCCACGGTGTTTCCATAGACTGTTCACAGTCCTATATTTTTCCGGAGGATGGTCGAGATCGAGGGCTTTGCGTTATGGGCTGCCATCTTACATGAGTGTCAAAACTACTGAGGGGCTACCCGACGCCCGCCCCCAGCTCGGTACATTTGAAAATCAAGATGGCCGCCATTAACGGTAAGACGCGTTATATCTCGACGATCTCACGAAAAAATAGGGGACTGTGAACAGTCTAGTGTTTCCATTTGCTTTTCAATACTTTTAAACTAAATCAATCATGTTTCAGATTCTGATTTGACTGAAAGAGTTGACAAGCTTACCTCAGGCTTTTGAGCGACAAAACTCTTTGAAATCTCTTACTGGTTTGGAGAAATCATTTGTTCCTTTCAGCACAATCAGTATGCAACAACTTCATCCGTAGACGTACAAAAGGTTTCTCCCTTTTTTGTCTACCGTGGGAAAAGAGATTTCCTTTCATTTCCCCGAACGAATTGAATGACACTACAGATAACAGCATTTCTAAAGAGCCACTGAGGCCATACGAGGACTCCTTATCTCACCGCTACACTCCAAAACCGAACTTCGTCAAGTTACATGACCCCAGAATTCCCGCGCTAGGCTCGTCCCGGATGTATACTACACAGATCCCCTAGAGAAGCTTTTCATATCCCATAATATTGCCACCATATCGTGGAGGAAGCGTGGCCGAGCCCCGAGTTAAAGTCCCGCCCTAACCACAAGCTGGATTTGTTCTTGGTAGTCTGGAGTTCAAATCCTCGACCACGCATGTAAATAGCCAACTGGTTTGCCTCCTACCAGTTGGGATCCTTAAACATGTTATGTTCTATTTGAATCAATTTTTTTTTATTATCCCTGAAAAGCCCCATAAGGGGGGTAGATAAATAATTATTTAGCATTATTATTTCAGTCGACTCCCGATAACTTGAACCTTCAAGGGAAATCGAAAAAAGGTTCGAGTTATCGGGAGCTCGAAGAAAATAGCCGAGAGTAACGTAAAAAAAAGTTTTTACTGCACAGTGAACATTTTAATCACATTTAATTGCAGAAATGTCAAGCGAAAATTAAAAGATACTTCTAAATTAGAAATCAGAACGTAACGCAACAAAACATAGCCTAAATAGAGCATGCGTTTTACTGTTTTGAGAAAAAAAGCTGCTTCACGTTAGCCTGTGACAATCAACATTAGCCTCCACTAGTAAACTATACTCCCACAACACGTCGATAGGAAATCCAAATTTAATGTTTCGGACGCCCGTAGACGGCGTTTTTCCCGACTTTTTCAGGGCTCCAAACATGGTTCGGGTTATCGAGGGTAAAACTATATAGAAAATGACCTGAGAGGAAACGAAAATTGGTTCGAGTTAGCGGGAGTTCGAGTTATCGAGGGTTCGAGTTACCGAGTGTAAAATTACAGTGAATGTATCACGGAAATCCAGGGGAAATCGATTTTGGTTCAAGTTAGCGCGAGGTTCGAGTTGGCGAGGGTTCGAGTTATCGGGAGTCGACTGTATTATTAATCACCTTGCGGAGCCCACCACAAGCCATCCATTAAACCTTCAATTCTCGCAGAACCTTTACACAGAAACAACCCAAGGTGGGCCCTAACCGCCCCTCACCCCTCCACCACTTACCTTGAGGGACTGTAAGGCTACTTACAGGTGAGTTACCGTAAATCCTTTATTAAGTTCCCTGGGGGCTTATTTGTTTCAAGCCCATTTGAGGGGGGGGGGGGGGGGCCTTTATAGAGACGACAGCCTATTTGAGAGGGGAGGATTATTTAATTTAGAACAGACGATGGTATCAGTAGTCCATAAAGAACTGGAATACAAAGTGGGAAAACTCAAGTACAAGGAGGTTAGAGGTTATGCAGCCGAGGATCACAAACAAATCCGAACTTCCAGGAGTTGATAAATATACCATCTCGGATCAGTCCACATGAAGTTTTACGGTTGTGGTTGATTAATACAGTCTATCATTTATTAGTGAAGAATAATTAAAGGGGGGAGGGGGGGGGCTTATTAACTTTCTTCTCCTGAAAAGGGAGGGCCTTATTAAAGGGAGGGGGCTTATTTGATAGGGGGGGGGGGACTTAGTAGAGAATTTAAGGTAACATGATTTCTCCATACTCACAGTGTGGTCTTGATCATACATCCTCCAGAGTCCATTTTCGTCCTGCCAGTACCATATCCACTCCGTAGCTAGTGGGTTGCTTGAGTTGACGTACGACTCTGTAGATAGGCGTCGTAGTTGCGTGCCTTCAAAATCTTTCCGTGTAATCAGTAGCTTATTGTTGAGCAAATCGACATCATACATCTCGTCAAGGAGTAAAAATCCATAGCTAAAATATGAATATTAAAATGATAATAATGTCAACCGATCATTCATGTTTAAAAAAATGCACCATACCATAAAATGCCAATGTTCTGGTCCCACAAAATCAAAGCGAATTATAGCCCCCCTACCTACCTAGATCTAACAAGAAAGAACCCTTCTAGGAAAACATTATTTCGTAAAACTGAGAATAAGCAGTCACAAACTTAGGATTGAGACAGGTAAATACAACAATATACCACGTGATGAAAGGCTATGCAGTCTCTGCAATTGTAAAACAATTGAAGATGAAACTCACTTAGTTGTCCAAGTTTTTCCTCGATAAGAGAGATCTTCTTCTCTAAACTAGAACCTAAAATACTGTTTCGCTTCGCTTGCATGTTCGCCTCGCTCGCACGCTCGCCAATGTTTTCCAAAAGACCGAAACGAAAAATAAAACAACGGCGGTGTAAAGGCAATGAATTGAGAGACAAACTTGTCTCCGGAATAATTAATCCTACTGATGGTTGAAAATAAGCAATGATTATTATATTTAAAGTTATTTTAAATAATTAATTTAAAAAGGAATCAATAATTAAATTCAAGTAGCTTTTGCACTACTGTAACACTTTGTTATAGTAACGCAAATAAAGCTTATTGTTGTTGTTGTTGTTGGTTCATTTGTCTTTAGCCCTTGCATTTGAACATACTCCTTTATCTTTTCTCATACATTAGTTTTGGGCTGAAGTGTGTCTACTAACTTCGCATAATTATTATAAGTATAAATGAGTGAAAATCCATTAATTTGACAAGATTCTCAGTGTATAATTCTTATAACATGCCTTTCATGTGATATTTGCATGCCTGTAGCAGAACATTCCTCGAGTGTCACGTCGCAATACACCTTTTCCAGCTTCTCGTTGTCTTTTTCATTAAAACTCTTCCATTTACCTGCATCCGCACTATATTGCCAATGGTAAGGCAAAAAGCAGTGATGGCCTGTACACTTAGAACCATTCTTACATTTGCCAAGAATATACTCTGTGCAAATGGGTGCTTCTGGCTTGTTGAAGAGAATGTGTCCTGTCAGAATGAGTAAAAAAGTAGAGAGAAATGATGGCTCATTTAATCATTTTCATGATTAAAATTACTTCCACTGACTATTGAGGTACTGTATCAGTAGTTATATATATATATATATATATATATATATATATATATATATATAGATAGATAGATAGATAGATAGATAGATAGATATATATATATATATATATATAATATATATATAGATATATATATATATATATATAT
>OZ037994.1:4895810-5038310 GCA_964035705.1 Porites rus
ATATAGACCAGTAGGTGCTTCGCCGGTGAACATCTAACTGAATATATATATATATATATATATATACATATATATGATAACAACGTATTTCAAGATTTACATTCATTTATTTTTATCTTTATTTTGTTATTTTTTGTCAGACTGGTTTTCCGTCTTCACGTTCACGATCAAAACGGTCACGGAAAATCCAACTTTTCTAAACCCTCGGCCAGGGTGGAAATTTTTTATACCCGTCTTAGCCCTCCGTCTTTCATTGGCAGCTTCCTTCTTTTAAACACTTTCATTGTGTTATATCTAAAGGTACATTTTCCCTTTCCGCTAAAATCATGATGTTCAAACTTACTGTTTAACAATGCAATTTAATACGTAAGGCTTCTTGTACCCCGGGTTTCGAAAACCGCAGCATTAAAGGACCTAGCTGTGGACCTTGACGACTACTACGTTTTTAGCGTCTTACGTTGGAAGCGACTATTTTTCATACGGAAAATGCGTGTTAAAACGAAAATTACCTAAATAGAGAGAGATGTCGTAAGGATAACAGAATTTTACTTTACTTACCTGAAGTTTTTTCTTTTGAACAGGCGGATTTCTCGCGCTGATCACAAACAAGAATAATTCTCTTTACCAGGTCTGATTTATGGTGTTTTAGCTGAAAACGTTCAAGGATCGCTTGGGTGTGTTCAGTGTTCATGGCTTCTTCATGAAGTAAGTCACAGCCATATCCCCTTCTAAAACACTTTTTCAAATGTTCTCTACACATGTGTATTTTAGAACACGACTCAGCAAGATCACATAAACTATGGTTGTACTCTACACAGATTTGGGGAGTAGATGAAAGAACGAGCTTCCTAAGTTGCTCATCTGTTAACTTGTCAAGCTTAATCTTCGACAATAGAGCTCTTTCTCTCTCATCTTGGAAGTGATGATTCCGCGGGCATGTTGCTCCGTTGCTACAGGAATCGGTTATGTACTCTCTACAGACGTGCAAGTAGGAACAGTTCCCTCTATTGCACTTCCCATAATAAGAGTTATTGTAACTGAGACATAAACGTGCTTTTGTAGAGAAAGCGTCCACTTGGGTTATCTTTCCGTGATCGCCTTCTGTAATGAGGAAACTTCCTTTCTTGCTACAAAACCACGATTCTATATCCTTTAATTCAGGAGGGAACAAATCTGTTCGTTTGGAAATCACAGAAAAAGAGGCAGAGCAATCGTACTCTTTGCAAAGGCATTCGAAGACTTTAACCTCAGCCGGCTTAGCAGTGGCACTTGCAGCCACGGCTACTTTCGATGATATGTGCTGATCTTTCTTGCTCACTTTAGTGGCCACGCCCTTAGCAGGGATATTGCCCTTGGGGTCCTTCAAACCCCTGGAAATTTTCTTCTCGCATACCAAAATCGTGCGAAGCACTGAATTAAATTTGCCTCCTATGACTCTCATGCCATAGTTCTGAAGTACTGCAATGGTGTGAGCTTCGGCAAACGCGCTTTCGTGTCGGAGACCACAGTCTTCCTCATCGTCGCACCTCTTCTTGATAAAATCCTTGCAAATGTGTACTTGGGCGCAAGACAAACCGTTGGTGCAACGTCCATTGTTATAATCCAGACATACTTGAGGCGATGAAAGCTGAAACAAATTGCGGAGTTGTTCTTCTGTCAAACCATCCAACTTGAGTTGGGAAATTAACTTTCGATTTCGATCGTACTGAAAGCAGTGATTTCTTTGGCACCCAGTACCACGCCTACAGAAGCCAGCGATGTACTCCCTACACACGTGAAAGAACTGACAATCCTTCTGAAAACACTTCTCCTTGAAACAAATCCTTGCCTTTTGACAGAAGGCACTGACCTCGGTGATGATTCCTTTCTTTTCTCTGATTAAAAAGCTTTCTTTTCTGGCTCCGAACCACTTAGCAA
Organism: Porites rus; assembly: GCA_964035705.1. Classification (NCBI taxonomy): domain Eukaryota; kingdom Metazoa; phylum Cnidaria; class Anthozoa; order Scleractinia; family Poritidae; genus Porites; species Porites rus. The sequence goes on from OZ037994.1 coordinate 4,897,728, forward strand.
CGTCTTCACAACCGCTAGGAAACAAATCTTTTCGTTTTGAAATGACATCAAAGGACACCGTGCCACTGTATTCTTTCACAATGCAATCGAAAACAGCCTTGTTGGAAGGTAAACGTTTACGCGAGTCTTGAACAGAGCTGCAAGAACTGGAAACACACAGCTTTCGTTCACGCTCAAACTCCATGACTTATGAGGTTGGTAACCTGTGCGAAACTGTACAACAACAACAATAAGAAGAAAAATAAGAATAACAATTAATAATAACTCCCCTCAGTTTTTTACCCGTCGTTGAAGTAATATTATAATCGATCATTTACGGTACTTGTCAAATTATTGAGACGATCACTGAATTTCCTTACAGGTTGGTCACGCATTTTTCTTTATAAATTCAGCCTCCCCGGCCCCTTAAAACTAAAACCAACATCAGACCTTTTCAAGATCAATCAATCAATCAATCAATATTTATTCTCCTAAGACAAAAAGACATATCTTAACTTACAAATAAAAAGCTAAAAATACATAAGACATACCGTATACAAATGATAGAAGATCAAAGATTATATCTAAAAATTATCCTATTTGCAAAAACATCCTTAAAATCTATCAGTCTTTATATCTGGCCGATGAGCACTTTTTTTTCTGAGTAGATAGTTTGTTTCTTTCTTCTTCGGAATGATGTTACTAAGCGGGCAATCGGGATCCACTGAACGTACCTTGAAAAGCTTCTTATCTGCCTTTTATAAAGGTTCTCGAATTTCTATTCTCTTAGATGTGTATTTCCTTTTAAAGCATCTATCCAGAAAGTTTTGTATGACCGTGAGATCTGAGTCTACAGCGCTATAGACAGGCAGACCATAAGTGAAATTCGGTAAAACTAAGGCGCTAAATAGGTGCAGCTGTAGGTGGTCCACTTCACCTTGACTGAAACCTTCCTTCCGTAAAGATCGTAATACAAACAGACACTTATTTGCCTTAATCAACTTAGCACGTACGTGCTCGCCGTATTTACAATTCTCCTAAAACGTAACACCTATTAAAAATGGGCAGCTCCGTGCATTGCGGAATGTTATTAACTTGCGCAATATCCTGAACAAAGCCTTTCTTCCGAAAAATAATTTCTTTACATTTCGACGGATTACAAATCATACTGTTTTCCTTAGACCAAATTAAAAACTGATCCACCAAATCCGTGCGACAGTCACTCATGGCCATTGCTCCAAACGGGAATAATGACAGTAGAGCGATCCGCGTATTTAAACAGAGCTGGGTGATTATCTATGCTGATTTCCAGATCATTAATAAAAATGCTAAATAAGTACGGACCACTCACACTGCCCTGTGTTGTGCCCCTGTTCACACAAGATATATTTGACAGATGAGGTTTCAGTAACGGGGTTTGTTTCGTGCGCTTTAACCTGAAATTTCGTAGTTTCTTGTTTGCCAGACGATGAGGAAACTTCCGGCGATGGTTTAGTACTTTGAGTGACTCTTAGCGCTGCATTTGAGGTGTTCGCACGCGTTGCAAACTTAGGGTGAAGATTCATAATTTTTGTACAGACCTCGCTGCTCCTTCGGAACCAAAATATTGCAACGAACAAAATCTGTTCACATCGACAGATGAGGTACCAGATCCGTACCGTTTGCAAATTTTCATGTTGTGAGAATCCGGGAGAGTGTGCGACAAAGAGCAGAAAGACGCTGAGCTTCGGACAGCTTGTATCCGATGCACATATGCCTCTTGTATACATCTCACAAACCTGTGGTAGCTATTACAAGACTCCACGCAACAATATTTTTGATAGTCCCGTTCGGATGTTTGCTAGACAATCCCAATTAAGGTTGCGTTCCATCAAGCCAAAGTTTTTTTGGATTTGGACAATCCAGATTGTTTGGATTTTAAGATTGATCCATACAGTTAAACTGCCTGCCGCTCCGATCTTCTTGTCAATTTCAACGCATCGTTTTTTACTTCTTTCAGCTAAATTAAGCGCCTTCTCGTGGAGAAACGGAAAGAAAATAAAATAAGCTCTTTAACTAGTGGTGGTTCATACTGGGACTCGTCAACTTAAAAATTGTCTGGAATTTGATTCAAGAAATTCAGAAGACAACTACGAACTCTCAAGTCCTCAAGCACTGAGAAGCCGCGGTCTAAACACACACACACATTCGACAGTATAGTTTTACGGTGACAATCTCTAAGCGTTTTCACTTCCTAACGGATTTAGAGTGACAGTGGAACTTTGTTTAATATACTACAATCCTTTTGACAGTGGAACTTTGTTTAATATACTACAATCCTTTAGCGGCATAGAATCGAACAACTAAGGCCGAAGTAAAAAATGTCTTTTGCCTGAAGTAACCTTCAATTGACCTTCCGTGTTTACCAGTGATGATTGAACGAGCACGTTTTTGCGATCGAAAAGCAGTTTCATATAATAAGTGGAACAAAGATCTGAAACCAAATAGAGATACCAATTTGAACGATCCAAGTGCGAAGGGGGGTCGTTCAGACTGCAATCTTAGATTGTTTTTGGCACAAAAAATCAAATTTAGGATCGCAAATGCCGGATACGAACGCAACCTTCTCGTTGTTTTCAGAGTCAAAAAATTGTGCAAGCGGTTGCATTACCATGACAGTTTTCTTCGATAAATACTTTACAAATATGCCAGAAAGAACTTACACTTCCCCTGAGCACTTCGACAAGTACCTTTCTGGTGATATTGTCGAGATAATTTTTTCGTTAAATCAATTCGCACACCAGCTTATCTCACCATTTAAATCTTTCACGACGACTAATCGCGGACCAGCTTTACTCATCATCCAGTTTTTCGCTTCTGCCTCTGGTTTTCTACTTCGTAAGGGCGAGGAATTCTTTAAAAGAACGGATAATTTCACAAAACCGCCACTAACGCAGATATAATTGAACCCTTCCTCCGCCAAATCCGCCATCTTGTCCGTCACGAAAATTTCCTAAGTTGTGAAATGTCTGAACATATTTCGAGAAAAATGGCAACGTGTCTTACGTGGGATTACTTTTTGAACGCTTGTAAACGATTGTCATGAACAACAAAAACTTCAGCCTTTACCTTGAGAAAGGGTGTTGAACGCGGTCGCCTCTCTCCTTTCCTAACAGTGGCGTGTGTTTCTGAATGCAAAATCTGTTTATGTCTGCACTACTAATCACGTGGCTGCTCATGTCAACATCAGCTGGTATGGGGGCGCTCGTTGACGCATACTTTAATTTCAAGTATACGGGAAACAAAAACTGAAAAAGAATAATTTGTGTTGTAGCATAAATGTGCATTACATTCAGAAACGGAGGACAGACATGTACGAGGAATAGTTTTACATTCATATTACTCTAAAGCGTGTGTTTATTTTATATTTAGCCAAAATCCGAATGGGAGCGCTTATTTGAAGGGGTCGCTATAAATTCGAGTATCTTACGCCCCATGAATAATACCGTTTTGGATAAGAATTTCCTTCAGGAGCCCTGTCACGGTTCTGCAAGGAAAATTTCAGTAAATTTCCGTTTGCGGAATTCTGAGAAATCATAAACGCGTCACGCAATCAAGCAAGCGGCCTTCCAGCACGGAATTGAAGCAGAGAAAAGCAAAGCATTTGCCGAAGAAGTTCTGAACCTTCACTCTGCCAAAGCCGACTTTAAGTGTTTGGAGGAAATCTGTCATGAGGATCCGGAGAGCACTACCCCTGTGACTGACTGTTATTATGCAGGAATGTGTCATCACCAGGTAAATTTCAAAAGTCAACAGCAAGGGGTCAATAGGGCCATTTATACGAGGAAAAATAAGACGCGAACTGTACAATTTATACGAGCATGTCTTATCTAATAAGACACGTCTTAGCTAAGACGCGTCTTAGCTAAGCCGCGTCTTATTTTAGACGAAATGTGCCGTTTATACGGAAAGTTCACGTCTTATTTAAGACGCGTCTTATGTAAGACGCGTCTTATGTTTCCTCGTATAAATGGTCCTAATGTTAGTTTTCCTTTTGTTGCAAATACCCCGATTCCAGAAAAAAACGGGAGTGGCATAGAAGTGAGGCTTAATAGCCCTCTAGGCAAATAAATTAAAAAGAACTAACATGGCGGACGATCAAGTCGATCTTACCCCCAAGAGGACATTCCTGGTGCCAGCTTTATTGAAGAAAGGATAGAAAAATTGACCTTTGCTCAACTAAAGTTTTGGTTGAAATGTCTCTGTATAAATCAAAATGGTAATAAGAAGGAACAGTTGGAAAGGTAGGTGTACATCATCCGGCTTCGCGCAATCGATCAGCTGTTTACATAGCGGTTTAGACGCATGTTTTCATACAAAATTTGCTTTCTCAGGGTCAAGAACCTGCAAGCAATGAAAATCTAAAAATATATGACCCTGACCCAGACAGGATCTTCAGTTTACTAAGGACCGGTCATTATTTATCGCCTGCGTGGGGGAGGGGGAGGATTTTAGGGGGAGGTATCGCTGAAAACTTTGGAAGAATTTAGAGGAAGGACCACTCAAATTTCCTTAGAAAATAAAGACATGTGGGGGGATCGCGAAAGTCATGAAAAGTTATTTGGAGGGATTACTTCAGTGAAGTAACACTCAAAGTGGGGTCGGCTAAATTTCACCTTGTTTAGGTCCAAATCCTCCCCCCCCCCCCCGGCCATAAATAATGACCGGTTTCTAAAGCACAGTTAGCGAGATAGATTGAAGAACTGAGGAAAAATGCGGAAACCGCGCGCGAGTGATGCAGCAAACCACTTTCAGAAGTTTCCCACCGTTGATTCAGCAGTTGCTGACGATTTTACCGTCTTTCCCACGTTCGTTCCGACTGATACATTACAACACCTAAAGAACTTTGGAAAGGACACCAGGAAATCTGCTGATGCCGTTGCCGAGTTTGCAAGTCCTATAAAGGGCTCAGAATACTTTCATTTGTTGACGAACTCCAAGTGTGTGTGAGTGCAAATTCCAAGGATGATGTTTTTTTACCTTAGACCGCTTTGCTATGCTGGGCCTCCTATAGGAAATCTGTCTGAAACAAAGTCGACATGGTAGTCAGAGGAACGGCAAACCCAAAATTCTAGCTGCTGAGTGTGACAAAATATGCCCAGCCGGAAAAGGTGGTTGTTACTACCATGTGAAAGAAGAACATTCAACGTACTGATAACCGTAGCTGTACCTCCAAATCTAGACAATGGGGAATACAAGGAAAGAGGACTGGAAAACATAAGCCAATCATGACAGAGAAACATTTTAAACCACGCCATTCCTCAGACATCCACGGAAGAAGGGTGCCTTTCCCAAGCTGTTCGATCCAAGACCATCAAAATCGCGTAAGTTAGACCTCAGTAGAATCAGTTGAAAGATTGAAACAAAATTTTCAAAAAGTAAATCCTGCTGTTCGATTTCCGAAAATGATCCCTGATTCGGATAGTATCAAGTTACTTCACACAACAGTTGGAGAAGCTGCATATGGTTCTGATACAAATCTGACTGTTTGTGGTGTTAAAACTATACCCAGTATACCTATACCTACATAGGCCATCTCTGAGCTGCTGAGCTGAGGGGTAAGCTAAGTTATATATGATATATTTATTAGATTTCCTATAGGAGGCCCAGCAAAGCGCTCTAAGGTAAATAACATCATCCACAAAAATAGGAGCATTCTGAGCCCTTTACGACTTGCAAACTTTGCATCGGTATCAGCAGATTTCCTGGTGTTCTTTCCACAGTTCTTTAGATGTTCTAAATGTGAGAAGGACGGTAAAATTATCACCAAATGCTGAATCAATGGTGGGAAAGTTCTTGAAGCGGTTTGCTGCATCAGTTTCCCCATTTTCCCTCAGTTCTTCATTGTCTCGCTAACTTTGTTTTGGTGAAGCTCCTGTCTGGTTCAGGGTCATAATATTTTTAGATTTCATTCCTTGCAGGTTCTTGACCCTGAGAAAGCAAATTTTGTATGAAAACATGTGTCTAAACCGCTATGTAAACAGCTGATCGATTGTGCGACCTACCTTTGCAACAGTTGCATCTTACTGCCATTTTGATTGATACTGAGGCATTTTAACCAAAATTTTAGTTGAGCAAGGGTTAATTTTTCTATCTCTTCTTTACTAAAGCCAGCACCAGGAATGTCACCTGGAGTAAGACCGACTTGATCGTCCGCCATGTTAGTTCTTTTAAATTTGCCGCGAGGGCTATGAAGCCTCACTTCCATATGCAACTTAGGGCTTTTTCTGGAATCGGAGTATTCCAGTGTTGCAATTCTACTCTTGTCTAGACATTCTCCACGTTGTTGACAGGCTTGCCTTTGTGACCTATCGCGCTAAATAAGCGCGCGCGCACGCGCGCTTTTTTTATCACTTATTCAGCTCGAAGCGCGCGATCGGGAAGACGATGAATGTTTATCGCGGCTTCAGCACATCTTTTATTGCTACAGAGACTAGTAAGTGCCGCTATGTCGTTCATACTGGTCTTTTTATCCTTGCACCAAAAGGAGTAGGTAGTCTTGGAATATTTACCTGCTTTCTTGATGAAATCTACCGGCCAGCAAACTCTTCGATCGCCACGGAATTGATCCCAAGGAATCAATGTGGTACCTATTAAGCCACTGTAGAGCTTGGAACGAAGATGATCTTGTGGTTGTTATCAGCAGGCTTGGGATCGTTGCATCAATTTTTAGACAATGATATCCAAATATTTTAAACTAATTCCAGTTTAAGATGATTCTTGGAAACATAAATCGAGAAGACATTGCATCCGTGAATGTGTCTCCGGGAGAGTTGTTTGGTCACCCGCCGAACGCGATTTGAGCAGAAGGGAGTGAAGAAAGCAGCACAGAAGAAATTTTTTTCGCAGAAAGCCTGTAAAGCCTTTGTACAAAGCATGAGAGTACCTGATTGGGTTCTACTTACTCTAAATTGGCGGCACGGTCGGTTTTCTGATGAATCATGGCAAACCATAAAAACGTGGGATTAGACGACTTGGTGACACTGGGTAAGTTTTATTTTACCATAAGATAATAAACTACTTTTATAAATGCCATTGCAAACAATTTTTCATCATCATATGATAGGTAGATTTGACAGTCAATTTGCCTTAAAGGCTGATGAACTTAACAACCTATCCGTACAATGTTGAAACAATGATAAAACTATGTTAATCGTGACCTCAAGACAAGAGGTCAAGAGGTAGGCTGCATTTGGTCTAACAGTTCCCCGTGGGGGTGCTCCCATATACTTACATGAGCCTTATGGGTTTGTGCTACCTAACCAGTGGAAATCCAGACCCTCAGATAGGGGGAAGGTGGGGGGGCGGTCACCAGACCCTGAGATAACGGGAGGCTCCCGGTCTCCAAAAAAAAAAAATTTTCTACCCTTCGGGCCTCAGTATGGGCTTCAAATAAGGAGGGGGGCCTGGGTCTGCCACTGCTAACAGATATGCTTTTTCCCTGTCCGACTCTAGAACCGGGTATAAAGATCAAGGGGTATATTTTTTCTTCAATTAGACTCTAGAACCTTATTTAGGTGCGAAACTATTCTACGGCTTGTTATTTTATCACTGAGCAGGACGTAGGAACAGGAAAAGGTCCATACCCCCGCAATACATTTAAGGGAGTACCCCCGAGCTAGCAATTAGGAAATTTAAACCAACCTCGTCCTCAGGGCGCTTTTCCATGGTTATGTAAAGTAATTTACTTACCATGGGTGACGCGTGACCTTTCTGCTGGACGCGTCGGTGTCGCGTTACAGACGACCGTTGAAAATAATAGACTTTGTACAAGAAATAAGATACTGAGATCTGCGAACGCTAAATCTAATTTTTCCTTTAATGAAATAAATAATTAAAAAAAGACTTACCTGCGATATATTCCACCGTGTTTCGGCGTCTGCTTGTCGTTTTACAGGTTTTTTTGGCTTTATTGCATAACCACTGTTACTCCCTTCGTTTTATGAAACAGAGGAGGGGGAACTCGGAAATGGCCTAGTACTTTACACTCTTTCCTCATAACATGAGTTTGGCTACCTGTGCACAACCCAGACGCTCCATAGCGTCTTGTTTAATGATGTTTTTTTTTTTCCCCTTTGGCTTGTTTCCCCTCAGTCTTACTGCTGACCCTTAACAGCTCACGAGGTTTTTGCGATAATGTATTTCTACTTATATTTTCAAAGCAGAACATCTTTCTTTTGAGGAGACTCTTTCCTATTTACAAGGGTTGCTTGAGGCATTTTACGACCCCGCCCTAATCTCCTTCAGTAGAGGGTAACCTCGTTTCCAGATCTCTGTTCCTGTCCTTTCGGGCGGCGTGACAGGTAGATGGAAGTGACTTTGAGGGAGAGATAGTTCGCTAGCCTAGTTGGCATTTATGTCATCGGCATGCTGCCTTCGCCCTCCTGGATTTAAAAGGTGTGGACATGAAATTAAGGTCTATTTTAATTTTTGTATTTTATTTAGAAGAAAGGAAAACATGCATGGCAGCTGTGAAGACCGGCTCCGATCAGGGAAGGTTCGTAAACGAGAGACAATTATTTTATGGAACCAGCCCTGAAATTGTGGCAGCTATCTGTAATCAGAACTTTGACTGGCGTCTTCATGGGACGAACGCAACTGTTTACGGAGAAGGAAGCTATTTTGCATTAAACTCTTCCTACACAGCGATAGTTACGCTAAGGAAGATTCCAAAGGGTCTAAGTTCATGTTCGTGGCCAAGGTCCTCGTTGGGTCTTACACTACTGGCCAGTCCAGTTATCGAAAGCTACCGTCAAAGGAGCCTTCGAACCCAGCAAGTGATCTGTACGTTTCGTGTGTTGATGATATGTCATGTCCTACCATTTTCGTCATTTTTGATACTGATCAGTTCTACCCGGAATACATAATCAAATACTCCACATCTCAAGGCAGCCATTAGCAGCCTGCATTAAGAGCACCTGTTCCAAAACCTTGACACTCACAGGCAACAGTTTGGGACCTTTATCAACCACAACGAAGACGCCGGCACTGAAAACGCCACAATGAACTTCCATTCTCTCAAAATTTATGTTTATTCAGCCTCAGTTTGTCTTGTAGGCAACTGAATTTTCTTGAAGTTAAACTCTTTACCGCTGTATTGCACTTTGAAAAGAGAAGGAATAAAATTGCCGTTGTTGTGCACGTGTTTTAACGTCCCATCGCGCAGAACGCCTATTGTTCTCGGGACATTTACTTCCAGTTCGAAAAAGTTTGTAGATCTGTCATACCACGCGTTATTTTGCGTGGGGACGCTATGAAAGCGCTTCAAAAATTGGTTGCCTTGAACGCACTCGGATGCTCATTAATATGATGTAGGTGGCAAACTAAACAAAGAAGGCAGTTCGCTATTGCTTCTTCTTTTATTCGCAAATCGCACATATAAGCATATTTCGCAAGGAACATTTTAAAAACTCACTATTACATCGCATTAGTACGTTTCTCGTTGTAACGAACGTCAAAGAAACATACCAAAACGTGTGCCTGGTTTTTGTGGACGTTCTCGCTGACGTCATCTGCGTGGTTGTTAAATTAAAGCTCTCTATTTTTAACGGTCAATTGCACACCCTGCAGTCGTAACCAAGCCTTTAAGGCAATGTTACAAGTGACCATAAGCGACGATGATTTTGGGCAACAATTTTAGAACAATGTTGTAACAATTAGAACAATATCGCAACAGTGTTGCAAAGCTGTGTTGCGCTGAAAATCGTTGGTACAAAACGTTATTTCCGTGTAACGTCGCGTTTAGTCACGGTAGATTTAAGAAGTTATCTGGATTAAGTTATCATGCATAGGGCTTATTAAAATGCATTTGTACATAGTCTTAAAATGGGCCAAGTTTAAGCCTAAGTTAGTTTACGTTAAAAGTACCGGAAAGGACCAGTTCAGTAACAGAGATGTCCACGTTTTTTATTAACTTTGTCCGTTAAGACCACTGGAACTGAAGAACGCTTCAAAGTCAGTAAAGTTGTTAATTTGGAGAGTGATTTTGTTGAAAACTAACGACTGATAGCTTAGAAAAGTCGCGAAAGTTTCCAGATGTTATTGTGAGGGGTGCGTTTGCGCCTTCTCTTCGCTAGCTTCAGACGTATCATTTGAAAACTTGGCAAGTTTACTCAGTAATTTTAAGGTGCTCTTTACAGAAGCATCGATGGATATTCGCTTACTGGTCCTTATCAAAACTTGAGAAAAAGAAAACAGTGGAAAGAACTACTATGATATACAGTTCACTTAAATGTTTTCGGAATGGTGGTGCATCGATGTGGTGGTTCGAGTGCGCGTATCCGTTGTACAGGCGGTTACCCCTCCTCATCCAGTACAACGTCAAGCGCATATTATTTTTCACCCACAGCTGGAGCGAGGCCCATGTATCGTGTCCTCAAGTCATTATCCTCCCACGTCTTTAACTACGTACGACTTCACGTGTACCAACAAATTGCAAGAGGTCGACAAGTTCAATGTCGTACTCTAGTGCCTCAAGCTGTGTTTCTGCATCACTTGCACTTCCCTCAACCCCTCCACCGACCTTCAAAACCCAAAACTTCTTTTGGAGACAGTTATTAAATATAAGTTAATAATTATGTGATTCCCATACTGGTTGTGTTGTTTTTTTGTTTTGTTTTGTTTTGAGCGTAGAAGAAGGAACGTTGCAAAAAAGAATTGTATCTATGGTGAGTTAAGACATGAACGTGTTTCATTGGGAAGTTTGGACCTTATTCACGATACCCCCCATCTTTGCACTTGCTTTAGGGTTGATGGGTTAAAAGCAATGTCACGTGATATTCCATGGGACAAACAAGTGATAAAATTTTCCAATACGAGTAGATGCGGTAGAATTAGTTTCAATAAAACGAGACGTTAATATCCATGCAAAATGTATAGTTTGAGTTTCGACAAGTGTTACGTCATCGATTGTTTGAGGACCTATAAGGGGTGACAATTCTCACCCCCTAAGACACACAAAAGCACATGACATGGCAGCAAGCAAAATCACTTTAAAAGAGGTATTTTAGGAGGATTGTCATTTAGGTTAGTTTAGGGCGTGTGCAGTACTCGTGTCCAGAGGTGAATTCTGGTTGGCCCTATGTTATAGCCTGAAGGGTTGGTTGTAATCTGGCAAAGTCTTCTTTTATCGTAAAAGTGAACAATTTTGGTCGATAACAGCTGGACTTTCTAACTAAACAACACTGAAATAATTTACCAAAGCTTCCTAAATATTTCTCCATGAAGAGCAAAGGTCGTCAAACATTACTTAAAACACGGACTATATGAAACTTAAGCAAAGCCTTGATAGCTAGGGTAGGCATTATTAAATTCCCAGTTAACCATCTGGTTTCGTCTTACAGTGAGCCTTTATAGCCTAATCAAGTAAAACAATCTTTATTTCCTCATATTTAGATGATTATCATTACAGCACATGGGTCAAGGTTGAAGAGGCTGTGTCACGGCCGCCTAGTTCTTGTTTTTAATATTGCCAATTAAGTACTCTTATTCGCTTAATGGAACTGAGCGTGAGAAATTACTTGCAACAGAATCACAGCTTCGCGACAAATAAAATAATGTGTCTCTCGAGCATTATAAGAAACATTTCACACAACAAAACTGAAGTTTGAAAGGCTAACAGGTTTTCCAAAGCTGATTACAATCCGTTCCAATCTTCTAGAACGTTTGTTCATCCGTGCCTGTTTTGTATTTTGTGTGTTATTTATACCAGTCCTTCTTCCTGAATGTTTTGAGCGGTTTTTTTCATGTTTCACTTAATTTGGCAGCTGTTCCAAATGTTTTAATTTTGACAAATTTCGCGACACAGCTCCTTCAAAGAAACTTGTTCATGTAACTAGTTACAGCAGTAAACTGGCTTTAGAGTGTCATAACGATGCGTTAACTTATAAGGAACTATTTTTGACATGCCCTGATTAAACAATTATTAACCCTGAATTAGCTTGAATTTATCCAACGTCCTTTCTATAAAGGTATTCGGTTATATGTTTTAACAGAATGTTTCCGATTTACTGCGCAGCGGCCGGGAATGATCTTTCTCAGCATTCTGGCGAGCAGGCCACGATGTGCAAAAATATGTTTTTTAAAGGCCTGTATGACAACGTTGATATTACGAGCAATAGGAAAGGGGCATGTCTTCGTCTCCTTATCGTAGCAGTTGATATAGCTAAGGAATATTTGGAGGACATTTTTGCCTTTTTCCAAGTTTCTTGAGGCCACCTTAACACAAGTGTTCTGCACCGTACCAGCGCACTCCACGTAGGTATCGTTCTCTAAAGGTAGAAAAAAATCCCTGAGACTTGAATATGGAAAGGGACGGACCATTAGAAAAGTGATGGGGGCGGGGGATGGGAAAAAAACAAAAAAAATTCATGCAAGGGAAAATGCCAAGAAAAAAATTCATGCGAAGAAGAAGGCAAAGAAAAAAAATTTATGCAGAAGGAAAGTCCAATTGTGACTTTTTCAGAAAGTCTGAGTTTTAGAAATCAACAATATTACCAGGCACAATATGAATAAACAAAAATATCACTTTCTTCATATTGAAAGGAGACAATTAGAACCTTGTTTTTGTTTTAAATTGCAGCTAGTTTACCTACAACATACACTGTATACTGTATTATAATAAAAATAATAAAATAAAATTTGTAATAAATAAATATTAGTTTTTTGTAGCTTTGTAAATATTCTATAAATTATTTGTGCCCACAATAAAAATTGGAGGATGGGTCTTACCGCCTTGAATAAGAATTCTATAATACAATGAAAAAGTGCATTCACAGAGGGGAGAGGGGATGTTTTGGTGAATGGAGTATGGCATCATTATGATGGGCTGTGGGAGAGGAATTCCAGAGGGCACGGACTGAAAAAATGCACAGGGAAGCCGTCCACTCCAAGGGGCTTCCTCCTCTCTCACTGTGTGTACATTTTCGAAAAGATTTTGCGTTAAAGTGGCCTGTATCCTTTGATCTGTTGTGAGTGTAGAATGATTTATAAAGCACAAAAACATAGATAATGAATCAAGATTTCACTGTTCAAAAAAAAGCAATATTTGTCTGAAAAAAGATTCGTGCAGAGGGGTTCACCTGAAAAAAAAATTCCTGTACAAGCAGTGAGCAAAAAAAAATTCATGCAAGCTGAAAATTCCCCACCCCCTACCCCCCCTCCATCACTTTTCTAATGGTCCGTCCCTTAATAAAGTTTGTGTATGTGTCTAAATAAGCTGTCTAGCTGGACCACGACCAGACCGTAAGCTCAGACTCTTATGCACATAAACGGTAAAAAGGAGGAGAGTTTGGGTCAGAGAGAGGAAAAATGAAATGGAAAAATCTTCGCTTAGGCTTCGTCCTCGTTCCTCGCGCGTGCTCGCGATTTACCATGCTCGCCATCTATCGTGGCTCAAAAGAAAATAAGCGACTTCTCGCAGTCTACCACATCCTGGATAAGTAATAAAAAACCATGTGCCCAAGCAAATGTCTTGCAAGCCGCTTTAGGAGTATTATTAAAGCATTCCAACTGGGCTAATTTCGCTTTGCATGCATGCTTACCAATACTAGGGAGATGTTCTTTCTCCATGATACCTATTAAAAAAAGAAAGCCAATTGACATATAGAGAGGAGTCAACCGGTCAGAGATCAGAGTACTCAAGAAGTATATATTCAGTTAAAGACGCGAAACTTGATAAATAGCTTTAAGTTCAAGCTAAGAACCACTTGAATGTGAGCTTGATAAAGGGGAGGATCTAGAAACCCGTTTCCCATTTCTTGACCTCAAAACGTAAATAAAATCAACACACTAGTTTTGATTCAAGGGCTTAAAAACCGTACCCTTAAGGTGCCGTACATGACTATATGACTTTCTAAAAGAAAAAAAACATGGGAGTGTTCCCTTTCCCACTTCCCGAAACGTAAACTACTCTCCGAAATATTGGCCCAAAAGAAATCAGCGCTTTGCCGTATTGCCAGCCTTGCATTCAGTTGAGTTTTTGAAAACACTTCGAGGGACGTCTGGCTCTAGCATCTCTAGATTAGTGACCCAGCAAGAAGGAACCAGTCGGTTTTATTTACATGTTTAGTAGAATTCTGCATCCCGCAAAGGTTTCTACTGAGTAAACCATGCTGTTATTTAAGATCATGACTTACCAGATTCGAGCACAAGCTCCCTTAATTCCTCGTAAGGAAGTGGCTCCGGACAAAAGTCAGATTTTCGGGTAAGATAAATCCGTTCCAGGCTGTACGCACGATAAAAGTCAAATACTTCGCGGTGACATGTGGCATTTAATGGCTCTAGTAGGCATTCGGAATCCATCTGGTTTAGACATGAAAATAAAAAAGTTAATACTTTTGGTTACAAGTCTTATATAAAAGGGAAATTCATTTCTTTCGTTTGTTTTGTTTCTTTGTTTGTTGTCTCTTTTCCTTTCCATTCTTTTTCCTTTCCGTGGTGAAGTTATCTCCTGGTCAGTACCTGCCGAGGGCAGTCGGGTTCAGCCACGCAAGCATTTTTACCGGTGCAGAAGGGAGGGGGGGGCAGGGGGTTGGAGGACGATTTCCTCAGGGAACAAATAGGAATACTCGTCGAAAATTTTTAATCAAACGCTAGAAAACTTTTCTGGGCGCGGCTCAAAATGTTTTTGACCACTGACAGATACCCATAGTAAAAATAGACTTCATGTTTCGACACATGTTTTTGCTTTAAACCCTAAACGAGATTTTAACAGGCTAAAAATATTGACGTTTTTCCCCGAGCACGTAAAAAAGTGAGATTAAAAATACGAAGCTTAACCCCACTTATGCGAGACGACAAGCATCCTCCATTCTTTTTATATTGGGAACCGAATATTGCCGGGACATTTTCAGTATTGACCCCTTGTACCTCAACGTGCTGCTTCGTTGATTAAACAATTATAAAGTATGCAAAATATTCCGTGAAACCTTTAAAGCAAGACAAAATGCTACGTCGTACGGCGGTGAGGGCGTTGGTGGTTTTCCCGTTGGAATGCATTCGACGACTCTCTTATAGGCAGCAGGGGGCCATTCTGCATTTCCACTGGTACAAGAGCCAAACAGAGCTACTCCACAAACCATAAAGAAGACAAGTAGATCCATTCTGAAAAATGATTACGGGCAAAAATATAAAACATTCCCCGCCACTTGTCAAGCGCGACAGTGCATTTCCTACAAATTCCGCTAGGATTACCCCGTACAAACAGTGTAATTGAAGTAGCAACACTGAGCCCGGTTATACTTTGATTTAGGCCCGGGGGGGGGTGGTATGGGGTATGGTATATAGGGTATGGTTTTCAAGCGATTTACTCTGGGATACGGTATACAAATTAGAGAGTTTGGGTCTAGAAGATGGTTTCATTTTCCATTTAAACTGATCAATTGGCTGAAGATTTTAGTCTAGACGAGGGAAACCGGGAATTGCCACTCAAAAATATAAAAAAAATCCAATCTGTTTTGTTTTGGCTGGACTGTGCTAGTGACCTCATTAATTCCTTCTGGAAAACAGCTAATCTAGCATAGGGGGGATTTGGGAAGTTTAGTCTAGGGTAGCAAAATTCACCTGAACTAGCTCTGGTATAGGCTAAGGGTTTCGGGGTCCCAGCGGCACATGACCACCCAAAAAGTCCTAAATTAACCCCCCCCCCCCCCCCCGGACTTAAGCTACGTTCACAAAGCACCAGAAGAATTTTTAACGGAAACACCTTTAGTTCATGTGTTTCGGTGTTAAGTTTTGTTATTCTGTTTTTAGTTTTTTTTGCTCTTTTTTTTTGAGTTTTTGTGATTCTGTTTTCTGTCTTCTGTTTTCTCGTTTGTGTCCACCGCATCCGAGCCATTTGCTATCTCAGTTATAATAAAACGGCCTGAAGACTTTACTGATGCCTTTTTTTCAATCTCGGGCAGACAAATATAGTAATTATGAAGTGGTGGTTACTAGAACTCAAGATTGCAGTTTTATCCACTCATAATCCAGATAAGCCGAGTCGTTTCTTGAAAGACCGGTATATGGCTTTCGGATTTTTAGGCATTAAATTCGTAAAAGCAGCTCCTTAAATTATCAGACTTATAACCAAATTCAACATTTTGAACGTGTTAACTCGGCTATACAAATGAATTAGATCATTATACACTCCGCAAGACAAAGAAACAGAAATAGATAACAGCCGATATGATTTGAGATTTATTTAACTATAAAGCAAAAGAAAATATATCACCATAGCAAGGGGTTATCGGCTAATATTTGCCTTGTCTTGTAATTCTAATTACATAAAAAATAGCTGTTAATTATATGCCACTCGTGATATGCACGAAAAAATGAAAAACAAAATAACAAAAAAATTAAAGAAATCTTTTTCCGATACCGGTGATAACCGACGTACGAAGTCTAAAAAGCAATCTTGATACGGGACGAAGCACAGGAACTGTGCTTTGAAGTATATATGCATGTAGGAATTTGAGTATTTTTCCGGCTTTTTTAAGGGCGAATAAGTCTGTACGATAATTAAGTGGAAAATGGTTTAAGTCTGCAAACTTGAACGAAAAAAAGAAAACTAAATTTCGCGCACAACAATTGGGAGTTGTTAGTAGAGTATTTTTTCAAAAAGGTCTTCTTTCTGGTTACTTACGTATCACAGCTTCTAGGTCAGCTGATAAATAAGAATCTGACAAGCGTAGACTAGTTGCAGAGAGGACTGGCTTCGTTGACTACAATGAATGAGTAGGCGAGTATGTGGCTCATTTTATAGCATTATGAAAATACCATAATACTCTTTGTTGTCCTTCCTCATTTTCGCATAAGCATTGCTTTCAATGTCTCTTAGCACGCTCAGGTAGTAAGAACTTAAGTTCAGTACACTTCACGTTCTTTGAACATTTTGAAGAGAGGCGGAAATGGGCGGGCTGCATTTTTGGCTTGAACAGGTCAAGATTATTCTGCATGGAAAGAGCATTAATGAACGCAAATCAGTCCACGTAATTAGTTTTTGCTAAATGACTTCAAAGATCAAGTTATTACTTTTTTGTCAGTAAGAGAACCTGACAAGTTATTGAAAGAAAAACTTGGTCAAATCGACTGCCGGAGAAGTGAAAGTCAGTCAAACAGGACTTAAAAGAAAAGGTATTGGGCTGACTGCAAGTTACAACCGGAATAAGTTTTGGTGGCTTGAACAAGGAGTGATAATTGGTCAATACTATGTGAATTGACTTCAAGGACCTAAAAGGTTAGCGGTTAAAGTGAGAATCACGTACTAATTTGTTAGTAAGAGAATCTGACAACTGTAGTCGCAAGTGTAGTTGCCTAGTCGGTTTTGTAGACTTCAATGAACGGACTACGTGGCTCATTTTATAGAGCAGTTAAATAAAAATGATGCTGGGCACCCGTGAAGTCATAATTTCGTCGGAAATAAAAGTCGTCGGTTTAGACTTAAAAGGAAATGGAAGGTTCGATATTGTAACTCACAACCAGAAACAGCTTTGTTTGCTTGAATGATCATTGATTATTGAATGATTATTTTGAGAAATCGTTTCCCGTGGCCAAAAGTTTTCTCAGCAATTTCACAGCCGTGTCTGTTCCCTTTCGTAATCCGGCCACGAACCTTTGATATTTGCGACCACAATCATTATTTTAAAAATAGTTATCAGTGACAAACCCAAAACCCCCAATATTATGCATAAGCCAAGAGTAACTTTAATTTACCAGCATCCATCTCCAGTTGACAAATATTTTCCCTACTGTTGTTTAATTGTACGTTAAAGACTTCCAGTACAAAGTAATAAACTCAATTCTTTTCTCGCGAATAACAGTGCGAATACGAAGTTGAATAAGATGTGTTTGAACACATGATTTATGTACTTTCCGCGAAGATCAGGTAGGTTTATTAATTCAGTTGTTTCGAATGGTTCTATATCACGATATAAGAAAAAGTGCTTTTTGGAATTTCTTTCCATTTACTTCAATTGCCTAATAACTATTTTATAATTATTGAAAAGCTTTTTTGAGGAACCAACTCCTTCCAAACATTTATAGATTTGTGGCTAAAATCAGCGCTAACTAAGAAACTTGGCATTTTTAAACTCCAAAAAATAGTATATTGTACAAGTGTTATTAATAACGATTATATTTAGACTATGAAAATATTTTCTATCGTCTGTCACTACAGGTGACAAGGGTAGATATGAATTGAAATTTTCAAATTTCAAAGCGATTTTATGCGTGCAAACATCATAGTTATTACGGTTAGTGCTTCCTGATAAAAAATTATAAAGAAAATAGTGTCGGAAACTGTTGTCAGTAATATTTGATTATTATCACATTTTCAATTAGTGCTATTGAATCTGTCAAGAGCTCTATTAGCGAGACACGCAAGAAGTAGTTAACGCAAGCTGAGAAGAGAATTGAAAGGTTTTCTGATAGATAAGTGAAACAATGTATGTGCGGTATTATATATCTTTAGAGAACAAATTTTACTTGAGTGAGAGATTTTTAGGTCGTGTAACCAACCAATAAATTAGAAACCGAGAATATCGTGTATTTTTCCATTTCCAAAAATAGAGGAGCATTTTGTTTATGGACAAAGGCAATTATAGTTAATTACTTATTTTAAGCATAGAACTGACCTGAAACAGCAAATTAAAGTTAAACCCTAACCCTCAATTCTTACTTCTGTCCCGCCTAGATTAGCTTTTGCTACCTGCGGACAGTGTAATTAATTAAATTTATTCTTGCAATAAAGTTATGTTGTTGTTGTTGTTGTTGTTGGTACAATTAAAACAGTGTACCGATGAGGGAACAGTTTCTCTTGTTTCTTATACTAACAAAGCCAACAATGCTTCGGATCGAAACCCACCAACCATATAAAGCATGAGTGAGATTTGTAAAGCACAAATCACAAGTAACAGTGTCGTTACTAATGGTACCGATCAGTTCATGGACACCGTGGCTTCATGAAAGACAGCAGTTCGGAGTCGAACGATCAATAACAAAGTAACTATCGTGCGACAAAAAATAAAGGAGTTCATAAGTTATATCTTCCATTATAACGCTAATGTAGTAACTTCATTAATTACGTACATTACATAATTAGGCAGTCTTTCTTCTTTTTGGGTGTCGGGAATGTTACTGAACTTTTTGTGTTGAAAAGGGTGGAAAAAGAAGAATCTGAGGCACTTGCTCGACCAACGCTCTGCAGGGAAGATCCAACATGGCGTGTTGGTGTAATGTGACTCGAACTAGCCACTGTGTGATAAAAATTCGACGCAGAAGAACTGCTTGCGGTATAACTTGTATCCGGACGACTAGAGGCACTTAGCGAGTTATTGGTCGATACTGTCGAGTACTTGCTACTTCCTGAGACAGGAACACTCGAATTGACTGCTGTAGCAACATGGGTTGGCCTCTGTGCAACATGCCTTGGCCTCTGTGACGAACTCGTCGCGGTTAGAGAATAACTGTTTCCTGCGCCTGTCACGTTTGGACTAGACGTCACAGAAATACTCGAATTGGCTGCTGGAGGAACATGAGTTGGCCTCTGTGCAACATGTCTTGGCCTCTGTGACGGCCTAGTCGCGCTTAGGGAATAACTACTTGGTGTGTCTGTTACGTTTAGATTAGACGTTACAGAAACACTCGAACTTGCCGGGTGCTTCAGAATGCCCTTTAGTGGTTGGGAGCTGGAAAGATTTGGTCGCGACGGTACTGTAGTTGGTGGTTGCGGGGCATAGTAAGCACTAGTGTCATTTGGCCTTGCTCCTGGCCTTGCTCTAACCGGTGGGCGCTTAAGATTGCCTTGTTGTGGTAAGGCAGAGCCACTAGCAGAAGTTGTGTAAGACACTGTTGAATCATACTGAATGATGTACTCGGGGTAGAACTGATCGGTGTCAAAGACAACGAAAATGGTTGGCCTAGCTTGGTTATCAACACACGAGTCGTACAGATCACTTGCAGGATCCGAAGGGTTCTTTGACGGCGGTCTTCGATAACTGGAATGACCGGTAGTATAGAAACCCACAAGAACCTTGGCTAAAAACATAAACATATCAGAACTTGAACTTTTCTTGGCATAGGTGTGGCTGTAAGAGGCATTTACTGCGAAGTAGCTTCCCTCGCCGTACTTGGTGGCATTCTTTCCGTGTAAACGCCAGTCGAAGTTTTGTTTGCAGATTGCTTCCACAGCATCAGGGCTAGTTCCGTGAAACAACTGCTTCTCATTGACAGTTTGCTGGTTGCCCTTAGCCACTGCCATCATGTTTTCTTTTTTCCTTAAAAAAGTCAAACTATGTTTCATTTGAGGTGTCAAGCTTTTAATAAGTGTCTTATATAGTTTCTCAAATCCCTTCGCGCAACATTTTATGGTAAACTAAAGATTTGATTTTTAAGAGCCACCTTCAAGACAGTGATTTTCCTCGTCTTCTGTTCACGAATTATGAATGATAATGATAATGATAAGGAAGTGTATCGTCTGATATCCGCATAGTGACACTGATGAGTAGACTGAAAAAACAAGACGCGGCCAAGATTTAAAAATAGACATCGAGGTCAGGGATATCCGGATATCAGAAAACACTCTCTCGAGTGTTTGGTAGGAACTATTTTACCCGCCTGTCGTATATGATGTACATAGTTAATATAAGCGCATATTAATTTGACGTGTTAAACAACACGTGCCGTTTACAACTTTTGTTTTTATTGAAGAAATTACAGAAACGCTTTTTTTTTCGTTTGTGGCTTCAGTTCACGGTCATTTTACCATGACATTCTTGAACGCAGTTTTGTTAGGAGATAAA
Source organism: Porites rus (assembly GCA_964035705.1). Taxonomy (NCBI): domain Eukaryota; kingdom Metazoa; phylum Cnidaria; class Anthozoa; order Scleractinia; family Poritidae; genus Porites; species Porites rus. Next base: position 4,918,526 of record OZ037994.1, read on the forward strand.
ATGTATGCAGTTAAATGCAACATACCTGCAGTATTTCTCCCACATGAACGGGTTCTGTACCCGTTCAATGCTCTGGATCCTTAAGCCGTCGTTCATAGTACGTCTGAACAACTGCTCCACAGTTTTATACTCCTCCACATGCGAGGACAATGAAACGCGTTCATACTGTGAGTTGGGTGGCATGGCGGAGGACCAGTTGCTGGGAATAAATTTGTACTTTGCGCTTCTTTTGCGTATTTGCTCCCTGAGACAAGAATCACCATTCCTCCTTCAAAAGAAAAAATATTTATTTTAGTAACTTCAATTTAACTTTCCGATTAATCTAGAGAAGGCACAGCTAACTGCCCATGTTTGATCGCCTTAATGGCTCACTGACTATTAAGGCACTTAAGGTTGTTTTTGGGAGACTACACCGATGTTATTCAATCACCTTAAAAGTGACTTTATCCTTATCCGATCGCTACAAAATTTTCGCCAGTGATTAACTATGAATTGAAGTTTGTCGAAATGTAGTTTTTAGTAAAATCGATATCACTATAACAACAATAAACAAAACACTTTGAAATCGATAAAATCCGAATTTTGCGCGATCTAGACCTGCTACTGAAAATCCGACACCAGGAGCTTTAAGTGTGGTTTTTAGCAAATAACCTCTGTGAGAAGTAAAAAATTCTGTATGTCAACCCCGTCCCCAGGGCTTTTCCCTTAAAAAAAGGGGTGGCCCCACCCATTTTTTAAGGGAAAAGCCCTGGGGACGAGGTTGTCTGTATGTTTGAATTCAAATAAAATGAAAATATATTCCAAAAACTTATATTTCCAATAGCCGTGATAAAATGTTTAATAAAAAAGTTCTAAATAACTAACATTTATCTTTAGTAGTGTCAGAAGGGTGCTTAATATCGTTCTTCGATGCTAGGAAATTTTAGTGTATTTTCTTTCTTGCGACCCTGAAAACTAACCTGTTTTCTCACCACCTGTCTAAGTGTAGCTTAATTATAAATTTTGGTATGATCTCCGAAAAAATGTATCGAAACACCTTAACGGTGATATGCGTAACCTCTAGAGTCAAACATACTGTGGCAAAAGCAAATGTTACTTACTTGAAAGTAAACCTTAGAAACTAAATTCTCAGAAACATGTTTTGCAAACTTTCACTCTTCCAGTTACAGCAGTTTTTTTTTCCACGACAACGGTATTGCAATGAAGATTATGTTGAACTTACCACTTAAGGTCTTCGATTTCTTCAAGAGACACACACTTGTGGGGTCTTCTTTTCACCGCTCGTTTGGTGCCAGTTTTTAAGTTAACTTGAGCAAAAGAAGAACTTGAATAAAAGAATAAGTTGTATTCATGCTGTGCAGTTTTTAATTTCATTTGCTTGCTCCCGTCCAGGAAGGCCTGCTCTATAAGAAGCTGAAGATCTCTTCCCTACAACAGGATATTATCAACAAATGAAGGCTTTGGCATTAAAAGGTTAAGCAACGAGGAAGTTTACAAATATCGGGTTGAAAATTTCACTCAGGGTGTCAGTTGGGTGTCACTCTCAAAGGCGGGCCAGAGAGAGAGAGGGGGGGAGGGGGAGAGAGAGCGGGAGAGATAGAGAGATGGGAGGGGTGATAGGCGAGAATTGTCACGTGACAGTTATTGTTGATCTTACCGAACGGTCATTCCCATACTTAAGCCATACGTTGCCATTTTCTTTCCAGTACCAAGTCCATTCAGTTTGTATGATTTCACGGCGCTCTTGGACTAAAGCAATCGTTGATAGCCGCCTCAACTTAGTTTTGAGGCCAAGATGAGAACACGGTGGTATCAAATGCATGAGCATATTGTTTAAGTCGATTTTAGTCTCATAATCGTTAACCGTGGTAAACCCAGGTATACTGAAAGAGAATGAAAACCGACAGTTCAGTAAGCATTGACCTTACTCACTGGATAGGGAATCTATCAAATGTCTACATTTTCGTTTGTAAAATGATCAGAAACAACTAGCACCACCTGCCGCTGAATAGGTTAGATTTCAATGGACACAATTAGACTTAAATCACAGAGGAATGTTTAAGGACGATATTTGTACAGCTATAGAAAAGAACTGTTTCAGTAGCTTTCACTTGATATTCACGCTTTTAGATGTCATCCACAGACTTTACTTAGTACTACAACACATATATCCATAACTGACTTTAAGTTCACCGAAGTAAACTTGTCTGTCTCAAATGGAATACATACCCGCCCTTACCATTCAGTAACTGAAGTAATCATGGCAATAGAGAGACTTAAAAAATCAAACACTCACGGCAAAAGCCGGCTTACACCACGTGACCAAGTTTTCCCCAGTATTAGCCATTTACTTTTCATTATATCTACCAAAATTCGGTTCCATCAAGAGCCGACGAAGAATCATATTATCTTTGTATCTTATCTGCTTTTTTCTGAGAACATTTTGAATTTAAATTTAAATTTGACGTTTGTCGTTTTCTCAGTAAATGTGATTCGAAATCTTTCTGATCACTTGCCTCTTAAACAAAGATACGTCAGGGAACTGGGTAGGCTTGAAATTTACTAGGGTATCGATGCTAACGTCACAGTACAGTTTTTCCAACGTTATGTTGTCCATCTCAGAGAAGCTTTTCCACTGGTATAAGGCTTGCGGGACCTCGTACTGCCAGTGGTAGGGCAAAGAACAGTGGTGTTTCAAGCATCGTACGCCTTTCTGACATTCACCACTTAGAAAACGTGAGCAGATGGGTGTATCCGGACTGTCATAATGAATGTTACCTGTTAAATCAAACAGAAAAATGCTAAAATGTTTTTACCAATATTTATATCATGGCGGCTTTACCAGTAAAACAAATATATTCGAATGCCCATAACGAACGCAGTTTAAGAAATCCTAGGGGAAAATTTGCTTGATTACGATTGTTCTCATAGTACAATGAAATTTGCTAAGGGTAAAAATACATAGGTTCCCGCTATCAAGGGGTTAAGACGCTGTTTTCTCGTAAGATAATTCGAATAGTGTAGTTTACTTGACTATAACCTTATTAGAATACTGATGATATACAAACTTACAGTTTGTTTTGTCTTTTCCTGACAGACTGAGCCTATCATCAAAAATGATGTTCACCATGTCGTTGCTACTGAGATTGCTGATCTGTAGACGGTCAAAAACAACGCGGGAGTGGTTAGTTTTCAAGGCTGCTTCATGATCTAGAGTACAGAGATGCTCCCCTCTGCAGCATTTTCTAAGAAAACCACAACATATGTGAATCTTACGACAAGAATGTCCACGAGAGCATATCCCGTTATTGTAGTCGACACAAAGCTGAGGAGTAGATAGTAGCACAAGCTGGCGGAGCTGTTGCTCTGTTAACATGTCCAACTTAAAGGTAGCCAACAAGGCTTTGTCTCTTCTATTATGGACGTAGTGATTCAGAGGACACATCTCTCGGCTACAGGAGTCGGCAATGTAATCTTTACAAACATGGAGGTTAGGGCAGTTAACCTTCTGACACTGCTGTTTGCTGGTGTAGTTTAAACACAGACGCGCCTTCGTAGAGAGGGCCTCAATTTGGGAAATTTTTCCCTTTTCGTTTTCAATGATCAAAAAGCTGTCTTTTCTTCTGAGAAACCAAGATTCAGCACTATCTGGCCCATGAGGGAATAGGTCAGTTCGTTTTCCGATCGCGGAAAAGGAAGCTGAGCAATCATACTCTGTACACAAACATTCGAAGACCTGTTGTTCGTCTGGCCAACAAGGGGTCCATTTGGTATTGTTTGGATCAGAGCCATCAGATACAGTGGGGAAAGCCCATTTAACTGAAGAAACAAAATCATCATCTGACTGTACATGTAGTCTTCGCGATTTACTCAGACTCGTAGCACTAAGACTACTAACGCTGCTTGATCGGCTTTCTTGGCGAATGCTCGAAGACCTCTCACAAACTAGGACCTCCTTAAGCATAGACTTGGTGCTTAAATCTGAGCATGTCAGGCCATATTTTTCAAATATTTCAGATGCACGAGGAGTCACCAGTGCACTTTCATGCTGCAAATCACAGTCGTCGAGATCGTTGCACTTTCGCCTAACGTAGTCCTTGCAAATGTGTATCTGGTCGCAAGGATCTTTTTTACAGCCTCCAGAGTTGTAGTCTAAACAAACTTGTGGCATCGAGAACCGCAAGACTTTACGAAGCTCTTCTTGCGTAAGATCACCCAACTCGAGTTTGGTGATGAAGCCGCGATCTTCGTCAAACTGGAAATTGTGTCGCCATTTGCATCGGCTGAAGAATTTGCAGGATCCTGCTATGAATTCCCTACAAACGTGAAAAAACTGGCAGTCCTCTCTTGAACAAACTTGCGACGTCAAGTAGTTGAAGCACAATCTTGCTTTTGGACAAAACGAAGTGACCTCCAAGATATTACCAGCTGAGTCCTCTGTGAGAATAAATTTATCATTTCTTTGTCGAAACCAGTTAGCAATGTCCTGTGAATTTCCCGTGCTAAATAAATCTCGTCTTTGGGAAATTATTGAAAAGGGAACCGTCCCATTGTGTTCCTTACAAATGCCTTTGAATACAGTTTTCTTAGAAGGATTGGATTTATTTTGAGGTGCTACAGAGCTACAAGAACTTGATACGGATGATCGCCTCTTCTGCCGCTGCGCCTTAATTCTGGTCTGGGAAGAAGCGTTTTTTTCAGGTTCAAGGTCCATCAACCACTTTTCGACAAAATCTCCGTCTTTGGCCGGTAAACTATTCAGGCCACCTAGAGATCCAGAATTTGTCCTTCCCATAGTTGGGTTAATACTAGAGCCACATGCGCTTTTGTGTTCGTCACAAACTAATAAATCCCTCAAAACGTGGTTAAGGTTAGTGTCATCTATTTTATACTTCTCAAGTATAGAGCTGGTGTGGAGGGTATCGAGGGCCTGCTTGTGATCTAAACAGCAGGACTTTCTCTTTCTGCACGCATTCATCACGAACCTCTTGCAAATGTGGACTCGGATGCAAAGATTGTCTCTGTTACAGCCGCTGTCATTGTAATCCGGGCAAACTTGAGGAGATGATGACATCATAAGTTGGCGGAGCTGCTCATCAGTTAGCTCGTCTAAGTGAAGACTCGACAGCGTTTCTGAATCTCTCTTGTTTCGAAAGGAATGGCTTCTGGAACAGCTTTCGCCATGAATGCAGGTCCCTGTGACAAATTTTCTACACAAATGAAAATTTGGGCACAGATTATTTCCGCACTCATTGGTCAAGGACACAAAGTTGCGACACAAACGCAGTTTTGGACAGAATGCCGCCACATCTTGAATATCCCCACGCTCATTGCGGGTGACCAAGAACTTATCTTTGTTTTCTTCAACAAACGATTCAAAATCTTCAACTTCGCTCGGAAGAACAACTTTCTGATCAAGAAGATTTGCTAAGGATGCCGCACAGCTAAATTCCTTGCATAAACGATCAAAGAAAACACTGACCGCTGAGCTATTCTTGAAGCGGCTTGGAGCTGGTTTTGGTGTGACAGCAGCCATATCTTCGCTTAAAGTTACACACCGCTGTTTATCCAAAACTAAAATACTACAACGAACGAAGTCGATGTTGACAATTTGATTTGGTGGCACTAAATCGTATTCTTTGAGAATATTCATGTTGTGACAATCGGTGAGGCTGTGTGAAAGTGAACAATCGCAAGCGAGACCAAGCGCCTCTTTAGCACAAACATGAAGATATGGACATTTGTCATATTTGCATTCACTTCTCAAGTACAGTTCGCAGATCGTCGGCAGACTCCAAGCAATAATTTTTCTCAAACTTCCATTCGAATACTTCTCCAGTCCAAGTTCTTTTAGTTTGTTATCGTTTCCATGGTCATGGAAGTCATGAGAGAGACCACAAGCTCCATTGCATTCTTCTTCGATGAAGCTTTTACAGATATGCCAGTGTTTGCACTTATTCTGACCCCGTCGACATGAGCCTTTCACAACATACTGCTGGCAGATTTTCTTTCTCAAATTGATTCGCACACCTTTCTCTTCGCCATTGTGATCTTTCACAAAGACGAATTCACTCCGATTGTTAAGCCACTTTCTCGATTCCAGCGCAGATTTCCTGCTACCCAGAGGTGCAGGACGCCTGAAAAGAACTGGTAATTCAACAAAACCGCCGCTACCGCAAATAAAATTGTGGACTTTCTGAAACAAACCGTCATCCTGGTCATCCGCCATCTTGCAGCGCCGGATTCTCGTCAGGAGATGTCTTCATGGAAATAAAAACTTCCGGGCTTTGGATTCCGAGAAAAGAGGCGTGGGGGGAATCCGCTTCATGAAATGAGTGCGGGCGGAAGATCGCAATTAGTCACGCTTATTGCTACACTCAGTTCCCCTCTGCTCGGCAGATTTCTCCATCGCTGAATTGAAACGGACTTTCCATCGTGAGACCAGGGAAGACAGTGGAAGTAGAAGTGTATAGTGGAAAGGTGGAAGCCTGGAACCAACTGCGTTTTTGAATCGTAGTAGGACTCCAGTACAGTCGACTCCCGTAACTCGAACCCTCTATAACTCGAATCCCCCGCTAACTCGAAGCAATTTTCATTCCCTTCAGAACATTTTCTATACAATTTTACCCTCGATAACTCGAAAATTTTTCTGTTGTCCTTGAAGGTTCGAATTATCGAGAGTCGACTGTACATGCAAATTTGTTTCATACTTTTTTTGATTGATCGAGACGAAATGATCAAAATTTACAATACTGACTCACCAATGAATTTCACGGCTGCGCCTGGAGTTAATGCACTGTGCTTCATACAAATTTGCTTTTCGAAACATGAACTAGTATGCAAATTTTAAAACACCGATGTCACGCAATAGCTCAAATGTTACTTTGAATTGAGGGTTTCAAACTTACATCGCTGATCAGAAGGTATAAGATGAAAGTATGGTTATCAGAAATGGAAAAAGGCAGGAGTAGATGTTTAATAAGGTCAGTGAACGAGAACCAAAAAAACAAAGGCAACGAGGCATAAAATTTATTGGAAATCAATGACGTGATCAACCTATATAAAGAACAGGCAAATGATATTCACTGTCGCTGGCACTGTCAATGTGCATATTGTAAACATGGACGGCTCGACACAAAGTTTGATCATTCGGGCAATTAAGAAGCAGCTACCGACCTGATTGTCCGCTTGTGATTCAAGAAACCTGAAGAGAATATTGTTTTTTCATCTCCAACAACAGAAGAAGAAGGCGTTTGATCATTCAACCTCGGAATTATAATAATCAAATCAAGTTGAACATGGCTGACACACAGCAGTCTCAAGAGAAAAAATCCTCTCTCAAAAACCTTGAACAGAAAACAATCGACACGTTTCGCCGCTTGAAGACAGCTGTGCAACGCTACAGTAAAGCCATGACAGCTATGATATACTTAGTGACTAACTTCTTTACGGAAATTTTCGTTGCTATCTTCGCTGCTTACGAGCGGGTGGTATTACTAATTATTCGCATTGTTGGCTGCGTTCAACAGATCTTTTATTTTGACTACAAAGGTTATTTAATGTGGTTGCTTACAATGCCGGTGGCTTGTTACGACAAATGCAAGGAACAAATGAAGCAACATTTGTGGGTGCCAATTGCTAAATCGCTAAAAAGAAGAGCTAATCAAATCACGCGCGCTACAGGCGCGAGGATTCGTGAAAGTGCTGTGTACGCGAGAGGATTTTGTGAAATCTGTCGAAGACTCTTTCTTCTTGCCAGCGATTACACTCCAGGAGGAAAGGTGACTGTTACAGTTTTTCTGGTGGTCATCGCTATTATGCTGTTGCTAAAAATCTTGACAGTTGTTCGAGTATTGATGCACATAGTTCAGATCATGTACAGTGTTGTCGCATTCCTTTTGCACCCTCTTCTTCTCACCTTAAAAGACATCCTGTCAGTTTTCGATCCTTTGTTTCATATCATTTTAAACCTTATACGAATCACTGTTCACACAATTCTTTCCTTGCTGAAAGCAACTGGAAGGTTCCTGTGGTTGAACATCGTTTCAATTTCCTCAGGGTTGTACAGATGCTGGCAGGGCTTTGCCAACTCCACAGTTGTAAGATTTCTCTGGAACACTATCTTGGCAATATTTTCAAAGACAGTATACGTTCTACTGGAGAAATTTGTCACGGTATTTCTTCCTTTGACGTTAAAGATATCATACTATACGACAGCGCTTTGTCTTGACATTTCATCCGTGGTATACGAAAATTTCTTCGTGGTCACGGTGAAAGTAGAGGACAAGTTTGAATATCTCAGTAAATCTGGAATTGGAAGCTGTGTATTTATTTTATGGGCTCTACTGATTGCTTTTAGATTTAGAAATCGATTATCAGGAACTTTTTTTTCGGAAATCGATGATAAAGAATACGCTATAACATCATCCACGGACGCTGCTGATCGCGATAGGAATAGTTCAAGAAGAGGGAGGTCTTCTTACTCCCAGGGCTCGGCGAAATACGACAGTTTACGAAGGAAGACGACTGGCAACGACTCCAGTGTTCGGTTCCGCGGTAAGACAAAAAGCAATGATCAGAAGGGGCCCGAAAATGACGATGGAACTGAAGGTAAGTTAGTGAAAAATTTGAGTACGCGGATGACCCTCTATAGTCTCCAACGCAGCTGTTTTTGTCTCGTCACGCAACGCCCGTAACGTAACAACTGCGCAGGAGACTTGTAACCCTCTCGATCTGCAATCAAGTAGCCTGGACATAATATACTTTTCGTTTTATTATTCGGGCCCATAGCAGGGGAAGGGGCAGAAGGGGCATTGGCTTAAGCCTGACACACCCATCCCCACCCCCCGCATTTTCGATTGTGTAAAGCAAATGATTGGTCAAACAATTTACAGTTAGTAGTCAGTTGGTCTTTAATACTGTCACCCCCAAAAAATAAACCGTTCCCTTAATAGTAACAAAAGTACTCCTATATACTCATGATGTAAGTCTAGCGAAGCAGATTTTAGTAATCTCAACGATGTCCCATAAACCTGTCCTTTTTTCCCAAGTCGACGTTATAGTCTGACACTTTGTCAGTGTCTGATATAAGTCTAATTATAAGCATAGTTAATGAAGTGGAATGGTTATGAAACCCATCAGACTACTTTGTTGATATGTTTTTGTGGACCTAAAAGGGCACAACGTTCAAAAGTATCCCTATCATTTCGATTGTATTGACCAATAAAAACGTTGCATTAATTTATTCTGTCACAATTTGCCAAAAAGAAAACAAAGGAATGTGCACCTTCAGGAAGCTTCCAACATAAACTGCAGCATTGTTGTTTTTATAATTGATGTTTGACGCTTTTCATAACCAGTCTCCTCTAATAACTATGGTCTTCGCACGCCTTATGACCTATTTGATAATGTGTATTTGTGTGTGTGTGTTTTTTCTGGACTGGAGTAGCTTTGATTTGCCTAATGTGCTTTGCCTCACCACCACCCCAATTACTTTTGACCTAGAAGTTAAACTGGCAAGTCGTTTTATAACATGGTTTTGCAAACATTTCACCAGCTTTCATTGCTGAATCTTTCTGCTAGTCAAGGCGGCTTTGTATAGGTCTCTACGGACTTCGTTTTAGAATTCACCTTTTCAGAAAGGTGAAAATCTAAATCACACAGAATCAACAAATGAATAAAAAACTAAGAACGTCACCCCTTAAGACGAACGACGTTTTCTAGTCCTTTCATAAAACGTCTTTTTTATCTGACTTCAATTATAGTAGTTAAGTGTACTACTGGGTGGGAAACTGCCCACCTACCCCTCCCTTAATCCAGCATTTTGCCCTAAGTGAGAAGAAAGTGTTAATGTTGGCTCAGGGGAGGGGTAGGTGGGTAGTTTTCCAGAAACGTATAATGATCAACTTCATTTCAGGACATATCCACTACAGCTCGCAAGTTCATATCTGCCCTGATTTCATCGCTGGCACGTGCCATCAAGGAAGCAAGTGTGAATCTCATCACTGTCCCCTCCCTTACCACTGGCAGTATCGCCTGTCCCTGGAGGGGTGGAAAAGTTTTACCAAAGAAGACAATTGCAGGATAGAAGAGTTATTCTGCGACCCCAAGAACGATGTTGTGTCAGCAGCTGACATAGATGTGGCATTCAAGTCTTACAGCGGTGAGAGGTGAGTTGTTGTTTAAATCTGGGAAGGCCTTAACAAGGTGATACCCTGCTTCCTTACCTTAGTCTCTCGCGCGGAGAAAAAAAACTCCAACAAAAACCTCTGGGACCAGAGTACTGCTTCCTGTTTGTCGTGGTCAACATTGTGGGTAGTCTGGGGTCGCCCACTTCTCAGAGTAAACACGGTCCTGCGGGATTTGTTTCCATTCTAGCTGAAATGTTTCCCCCTTGTCCCCAAGCAACGTCCAGTTTTACAAGGATTTGAGTTTAATTATCAGCAGGAATCAATCAATCTTGTAGCTTTAAGGCTACAATCGCAGCATGCATTGCCGCTGGCCGTGCGTAACCCTTTGCCTTTCGCGATTCTTAACTCGAAAGCCTACACTCTGTACAGAATATTTATTCCTTTAGTAAAAAGCCAAGGGACAAAAGCAAGGTTAAAGCGCGGCCTTCTGTGAGGGAGGTTTCGAGCTCGATTAGTGACCTCAAATCCTTGTTTCTCCTTCCCGTTTAGCTTTAAGAAGCTTAAGTACCCTTAAAACGGAGCACTGAGGGAGAGAGGGAGGAGAGGGGGAGGAAAGAAGCGCATCTTCGGTCTCCGGTTTGTCAGTCTAACGATTCCTGTTACGAGTTACTGCCATTTTTGGCCACATTCACCACTACGTTATACTGTTCGATGTAATCTCCTTGCTTTGTTACATCATTTTCTACAAGCAGATCATCATCCAGGAACGATGCAGTGAAAGTAGATTTTGACAACATGAGGATAGAGAAAAGCTATCACCGGGCGGACCTGAGAAGACTGTCTACAGAATCGTACGTTAAACAGGAAGGCAAAAGTCTTAGCACACAGTGGCTGTGGTATAGAAAAGAAGAAAGTGGTGACTGGATCAAGTATGGAGTGACGGTAAGATGAAGTAAATGGAAAATGGAAGGTATCCTTGGCATAACTGCTGAATTCTGAAAACAGTCCAGATATTTGCCCAGCATCGAACGCTAATGAGGTGCACGATTCCTAACATTTGTCAAGGCAAAAAGAAATCACCAAAAATGAAATTTCCTTTTTTTCAATAGTTAGAAATAATTACCATGCAAAACCCCTGTCAAGGGAATTTCGTCTACTTTAAAAGTTAGTTATGACAAATAATCTTGCCATAATCTGCTATAGGACATTTAAACCCATGTCACAATCAGGCGTGTCCTACAAAATGACACGAAAAATCTTAGGGCTAGTATGACAACCACTGACAACTTTTCATTCCATACCCTTTCTAACTGTACATTTTTGTTATACGATGTAGCGTCCATCATTGCACCCACACTGTAAATTGATTGCCGTTGGTTGTATTTCAGACTGGCGAATCAGATTTAAAGCAAGAAGACCTGGAGACCGCGTTCCTTCGTCGAAAGGGGAACTACACATTTACCAGAAATGGACAAGAGTTCCGCCTCCAGTTCTTCATGAACCCAATGTGTGAGAAATCCTTCAGGCCGTACTCGAAGAAAACGGTCCGACGTCGCCCCGCAAACGAGTCACCAGAAGACATAAAAATGCTATTAAGGGGCAATGTCGAAAAGAAGTCATGGTTCAGTTTAAGGAACTTATTTCGATGGCGCTAGGAAGTAGATAAACTCTAGTCTTTGTTGTTTTCATCAATGCCCCCTCGAGCACATAGATACTGTACTCTCTTATGCACATGTAAGACGCACCTCACGGACTGAGGACTGAGGGCGCACGAGAAACCGTGATCACGGTCTTCCGCTTTGTAAACCTGAACTGAAGATTACGTTTGGCTTGTTTGGGACTGTACTTCAAAATGATTTTTAAATTTCAAGGATAGCTCATGTAGTCTGACTAAAACATCCTACTTTAGAGACATAATTGTGTGACCTTCTTCTTGAACGTCGTTAGAGTCATGAATTTGGTACAATAGCTCACTTCTAAATATCGCTTATTTGCCGATGCAGTATCATTACAGGCAATCGAGGCTTATGGAGGCGGCACATAATTTTAGACTGCTGAACGCCGCTTCGTAATGATTTATATCGGTAAACTGAACAAATGTTTTCCTCAAATGAAATGCGAGAATAAATGATAACATGAAGACCACAAAAGGAGGTTTGTCCTTTTTGTCAGGTTTATCGTTATTTATGGGAAGAGGGCTATGATCGCGGAAAAAATAAAAGGAAAACCTAGATCGCCCCCCCCCCCCTCCCCCCAAAAAATCAAGGTTACAATATTATAAATCCTTGTTGTTTCTAAAAGTTCCTAGGTTTCTGGGAAGCTGCCCACCAACCCCTCCCCTAAGCCAAAATTAACACTAGCTTCTCACTTAGGGCAAAATGTTGGCTTAGGGGAGGGGTAGGTGGGCAGTTTCCCAGAAAGATAAGTTGATCCACGTTCTCGTACTCTGAGTAGCCTAGTACATACATCGCACAAAAAACAATAGAAAATTCTAGAAACGTCATCTTAAAAGTGATCGCGGTAACTTACAAGAGGTAACTAAAAGGCTGGGAAAATTTTACTGTTTTAGATAAGGGTCGCTTACGAGACTTGGTCGCACATAAAGGTTCGACTGTATTGAGTGACTCTGAGCGCAAAAAAAAGACAAACATTTTATTCACTTGAATGTGTGCTTGTATGTTTATAGATCATGCTTTTGTGTCTTATTTGTGATGGATGCCTTAAACCTGCCAGTCGGAAAGCCTCTTGATTACCAACATTGGCCTTGATTGTCATGAGTTTTTATTTTACCCAAACGGCATTCTTTACGACCCGCTTTGACGTTACACAACGAAATGGCAAACCCTGGAAAAACAGTGTTTTTTTTACAAGAGTTGTACGTTTCCTACGATGGAGTTGATTTTGTCTCCTACGTTTAAGTTAATTCTTTTTCAGGTTTTATAACTCGAGAAAAGAATCATTTGGCTTTGTCAGTAGGAGTTATTTTCACTTCAGATTTGGAGTAAATATAGAGGAAAACTGAACAACCCCTCGAAAAAAGTCATACACACGAACACGAACTTGGTTTGAATTGTTATAGTATGGTACTCAATACAAAATTTCGAACTTAACCCTATTCAAACCGGCCTTTTCTCCTTCCGTTAATTGGAGGGTTTGCAGCCCCTTTCTATAACTTTAAAGCCGCTCAAGACCCCGCTCGACCAAAGGCCTGTTCACAGGCTACGGCTACCAAAACCAAACAGAATAATGTCCTCGTCATTTACAACATCGACATCAACATGCGTCAAGGTAGGATTTTAAACAAAGGCTGTACAGTATCAAAAGGAGGCATCGTTCTCAATAATAATAGAATCAATACAAGGATGAGACTTTAACAAAGGAAAGGACTGAAGTGAGAAAAAAGATACTACATCGACATTTTTGCGGCAACTTATCTCGCAATTTTGTTGCATCGTTGCGAGACAGGTTGCGCTAAAGGTGAATACTGTTACACCTGCCCACCACCACTCCCCCCCTCCCCTTATCCACCCCCCCCCCCCCCCCAAAAAAAAGAAGAAGCCGGCAGAGTATACATTGCATCAATCGTTGCAAGAATTAAATTATGGTTCTACTTTGTGTCACACTTACTGCAAAAGGGCGGTGGTTTATCTAATTCAAGGAAAATAAAATACACTCAGTAAATATAAGAGCTTAAAAGGTTCAAGGTTATTTTTGATACGGTATAAGATGGCTTACAGAATCAGTAGGTTAACAAATGATGAAAAATAAATATAATATACAAGTCTGTTGATATGTGCACAGTGACCTAAGTGGCCGAAGCTTTCGTGTTGGTCACTGACTGTCCCATTTAAGTAAATAGAGGAGTCCAAGATATAAGTGTGACGTAAGAATAAATTAGGGTATAGAGAATACTTGTTTATATAGAATTTTTTCTAGACAAAAAGTTCACTCTCACTGATAGTTTGCAGCCATCTTGGCTCGATCACGTGCGTGTTCGAAAGCACAGGACTTAACACGGAGTGCACTTGAACACGGAGTGCATTTTAACACGCAGACAGTTTACTAGCACGTTCCTGTGCAATGCTGCAGCCTTTCATATTTCTGCGACGCAGATCGCTTGTCGATAGCCTTGCCAATAATTGCTGTAAGTAAAAGTACCATTGAGGGGCATTCCATGAGTTACAACCTTCATGACATTAAACACACTAAATGGACCTTCACTACCAGGTCCTGTAAAAAGAACGTCTCCAGAGGCATGGTTTGGCAAGCCTTTGATTTTACCCTCCACATACTCTTGCCATGTTGCTGCACGGCTGCCAGGAGGGGCTCCAGGTAGAGCAGCACACGCCGCGTCCATCAGTCTCCACTGCTCCTGGTAAGGCTGGTTGTGCTGATACCACGGTGCAAAACCAATAAAGTGCAATGCAGTGGTATGAACACGATACGGACTCCCTTGGATATGAATTCCGCGGAATAATATAGACAGCTGGAGCTCGTCCTTGAAATCTACAGGGAGAGTATATGCCGCGGAGTAAGTTCCATCCGTTCTGTCGACCAGCTTTACTTCCACTTTCTCGCCTTTCTCTCCCTGGAGCTCTACCTCAAACAGATCGCCACCAACAGCGCGCTCAGTTCCTTGGTAGTCGCGTGCGGTGATGATAAAGGATGCATCCTGGCCAGGATATGCGGTCTCTATTCCTGCGCCAAAGGCACTGGTGGTGTTGGCGCACGTATAATCGTCAGTTACATTCCCCGCCTCGGAAAGCACGTCTAACAAGCGTTTACTATCTACGGAGAACTCCAGTGCAGAATTTCCTTGCGGATCCAGGACGGGAGGCTGGCTCTCCATGGCCATCAGGGTCGTGGCGATGTCAGATTTGGCAACGAGCAGCTGCACGTCATCCGCTGATTGGATGGCGGTTACTGCACGGTCAACGGCACTCAACAGGCAGGCTTCAAAGGTTCGAAGAAGGTCGCATTGTTCCGTCAGGATGAACGACTTGGCCTTGTGAATCTGACTCAGTTTCGTAACAAGAGCTTGTTCTCGGGCGTCGAGAGAGGCACGAAGCTAGAAAAATTAAAAGAAAATGATGAACAAGAAGCAAATTTTAAATGACCATATCTTGTCCGAGATATACACACTTAATATGCCTATAAAAGATAGAACAAAAAAGGCACTTACTTCTTCAAAAAAGGCATGAATCTTGTCTTCTTCATGCTTCTTCTTTCGGTTCAGGTCATTGACGACCGTCATAACACGCTCCCCTGCCTCTTTCAACTGTGCTGCAGTTCCTTTAGCTTTGGTGGTTAGAGCGTCCAACTCTTGTCTGCTCTGGGCGGAAGCTTCGGCGAGGGAGCAACATTTGTGGCCGTTATGCTCCAACGCTTGGCAATCCCTGCAGATTACATGGCCACAATCTTTGTCGAAGTAGCGGAAGGGCTCATTGTGCTCTGAACACAAGACAGGGATGGCAGCCAGGTGTTGACTGGTTTTAACCTCTGCAAGGGAAAGAACACGGTGGCCGCGGCTCAGCTTGTGACGGATGTGGAACTGCGCTGCTACGTCACACATGTTCTCCTTGCACTCCAAACAGCATGATGTGGCCGGGTGTCCCTCACCACCACAAGTATCACAAAGAACTGGGGTGGTGTCTGGCTGTTTATGCGAGCTGGCGAGCAGCACGTCCAGAAGGGCAAAGTTTTTGGGTAGTCCACCGAGTCCATCGGTCACGTGGACATCTTTTCTGTCCTGAGGACAAGTAATGCACCCATCCTTCAAGAGCTGCTCCAGGCAGTGGGTGCAGAATGTGTGACCGCAGTTACTTAGTAGTCGCGGACACCGCTTGTTGTCATCATATCGTTCATAACAGAGAGAGCATTCAAGCACTTCTTCTGAAGACAAGGTCTGCGCAAACAAAACAAAATGCAGAATGAAGAATTTGAATGCTTGTGAACCAACCAATTTAAAGGAGAACAACAGTTTATTTATAGTTATCTAGTTTCCGCCTCGAACTCAGAATTGCACATATGCGGTCAAGGAGGGCAACTGGCATAGCACAATAGGATAATTTTATTGTAATGATTGATAATACGTACTAAAGATCTCTTGTTATTGTCGTTGCTTGTAAACAAAATTAAATGCTCATCAAATAGAGGACCTAAGAAACAGATTGTGCAAATGTGTCGTTTTACAACAGACAATTACATCAAAAACTAATCAGTCACTACGGAAGCGAGCAAGGATTCAAAACTGCAAAAATACACAGTTAACTTCCCAGACATTCATGCCTGTTACCCCTGCTTTTTAGGGATTAATTACAGTGTACAGGGGCGGATCCAGGATTTTTTCAAAGAGGAGGTTTTAATTTTGAGAATTCAAGGAAAAGGTCCCAAGGGCAAGGGAATGGGGGAGGGTAGGGAGGGTTAGGGTAAGGGTTATGTTTGAATATGTAGATTTTCTTCATTTTGATTTCAGAGCAATTTGAGGCACTATTAGAAATGGTAATAGGACAGAGTGGAGTATAATTCAGGGAGTAATTGGCGAGTTATTTCAAATACGCATTCAATTTTAAATTATGAGCCCGATTACCCTGAATTGTATGACACAAAGTCCTATTACCGATTAATTGTGTCAATAACAAAATTCGATAATCTCAGTCTTGGAATATTCATTAACATAAATAAAAGTCACTGGGCCAGTTAGTTTCATCAATGTTTCTTTTTCAGTTGAAGCTGGCCAGCTTACCTGCTTACCTAGTCACTATTTTTCATTGATTTTGATTCAATGGTTATCATGTGCTATGTGGTCAAATTTCATTGGCTAGTGGCATTTGCTACTAGTTGATTTTTATTGGTTCTTTAACTGTCCGATTACAAGCTCCAAGTAATCGGACAGGTCAAATCAGACAGTCTTGGAGTTGCAAAACCAAAATTAAGCTATAAATATGGGCGGTTAAGAACCAATCAGATTCAAGCATCTTGTTATTGACACAAATCCCCTTTCTGTTTTCCGCCAATCACTCATGGTATTGGTTCCTATCCTAACTCTATTCCATCCCTCAGAGAAATATGACCTCATAAGACCAATTGCACAATCTTCAAAACCATATGCCTTTAGTTTTGCCAATAATAGGGGTGGATGAAGCAAGTCAAAAGATTTGGATAGATCTGTTGATAAGATCCCTACGACATTACTAGTAACTATCCAATGCTTCTTTCCAATCCTCCATAAGCTTGATCAAAGTCGTCTCGCAACTTTTCTGTTTTCGGTAAGATGTTAGACAATTGCTCAAATAAGTCTCCATGAATTGTGTTATTTGGTTGCTAAGCAACTGTTAAATAAGATGATACACTGGAATAACAAATAGTCCAATGTCTCCCAATAGCTATGTCAGCAATTCTATAGACAGCCATTGAATTTAGATTTTAAGCAATTTTACTTCCTTGCCTCATGTAGGTTAATCCAGATTCCCGAATGAGGGAAAGTTTTGCTTATGGAATCTAGAAAGCTGTGGGCTTTTGAATCCAGAATACAGCTCAAAGAATCCGAAATCCTACTAATGATTGGAATCTGGAATTCAGTTCCCAGCAACAAGGAATGTGGGATCGAGTACCTGGAATCGGGAATCCGCAGAATAAAATCTAGAATCCAAGACTGTCTTGGATTACCTTGCATGAGGTAATTAACTTCCTATGACAATTGGCACCTCTATCATTTCCCTCTCACTGGTAGTGTTTGAAGCCTTGGCTTGTTCAGACTGTACATAACCCTAAAGAATGTCATCTTTAGACTGCAGAGGAGTACCCCCCCTTTAATGGACTATATGAGGATACCATGTGGCACAAAATTTTTGCGAGTTCTAATTTTTGCATTTTTTTCTGTTTTTCCAGCAATCCGCAAAAATAAGTTCCCGCAAATAAAAGTTACCAAAAACATTTTTCCCGCAAAATTTACTCCAGAGTAAATATTCTCTAACTTAAATTCGCTACATGAAAATACAGTGCTAAGAAATCGTGTCTATTCAATCACAACTTGTCTCTTTTTTTCAGAAACAACGAAATACTGGTTTCGTGTTTGAAAATACGTATTTCCATTGCACGTACTCAATAAAAACGAAAATAATATAAATGCTGGGTACTGGGTACTTTCTGAAAATCGCAAAAATTAATTCCCAGCAAGAAAAACCTATCTAGCTCTGTCCTAATCGCAAAAATTAGTTCCCGCAAAACACAAAAAATCGTCAATCCGCAAAAATAAACTCCCACAAAAATTTCGTGCCACACGGTACTTCACCCAAAAGGGGTTATTTCACTTTATCAGGTGAGAGGTAAAAAGGTAGGGCTTGATCTAACAAGTAAGGTATAGATTCAAAGTGAAAAACTGCCATATATTAGCAAAATGGGTCAAAACCCATAATCTAAAATTTACTGCTGCCCTTAGAGGGTGTTATGCAGATATTGAAAATGGAACATTACAAAATACCACTTGCCCCACAAAACCAAACACTCCCAAACTTAACACACAACTCACATCCAAACTACAAAAAACATCCTCCCAGCTTTAATGGAGAAGAAGGGGAGATGAAATGGAAATGTTGGTGGCCAGGGAGGATCCCATCAGCATTGGAGTGCAACTGTCTTACCCCCTCCCCTCTTCCACCCAGTGTTCAATCCAAGTTGCAACCAACTTTTCAGACATTGCATACCTTGTTCCTTGAAAAGAGCAACACAATGGAAGTCTAATAGACCTTGTCACGGTTTTCGATGCCATCTTGACAAGTAGGCAAATGAGTGAGAAATTACAGTGATTGTATGAGAATCTAATGTCGAATAAATTGCGTAGAACGGCTGTTCTGAAAAAAATGTGATTTGTCAACTAAAGCTTCACTCCTAAGGATTCTCCTGAAAAAAATTGAGGGCGTTACATGCACTAGAAGACCTACAATAGAACCACTTTTTAAAATTTTCTATACATTTGTCTGTAAGAAAGTCCCGGAAAACTACAGACAAATATATGGAAAATCTAAAGAAAGCCTCTGGAGAAATTTAAGCACAGGCATGCCCCCCAAATTTTTTAGGACAATCCTTTAGTTTACAATTGATATTTTTTTCAGAACAGCCGTTTTACGGAAATTATTCGACATTAGATTCTCATACAAACACTGTAATTTCTCACACGTTTGCCGATACTCGTCAAGATGGTGTCGAAAACCGTGACAAGGTTTATGGTTGAAACAGCGTAATGGCCGGATCGGAGTAGTTGTGTTAAAGCTTTGTTTCCAACGCAAGCAGTGTAAAATTATAAGCTTAAGTTTATCTTACAACGTACATGTAAATTACGTTGTTAAAGCTGAAATACTGTACTTTGGAACAAATTATAGGGCAGAAAATTATGACAACGAAAAGACAAGAACCTCTGGCTTTTGAAATCATTATTAGCAAAAAAAATTAACAGCTGAAATATCTTCCTGTAAATTTCAGAGAACAATAAAAGTATAGCTTATATAATTAATTGAGTCTATTTTGTTTAAAATACCTGAACTTTGTCGACTTGTTTTGCTAGAGACATTCGGGGAAGTATTTGTACTGTACTTAAGTGATCTCCTGAAGTGATCTGTCCTCTGTTCAACACTCCTTTTCGAAAGAAACTTCAATAAGATACTCCCGTGCAGCTGTAAAGAGGTAAGATCGACTTGGAACGGAATAAACGAACTTACACTTTCACTCCTCACAGGCTTCAACTTTCCGAGAAATCGACACGTCTGCTTACTAAGCGGGACACCAAGAGTAATTTTTTGTTACAGCGGGGGTACCCACGGGAACCCCAGCGCCCTATGTCGATCAGGCCTTGAAGGACAGAAATTTCACTCGAATAGTAAGGACCTAATAATGTATAAAAATGACCAGAATGCCTCGGATTCATGTTAGAATTTTAATATATCGAACTTGGGCTATTGGGTAAGGTAAGGAAAACTGAGGGTACCCTTGTGGGAGTTTGGCATAGTTTCACTGCTGGGGGCTCAGCACACGGTACCCATCGCCAGTAAAGAGAGAGTCGGTCGATCGATGACACGGTTCAGGTAAAGCAACTGCTACTTTAATGCTACAGTAGGCACAACAGCGAAATACAGAACAAACTCAAGAGCGAGACACGAGAGCGTCTAGGGCGCGTGTCCTTATCTACAGTACCGCTGACCGGTACTGGCGTGGCCTCTTTTTCCTTTCTTTACTCTTACAAATATGGTATGAGCCCAATGGTTACAGAAAAATTTAGGTACATGTAAACGGCTAACATGAATAACAATAAAACTTGAACAGTTTCTAGTGTGGGTCACGAGGACCACTGGCTAATTAATCCGTATCAAAGTCCTCAAAACGTGCGGGTCGGCGTCGCTCACGTGTGGATCGGCGAGGAGGGGGG
Source organism: Porites rus (assembly GCA_964035705.1). Lineage (NCBI taxonomy): Eukaryota > Metazoa > Cnidaria > Anthozoa > Scleractinia > Poritidae > Porites > Porites rus. The sequence continues at coordinate 4,939,076 of OZ037994.1, forward strand.
GTGGCATCTGATTCGCTGTCGCTAGCATAGGGGTCTCTGGTTTCATCAGGGTGGGTCACGGTCACGGTATCGTGAGACTCATCGTGGCTGGTAGGGAAGTCATCAAGGTGGGGGAATTCCTGGGTAGAAGGTGTCGAGATCGCGCACGGAATGATTGGCGGAGGTGGTGGTTCTGGCTGTGTTGGTGGAGTTTCGTCAGATGAGGAGTCTGCATCCCTATTGGGAGCAGGTGGTCTGTGGTTCACGACTTCGGAGGGGACTCGATAGCACTCAGACATCTTCACTCGGTAAGACGTGCTGCGGAGTTGGGAGCCAACAAATTTCTTGACGTTGCAGAACGAGCCGGTTATTTCTACGACAAGGTAGCGATCGCGGGCTCTGGTCTTGTTCCGATCGGCATAGAGGTAGACTAAATCACCTACAGCAACGCGGTCAGTGGGGGTGCTCTTTGGGATAGGTGTCTTTGACTTCTCACTGTGGGGGTGGTTAGACAACCGTTGTGTATGTTGTCGTAGGATGATGTCCTGGTCTTGTAGGGGGATCTGCTGGTTTGTGAACTGATCGCGTTGGGTCCACATCTCTCTTGCGGAAAGACCACGTGAGCGAAGGCGCGCGTTTAGATTGGCTGTGACCACGGCGAGTTGCACGTGGTTTACTGGACCGCCTAGTGGATCATGGAGGAGTAGTTCGCTTTCGACCTCCTGTACTGCCCGCTCTGCAATAGGGTTCTTGTTTCTGTTTTTGGCGTCGCCGATCTCAAGGGTGATCCTGTGGTGTTTCAGTAGTTGATCATCCCTGAGTGCTTTGAATCCTGGGGCTGGGTCGGTACGTATGACGGCTGTTGGTCCATCTAGTGGACGTAGTTGGACACAAAGACGGATAAGAGCGTCGCGCAGAGTGTTGTGACGCTCGTCTTCCAGCAGGGTTGTGGCTGTAAGCGATGTTACGCACTCACGTAGTACAAGCACAAGTTGTCTTGAGCGTTTGATGACATCTGCGGCAAATGATACGCCAACTACGTCGGGAGGGGGGCAGGACGACTGCTCCACGCGCATTTTCGGAGTTTGGCGTAGAGAGGCACAGATGTGGCAGGCTTGGGTCACGCGGTCGATGGCCTTGTGTATGTCTAAGGCATATAGGTACCGGTTGGTTACAGCCTGGAGTTGATGGCTCGACGGATGGGTGAGCTGTATGTGTAGGGCTGTCAGCAGTCCATCAAGCACTTGTCGAGGGACAATGATGCACTCGCGGCTAGGTACAAGGGGTTCATCACGCCGGACAACGAGCAAGCCATCGTTTGCAATGGTAGCGACGTTCAGGTATCTTTTAACATCTTTTATGTTGGTAAGTTTCTTCGAAGGGCGTGTCCCTTGTTGTAAGTGGGCGCGAGTACGCCGCAGATCGGCACATTCGGCCTGAATGGCTAACCAGGCAGTGCGGCTGGTGAAGGGTAGGCGCTCATCACCACGCAGTATATCCTGTACCGATGTGTTTCTGACAACGGAGTCTTGGGTGAGTTTTGTGAAGGCGCAGATCTGGCAGGCTTCGTCTTCGCAAGGGGGTGCGTTGCGGCTGGCGAAATCAGAGGGTAGGATCGCAGATCCGGATACATGTCTGACGGACGCTTGATACCGGCTCACAGTTGATAGAAAGGTGGAGACGCGAGGGCTAGCGGAAAACTCCCCGCGACAGAGTTTTTCAAATGCCTGTACGCACGGTTTGCTGTCGGTTAGGATGCAGGCCTTGTGAAGGGATTGGATTAGGTACGGGCTGAAGTGCTTGGTGGCAACGGCAATAGCTAGGGCCTCCACCTCACACGGTAACCATGTCGGTTGTGAGCCACGTAGCTTTGTGCTAAAGAACCCTGCCAAATGAAGTTTGTTGTCACGGGTGACATAAAGCGTGGCTCCTATTCCAGGCTTACGGACCGCCCCGTCGGTCACAATCCACAACTGGTCACTTGGTTTGGGTAGCGAGATGGGGCGAGCAGTGGAGAGGGCTTTCTGGGCATGGAGGAACGAAGTTCGGAGGTCGTCTGACCATTGTATGTGTTCTTTAGATTCGCGGCCAGCTACGGTGTCATCAAGTTGTGCAAGGAGTGACGAGCACCCGGGAATTACGCGGGAGAGTACCTTGTATGCTCCTATGAATGATCGCATGCGGCCAACGGTTTCGGGTTCAGGACACGAGGCGAGGGTGGCGATGCGGTGAGGGCTTGCTCTTAAAGTGCCAGCGTTCCAAATCCATCCCAGTATTGTTGTGGACCGAGGATTGATGATCGTCTTCGATGCGGAGAGGCGGAGGTCACACTTGTGGAGGGCTGCTAGAACCTTCCTCCAGTTTCGTAGGAGTTCTTGTGGCGTGTTTCCCCCACAGTATAGATCGTCTGCGATTTTGGCGACGACGCCTTCTTCTAAAAGGTGACCAAGGACGCGACACATAAGTTCTTCCAGTGCCGTTTCAGAGCCGGGTATGCCCATGGCCGACCGTGTGTATACGCGCACTCCCCGGAATGGGGTAGCTACCCCACAGTACTTCATGGAGGCACGCGAGAGGGGGATTTGGTAAAAAGCGCTGGTCAAGTCCGATGCGATGATGTGTTTCCACTGGGCGATATGGCGTAACGTGGAGTCCACATCTGGCATGAGTGAAGGTTGTGGCTTACTATAGTGGCCGACATCAGCGAATGCAGTAACTAGGCGGGAGCCACCATTGGGTTTCTTGACGAGAAATGAAGGGTTCAGGTACTCGACCGTGACGTTTATGTCTTCGGGGCGACTGAAGACACCCAAAGCTTCAAGTTCGTCAAATTTCTGCTGGAGCTCCACTAGCTGGTGACGGGCATACTGTGGTAGACGGCCTTTCCGCTGGGGGGGTTCTACAGGTCCCATGTTGACTCTTGCTTCGAACGGACCTTCCGCACCATTGTAGCCCTTGATGTTTGGGTCGAACACGTGGTCATACTCGTCCAACAGCGAAGTGAACTTTGCTCTTATATCCCGGGGAAGTAAGTTGTCTGGGTCAAGGCGTACGGTTGACGAGTGTTTTGTACCTGGGATAGGTACTGATGGTTTGGGAGGTGGCTTGGCTGTTGGGGGTGAGTTGTCGCCGAGGGGTTCTGGTGTGAAGGTGGCGCGTACCTGGCAGAAGTGCTCATTTCGCTTGAGGAAGTGCGGCTCGGATGAGAGATTGGGAATACGTATCTTTCCTGCCACGCTAGAGACTATGCGTGGGGTGGGCCACAGTTGGGAAGCTGACAACTGCCTAACGCTGGGGGCATCTGTTCGAGGCTCTAAGGCGTATTCGGAGTCAGTGGGGACGTCGTGTGGTAGGTCGACTTCAACAAACTCTCCGGGCCAGACGGTCATTGACGTGGGGGGAGAGCGGAGTACTATTGCACGACGTGCGGCGGGGTTTACTGTAGCCGGGTGTGGGGACCCGTAACTGACGATGGAACCGTTGTGGAGGATCACTTGGCGCTTAGTTGGGCGTACTGCAATATCGTTGGTTTCCATAAAGGGGGTGCCTGCCAGTATGTCCACGTCGAGGTTCTCAACGACGAGTCCTTCGAAGGTGAAATCTCGGGACTGGGAGCTAGATGTCATGTGGCAGCCAAGACGTTGGACGACAGTGTGGCGGATCATGTTTCCAGTAGCCCCACTATCGATGGTGATTCGTACGGGGTAGTGGGAGTAGAACATGTCTAGGTACGGTGACTGGCGGGTCTGTATGCGGAAGACCCTAGGGCCTGGGCCAGGCCTAGCGTCGTCGGTGTCGCTTTCTGGGTCGGTCATGGCGGGTGTGGTCTCAGGTTCATGGGGAGCATCAAAGATGTCGGCGATCTGTCTGGCCTTCGCGATGTATTTGCGGTCTTGGTCTGGAAGGAAATTGCATTCGCTCAAGAAATGGTTGTCGGGGCGACCTGCCTGTTTGCAAAGGGGACAGGACTTAGTGGGGCGGCTGGGTCGTGTAGTCGCCTTATACGGGGTTTTGACGCCGAGAGGTCTGCGGTAGTTAGTGACAGCGGTGCGCATGATCTTGGCATCATCAGCGGTGCGTATTTCGTCGAGCAGGGAAGTAAGGGCCTGAGATATCTCTGGCTTTATGGAGGCCAGAGTCCGTGATCGTAGCTCAGTTCCATACCGCTGTTTCACTAACTTAGGTAGCTCGGGGTGGATCAGTTTAAGCCAGGTGAGAACGATGAAATTCTCCAGGGTGGGGGTGAGTTCCTCATCTTCTGTGGTAACCTCACCATGGTGTGACAGGCTATTTGCACGGAGTAGAGTGTCCTCCACGAAGGCCATCAGTCTCTGAAAGAGATCCTCTGGGCGTTCATCTGCTTCCAAATGTAAGCCAGCGAAATCCAGAAAGTGGGCGCCTGTGACTTGGAAGCCAAAATGTGCACGAATCATGTTCCAAACAGAGTGAATCGAAGTCGAGTTCTTCACGAGAGAGGTCCTGGATATCACTGGGCAATGGTTGGCTATTTGTCCGAGCATTAGTTCGAGAAAATTGACCTTCTGACGGGCCGTTTTGCGTCTGGAGATCGGGATGGTTTCCCCGTCATCTGTGAGGCCGCGTAGGGGCTGGGACTTAGTCTTTTTCCCCCACGTAGCGTCTTCTGCGAGGAAAGGAGCGAAATGGCTGTCGAGGGATAAAGTGTACAACAGATTTTGTCTCCAGTTCTCGAAGCTGTTGATGGACTCGTTCTTTGACAGGCTCCACTGTTTTGGGGCTCGGAGGGTACTCGCCATAGTTGTGGTTTGGTTGCAAGTTTACGAATAAATCGTGCTTGGGCGACGAAGGTGTTCGAAGTATCGACTTACCGACGTTTGCACGGGTAGCTCTGGCTTTGTTTTCTTTTCGGTTTCTTGGCGTAGATCCGGAAGCGCTGCCACCACGCCAGTAAAGAGAGAGTCGGTCGATCGATGACACGGTTCAGGTAAAGCAACTGCTACTTTAATGCTACAGTAGGCACAACAGCGAAATACAGAACAAACTCAAGAGCGAGACACGAGAGCGTCTAGGGCGCGTGTCCTTATCTACAGTACCGCTGACCGGTACTGGCGCATGCCACACAATTTGTTGTAATTTCATAAATATGTATGGATTAATGCTAAATAGACGTTATCTAGCCTACACAGTTAAGTGTCGTTCTTTCCCTCAGAAATGGTATTTTGAGCGATTTTGAAGGATTTTTAGCTCTCCGTTTACTGTCTCTCCTGATAGAAAGACTCTACCTTTCTTGAACTGTAGGTTCCAATTCAGAACGTATACTTCTAGTTGCGGACACTTCGCCCAACTTTATTCCAGTTTGTTACCAGGGTAAAAAAATAATAATTTTCAACTCTGAAAGACATAAAACGCTAATTGCCCCCTTTGCGTTCGTGAAGGGGATACTCTGGCCGGTTATGAATTTGATAACAAATATGATGACCTATGATGAACTCATCGATTTTGTTGATGAAGATCAGTTGAGTAAAAAGCTTGTGTTTTTTCTTTTCATGCCCTATACGCAGCATTTATAGAGAGACGATTACAGCGAGAATAATGGGGTGAACTAATGTTTCTCAAGCAATGTACAACATCGTTTTAATCCCTACATAGTATAAAAAATAAATATACACTGTTCTTATTAAAAATTCTTCTTTAAGCACTACAAACAAACCAGCACAACATTCAGAGTAGATCTCTCTCTCTACATTAAATCTATTTACGAAGGTTTCTTTTAATAGGGCACTCCACTAGCTCACTCTGGCGTTTGAGATTCTTCAGCACTAGCGCGAGACGCTGACCGCTCAAGGGCTCGGATTCTTTCTAGAGCTTGTTTTAGCTCTGTTTCGGTTTAAATATGGCTCTCTCCTCTGCCGTCTTTGCTCGTTCTTCTGTCTCTCTAAAACTGGAAAAGAACTTCAGTTACTAGCCTGAATAACAGGCGCTTTATGAGACAAGCAAGGCGAACGCAGCATTTCGCGCAAATCGCGAGGCGAGTGGAGGAGAAAACACAAAGCGACTGTCACCAGTCCGTTGTTCTGGCTCTTCCCAGATTCAGTACATGAACGTCGCGTTCCAATTGGTTAATTGATGACAAAATGTTTTGGCGAAATTCTGGCATGTTTGACTGGAGGGGGAGGTACAGGATGGTGAATCCGATCCCCTGAGCCCTCCTCCCTAAACCTTGGTTTAAAAATTGGCGGCGGGCAATACACGACTCCTGCACTTAGTCATAAAGGAAGTTTTCTGACCTTCAGAGAATCGCCTCCACTGACATGAATTAAACATACGGCACGAAGATTGCGTAACCGCCGTATATCACGCATACAAAGATTTTTGGGGAGAAAAAGCCCAAGGGGGTACTTGTGGGAATTCTTGGTGGGGCTGTGCCTCCCGGTTCTCCAAATTATGACCCTATTTCACACCAAAAAATGTCATTTTAGCAGTTTTAACCTTAAAAAGTTAGCACTGTTATCCTTAGTAAAGGAGTTTTACGCCCTCTCCCGATCGCAAAATGATAAACCTTCTAACATTTGGTAACTTATTTCCGCCACTTCGACATTCTCGCTAAGAGTCGCAGTATAGAGTGACGACGGCTACCACGTTTTCCCGCCAAAATGACGTAATTAGAAAAATCTCATACTCGTTGTCGTACTCACCCTGCAAAAATTTTATGTCTTTTATCAGCTTTCGTTGCTGAACCTTGTTGCTAATAAACGCCGCAATGTAGAGGTCTCCACGGAGTTCTTTTAAGAATCCTCCTTTTCAAAAAGGTGGAAATCTACATCAAACAGAATCAAAAAATTGACAAAAAAAAACTAAAAACTTCACACCTAACAACAAATGAATTTTTGCAGTCTTTTCTTAAAACATCTTTTTATCAGATTTCAATTATAACAGTTAAGTGTACTACTTCGTTTCAGGACACATCCACCACAGTTCGCGGCAACTTCATATCTGCCCTGACTTCATCACAGGCCGCGCCCGTGCCATTAAGGGCCTCTTCATATGAGCCCGGTTGACCGGGCTGGCCCGGTTTCCGAGATGAGAAAAGGTCAAAGATCCCGGGTACGAGTTCTGGCGCCATATTTAGGAAACAAAGCAAACATAGCGAAACACAAAAATTTTAACTTTTGGGCCTATCTTAGCATCGGTAATTCTTAAAGCTGTATCACTGCAGTTAAATGGGATGCTTATGATGTGGAAAATACAGCAGGCAATGCAAGACGATGCCATCCGGACCGCCAGAATTCATCCCGCCGTTCATCCCGGTAACCGGGATGAAGTGTTCATATGGCAAAATTTCCAGCCCGCTTACCGAGATCTCGGTTGGAAAAACCGAGATCTCGGGAACCGAGCCAGCCCGCCCTCTCATATGAACACATCGAAAATTTTACAAAGGATTTAGAGGTGAGGCGAGATCTCGGAAACCGGGCCAGCCCGGTCAACCGGGCTCATATGAAGAGGCCCTGAATCTCATCACTGTCCTCTCCCTCACCACTGGCAGTATGGCCTGTCCCTAGAGGGGTGGAAAAGTTTTACCGCAGAAGACAATTGCAGAATAGAACAGTTATTCTGCGACCCCAGGAATGATGTTGTGTTAGCAGCGGACATAGATGTGGCATTTAAATCTTACAGCTGAGCGAGGTGAGTTAGAGAAACGGATGTGGTTTGCTAAGAATTCAAGGCGTTCAGATAGTAGAGTACGGGAGGAAAAAAAAACGAGGTGTACAACTTAACTCGCTCCCCACTTACCGCCGCGCTCTACTATCTGAACGCCTGGAACAGGCTAGCACGAATCAATCAGTCTTGTAGCTTTAAGTCTCCGAATAATCGTAGAGATAAAAACAAACAAACAAGCAAAAGAAGGCCGCGCAGCATGCATTGCCGCTGGCCAAGCGTAACCCTTCGCCGGCCTTTCGCGATTCTCAAATTGAAAGATTGCCCCAGACTACAGTCAATACAGAATATTTAGGCCTCCATCTTTTTCCCTTTGTAACAAGCAAAGGTACAAAAGAAAGGATTAGCATAGCCAGATAGTGCACTGCCTTCGGTGCGGGAGTTTTCGGGCTCCATTACCACGTGTGACCTCAAATCCTTGTTTCCCTTCCCGTTTAGCTTTGACTAAGAAGCTTTAAGTACCCTTAAAACGAAGCACATGCTGAAGAGAGGGAGGGGAGGGGAAAATTAAGTGCATCTGCGGCCTCAGGTTTGTCAGTCTAATGAGTAATTTTACGAGTTACCAACGTCAAAAAAGGACTTTTTACCTTTGACTTTACCTTTTAGCAATTTTATTATTGCTACTTTCCCCACTACGCTACACCGTTAGATGTAATCTTCTTACCTTGAAATGTCATGAGCAGATCCTCATCCAGTAAAGATGCAATGAAAGTAGACTTTGACAACATGAGAATAGAACAAAAACTATCACTGGCCGGATCTTAGAAGACTGTCTACAGAGTCGTATTAAACAGGAAAGCAAAGTCTTAGCACACAGTAGCCTGTTCCCGTGAAGCGTTCAGATAGTGTAGAGCAGTGCGAAGTAAAGAAAGCGATGAAAAGTAGAGGGGGACTCCCTGGCTTTTATTTTTTCGCGCTCCTTCTTACTTCGCACCGCTCCCCAATATCTGAACGGCTGGAACAGGCTGGCACACAGTGGCTGTGGTACAAAAAAGATGAAAGTGGCGGTTGGATCGAGTATGGAGTAACGGTAAGATGAAGTGAGATGAAAAGGAAGGAATGCTTGGCTTAACTGCGGAACGTCAGTGGAGAGATTCAGATTTGTCCACGATCGTACGCTTTTGAGAAACACGATCCTTACGATAACCACAGAAAGGCTTATTAAATAGGAAGCCATGTGAAAATGACAATCAAACTAGTCATATTTGAAGTACTTGTAAAACAATATCCTAGACAAGTGGAGAAATCAAGCATTTTGAAACATTTTTGGAACGGTGCAGCCTTGAATTAAGAGCGCAAATCGTAACTCAATATTGAACAAAAATTCATTAATAAAAAAAAGGAAACTGTTGCCATACCGAGTGTAAAGTTGGTGCTTGTTCGCACAGAAATATAATCAGATTTCACTAAATTACGCGCACCCTGGAAATTAAACGACACAAAAACTTCAGGGCTTTTTTTCGCAACCTCTAATAACCTTCCCGTCCATACGCTTCCTGAATATAAAGTGGAGGATCATCCCCCGCCCATGTTTAGCCTGCGTAACAAGCGTTTCTGTGCGGTTTAGGAGCAAAGAACGAGGAAAGAGAGTCAAAGACCGCGCGAAAAATGGAACAAGTAAATTTTTTGGCTCTCGTCTCATTTCTCGCGCGGTCAGAACCGAAAGTCCCCTTCCTTGGTCTTTCTTTGCTCCGAAACCAAACGGAAACGCTTGCTACGAAGGCTAGCCCTGGTTTTAAACCAAAACCGACAAACTTCATTTCGGTTGGATAGCCCCCGCCCAGCCTCCTCGCCTTCTCCGTTTCCTTAATGCTTGAACTTGCTACTGCCTTAATCAACAGGCGTCCATCATTCTACCCATAGTGATGTTGTTTCTTTGCATCTCTTTCAGGCTGGTGAATACGACGTAAGGCAAGAAGACCTAGAGACAGCGTTTCTTCGTCGAGATGGGAATTACACATTTACCAGAAATGGAAAGGTATCGCCCAATGTGCGAGAAATCCTTTCGGTAACTGGTAATTTTAGCGTTCACGTTTTTCGTCGATATCGACCTTTAGTTCGTTTTCTGAGAATTTACTCGCTATGAAAAATCCTATATCCGATGCTACTACCCGCCAATCAACATGAGGGTGAAAAACGGAATTTACAGGGAGATCTCAGTCTCCTGGAACGCAGAAAGTATTCACTGTAACAAAAGGTATTGGGTAATACCTCCCGCACAGGAAAAAACCTAACGAATAAAGAAAGATACAAAATTTTACTACGAAGTGACTCCCATGCAGAGGCCTCTTTGTGCCATGAGTTGCAGGGTGAGCTTTGAAAAAGATAAACGAAAGACTCAGCATAAGCGAACGGATACTGAAGCATAATAATTAAAGCTTCCCACGACCATTTACAAATTATTAAACAACGCAATTCTCGAATAATCTTTGAGTTTCAGTGTGAAAGTTTCAATACCCACAAGAGAAGTGGTGATTCAAGTTATACGAACAGTTGAAAAAATGTTATTTTGCGAATTGTAGAATAAAGATAACACAGAGTGCTTAAGGTGCATTTATTCTTTTATAATGGCCAGCGTCTGTGATCGTTATTACGTATATGATGCAACACAAACTGCCAATCGGGGTCCTGAATGAGCGTCGCCGATTGAGAAAGAACCATCGAGGGGATTTTCAGGACCGACGGCTTTCATGCAGTGAGCCCCGCCCTTTTGACCTTCACTACCAGGCCCTGTAAACATGACGTACTTGCGAGCAGGGACAAATTTCGGCAAATCTTTAATTCTCCCCTCTACATACTCTTGCCATGTAGCCGCACGGCAGCCAGGGGGGTGCTCCTGGGTGGGCTGCACAAGCCTCATCCATCAGTCTCCACTGCTCTTGGTATGGTTGTTTATCCTGATACCAGCTTGCAAAACCGACGTAGCGCAACGCAAACGTATGAACACGATAAGGACTGCCTTGAATATGTGTCCCATGGAATAATATAGAAAGCTGGAGCCCACCCTTGATATCGGCAGGGGGAGTATATGTCGCGGAGTAAGTTCCATCCCTTCTGTCGACCAGCTTTACTTCCACTTTCTCGGCTCCGTCTCCCCGGAGCTCTACCTCAAACAGATCGCCACCAACAGAGCGCTCAGTTCCTTCGTGGTCGCGTGCGGCAATGATAAAGGATACATCCTGGCCAGAAGATGCGGTCTCTATCCCTACGCCAAAGGCACTAGTGGTGTTGGCGCATGTATACTTGACAGCTACATCCCCAGCCTCGGAAAGCACGTCTAACAAGCGTTTACCATCTACGCAGAACTCCAATGTAGAATTTGCTTGTGGATCCAGGACGGGAGGCTGGCTCTCCATGGCCATCAGGGTCGTGGCGATGTCGGATTTGGCAACGAGCAGCTGCACGTCACCCGCCGATTGGATGGCGGTTACTGCACGGTCAACGGCACTCAACAAGCAGGCTTCAAAGGTTCGAAGAAGGTCGCACTGTTCCGCCAGGGTGAGCGACGTGGCCTTGTGAAGCTGACTCAGTTTCGTAACAAGAGCTTGTTCTCGGGCGTCGAGAGAGGTACGAAGCTAGAAAAATTAAAGGCAAATGAGGACTAAGAAGCAAATTCTAAATGACCATATCATGTCCGAGATATACACACTTAATATGCCTATAAAAGATAGAAGAAAAAAGGCACTTACTTCTTCAAAAAAGACATGAATCTTGTCTTCTTCATGCTTCTTCTTGCGGTTCAGGTCACTGACGATGGTCATAACACGCTCCCCTGCCTCTTTCCACTGTGCAGCAGTTTCTTTAGCTTTGGAGGTTAGAGCGTCATAATAAAATAATAAATAATAATAAAATATTTATATAGCGCTTATACTTTTCAGTTCTAAGCGCTTAACTCGACGCGTCCAACTCTTGTCTGCTCTGGGCGGAAGCTACGGCGAGGGAACTACACTTATGGTGGTTATGCTCCAACGCTTGGCAATCCCTGCAGATTACATGGCCACAATCTTTGTCGAAGTAGCGGAAGGGCTCGTTGTGCTCTGGACAGAAGACAGGGATGCCAGCCAGGTGTGGAATGGTTTTAAACTCTGCAAGGGAAATAACACGGTGGTCGCGGCTCAGCTTGTAACGGGTATGGAATTGTGCTGCTACGTCACACATGTTCTCCTTGCACTCCAAACAGCATGATGTGGCCGGGTGTTCCTCACCACCACAAGTATCACAAAGAACAGGGGTGGTGTCTGGCTGTTTATGCGAGCTGGCGAGCAGCACGTCCAGAAGGGCAAAGTTTTTGGGCAGTCCACCGACTCCAGCAGTTACGTGGACATTTTTTCTGTCCTGAGGACAAGTAATGCTCCCATCCTTCAAGAGCTGCTCAAGGCAGTGGGTGCAGAATGTGTGACCGCAATTACTTAGTAGTCGCGGACACCGCTTGTTGTCATCATATCGTTCATAACAGAGAGAGCATTCAAGCACTTCTTCCGAGGACAACGTCTGCGCAAACAAAATAAAATGCAGAATGAAGAATTTTAATTCTTGAAAACCAACCAATTTAAAAGAGAACAACAGTTTATTTATAGTTATCTAGTTTCCGCCTCAAATTCAGACTTGCATGTACCCGGTCAAGGAGGGCAACTGGCATAGCATAATAGGATAATTTTATTGTAATGATTGATAATACGTACAAAAGACTTGTAAAATAAATTAAATGCTCACCAAATAGAGGACCTAAGAAACAGATTGTGCGAATGTGTCGTTGTGCAACAGACAGTTACATCAAAAACTAATCAGTCACTAAGGAAGCGAGCAAGGATTTAAAACTGCAAAAATACACAGTTAACTTCCCAGACATTCATGACTGTCACCACTGCTTTTGAGGGATTAACGAGTTTGTTTTATGAAGCCAACTTTGATCCAACTATAGCTAAAGGCCATATTTCAGAGGCATATTACTACCGATTTATTGATATTGCTGAAAGCATGTGTGTAAGAAGGAAGAGAGATCTCCACATAATAATTTAAATCTAATAATGGAACCAAATTTCTAGCCCCCTGCAGTCAATAGCAGAATTAAAGAGCAACCAGGGAGGTACATAATTTATAAAGTTACACTTTGCTTTGGTAGATCTTGCTGCCACTCCCCCAGGGGGTGACTATCCTAAAAACTTATATTTTATAGTGTGTAAAAAAGATGGGTTGCTCATCTAAAAATTACAAACATTACACCCAGAATTAGGTACCCACATCTTATGTGGGTGCAGCTTAAGTTAATTGTCACCTCTAAAACGCATAAAACAACACTGCGATTTTGGCAACAACAATGATTGAGAATGGTGATGATTATGAAAAGATAATAAGATGATACACTGGAATAACAAATAGTCCAGTGTCTCCCAACAGCTATGTCAGCAACGCTATAGACAGCCATTAAATTTAGATTTAAACAATTCTACTTCCTTGCCTCATGTAGGTTAATCCAGATTCCCGAATCAGGGAAAGTTTTGCTTATGGAATCTGGAAAGCTGCAGGCTTTTGAATCCCGAAAAACAGCTCACGAAATCCCGCTAATGATTGGAATCTGGAATTCAGTTTCCACCAAACAGGAATGTGGGATTGAGTACCTGGAATCGGGAATCCACAGCATAAAATCCAGAATCCAAGGCTGTCTTGGATTCCCTTGCATGAGGCAATACTTCCTATGACAATTGGCACCTCTATCATTTCCCTCTCACTAGTAGTGTTTGCAGCCTTGGCTTGTACATCATACCCTAAAGAATGTCATCTTCAGTCGGTAGAGGAGGAGTACCCCTGGACCATATGAGGATACTTCGCCTAAAAGGGGTTCTTTCACTTTATCAGGCGAGAGGTATATAAAAGTGTAGGGATTGGTCTAAGAAGTAAGGTATCGGTTCAACATGAAAAACTGCCACATTTTACTAAAATGGGTCAAAACCCATATCTAAAATTTACAGCTGCCCTCAGAGGGGGTTATGCAGATATTGAAAATGGAACATTACAAAATGCGACTTGCCCCGCAAAACCAAACACTCCCTATAAACAACATTCCTCCCAGCTTTAATGGAGAAGAATGGAAGACAAACTGGGAATGTTGGTGGCCAGGGAGGATCCCATCAGCATTGGAGTGCTATTGTTCCCCCCCCCCCCATCCCCGCCTCCCCCCAGTGTTCAAACAAAGCTGCAACCCACTTTTCAGACATCCTTTAAAAGAACAACACAGTGGTTAAAAGAGCCGTAATGGCTGGATCGGAGTTGCGTTAAAGCTTTGTTTCTAACGCAAGCAGCATAAAATAGACCTTGTCACGGTTTTCGAAGCCATCTTGACCAGTAGGCAATATACCTTAACAGGTTTTCGACGCCATCTTGACGAGTAGGCAACCGGGTGAGAAATTACAGTGTTTGTATGAGAATCTAATGTCGAATAATTTTCGTAAAATACGGTGGCCCACAACTGTCACGGCAAAACCAAAAACCTCACGGCAAAAACAAAATACCTCACGGCAAAACCGAAAACCTCACGGCAAAAAAAAAAAATACCTCACGACAAAACCAAAACCCTCACGGCAAAACCAAAGTGAAAGACCTCACGGCAAAACCAAATACTTCACAGCAAAACCAAAGTGAAAGACCTCACGGCAAAACCAAATACTTCACAGCAACACCAAAGTGAAAGACCTCACGACAAAACCAAAACCCTCACGGCAAAAACAAAGTGAAAGACCTCACGGCAAAACCAAATACTTCACAGCAAAAACCAAATACCTCACGGCAAAAGCAAATACCCACGGCAAAACCAAAGCTATCTTGTTTTTGCTGTGAAGTATTTGGTTTTGCCGTGAGGTTTTTGGATTTTGTTTTTGCCGTGAGGTTTTTGGTTTTGCCGTGACGTTTTTGGTTTTGCCGTGACGTTTTTGTTTTTGCCGTGAGGTTTTTGGTTTTGCCGTGACGGTTGTGGGCCACCATAGTAAAACGGCTATTCCGAAAAAAATAGAAACTGTAAACTAAAGCTACACAGCAAAGGATTTTACTATCAAATTTTGGGGGCCGTTACTGTGCTTAAATTTCTCCAGACGCTTGCTTCAGATTTTCCACATATTTGTCTGCAATTTTTCCCCGGGAAACGTTTAAAAAATTTTAAAAAGTGGTTCTAACGCATATAGCTGCATGTAACGACCTCAAATTTTTTCAGAAGAATCGTTAGGAGTGAAAATTCAGTTTGCAATTCATATCTTTTTCAGAACAGCCGTTTTACGGAAATTTGTGGACATTAGATTCTCATACAAACACTGTTAATTATGTAATTTCTCACGCGTTTGCCTACTCGTCAAAACCGTGATGTGATAAGGCCTATCGCGTGAGAAATTATAGTGTTTGCATGAGGATCTAATGTCGAATAAGTTCCGTAAAACGGCTGTTCTGAAAAAAATATATGAATTGTAAACTAAAGCTACACAGCAAAGGTTTTGCGGGCCGTACCTGTGCTTAAATTTCTCCAGACGCTTGCTTTAGATTTTCCGTTTTGTTTGTCTGCTGTAAGTTTTCCCGGGAAATTTTAGTCGGCAGGAAGATAAATTTTTACAGACACATGTGAGTTAGCTGCATGTAACTCCCTTAAATTTCTTCAGTTAATTCTTTAGGAGTGAAGCTTAAGTTTAGAATTCATATTCTCTTCAGAACAGTAGTTTTTATACGGAAATCAGTATTCGACATAAGATTCGCATACCAACACTGTAATTTCTCACCCGGTTGAGTGCTCGTCAAGATGGCTTCCAAAATATCATATCTTGCAATTGGTTTATGACAATGAAAAGACAAGAAACCTCTGGCGTTAAAATCATTATTAGCAAAAAGAATAAGCAGCTAAAATATGTTCCTGTAAATTTCATATAACATTATGTATTTTAAAGTATATTTGAGTCTGTATTTTGTTTACCTGAACTTTGTTGTCGACTTGCTTTGCTTGAGACATTCGGGAAAATACTCGTAATTGCACTATACTTAAGCGATCTCCTGGAGTGATCTTTCCTCTGATTCTCCCTTCAAGTTGTAAAGAGGTAAGATCGACTTCGAACGGACGAAATGAAGTGCACTTTGAGTTTCGCACCTCTCAGGCTTCCCCTTTCCGAGAAAACGACGTCTGCTTACTAAGCGGGACACGAAGAGTAATTTTTTTTGTTACAGCGGGGGTACCCACGGGAATCCCAGCGCCCATATGAGCAAGCATGTAGGTCAGGCCTTGAAAGACAGATATTTCATTCTAATAGTTAGGACCCAATAAGATCCATAAACACGCGAACGCCGCTTGAGGTTGAGGGCCTACCTAAGATGATACCAACAGCCCACGTTCGATATATTAAAATTCTAACATGACTCCCAGGCTTTAGGCTCAAAATTGCAAATTTTTCACCACTCCATATTGTCTACCAACTCCCAGAAGAGAATTAAGCACAAAGAAAACCAAACCAAATATATAAAAATGACCAGAAAGACTCGGATTCATGTTAGAATTTTAATATATCGAACTTGGGCTATTGGGTAAGGTAAGGAAAACTGAGGGTACCCTTGTGGGAGTTTTGAATAGTTTCACTGCTGGGGGCTCAGCACACGGTACGCACACAATTTGTTGTAATTTCATTGCATACATGCGCTGAATTTACTGTTTGCTTCATCTGTATCGAAATATCGCTAAAATGTTTATGGATTAATGCTAAGTAGACGTTATCAAGCCTACACAGTTAAGCGTCGTTCTTTCCCTCAGAAATGGTATTTTGAGCGATTTTGAAGGATTTTTAGCTTTCCGTTTACTGCCTCTCCTGACAGAAAGACTCCACCTTTCTTGAAATGTACGTTCCAATTTAGAACGAATACTTCTAGTTGCGGACACTTCGCCCAACTTTATTCCAGTTTTTTACCAAGGTAAAAAAAAACAATTTCCAACTCTGAAAGACAGAAAACGCTAATTGCCCCCTTTGCGTTCGTGAAGGGGATACTGTGGATATGAATTTGATAAGAAATATGATGACCTATGATGAACTCATCGATTTTGTTGATGAAGATCAGTTGAGTAAAAAGCTTCTGTTTTTTTCGTTTCATGCCCTAGCAGCATTTATAGAGAGAAGATTACAGCGAGAATAATAGGGTGAACTAATATTTCTCAAGCAATGTACAACATCGTTTTAATCCCTATACAGTATAAAAAATAAATATGTACTGTTCTTTTTAAAAATTCTTTTTCAAGCACTACAAACAAACTAGCACAACATTCACAGCAGATCTCTCTCCACATTAAATCTATTTACAAAGGTTTCTTTTAATAGCGCACTCCATTATTTACTTTTTCTTTGTTGATGCGCGAGTTGAAGGCCGTGATGATTGCTGGGATGGAGTGCGTGGCGGCTGGGGAGAATGAGGCTGCGCAGTAGACGCCTGAGAGGGTGCTCGCTTTGACATGCTGGTGCTGACCGGTCTTTCTGCGGGCGTTTGAGATTCTCCAGCACTGGCGCGAGACGCTGACCGCTCAAGGGCTCGGATTTTTTCTAGAGCTTGCTTTAGCTCTGTTTCGGCTTGAATGGCTCTCTCCTCTGCAGTCTGTGCTCGTTCTTCTGTATCTCTTAAATTGGAAAAGAAAACCAGTTACTAGCCTGTAAACAGGCGTTTTATGAACCAAGCGAGACGGAACGAGGTATTTCGCGCGAATCGCGAGGCGAGGGGAGGAGAAAAAATCAAAGCGGCTGTTACCAGTCCGCTGTTCTTACTCGCGTTCACTACATAAACGTCGCGTTCCAATTGTGACGCGTTGTTCAGCGAAATTCTAGCATGTTTGTCTGGAACAAAATTGCCGTCACGCAGTCATGTTCTTTTGACAATGCTGTTTAAGATGCTCTTCGTTTATTTCCAAATGTTCCAGGAAAAAATAAAGAAATGTTTACCTTTATTGCTTAAGAGGAAGGATGTTCTTGGATTGCTTCCAACTGGGTTTAAAAGCCCGATTTACCAACATTTTGAAATAAAGTGTTGATAGGCCAAACACAACTCATAAGCTCGTGATAATGTGAAACGTGACCTTAAAGTTTGTTTGAACAACAGGTTTTTCCCTCTTTTCTTTCTCGCCGCTGTGTTTAGACATTCTAAACTTCGACTGAGAGTTCTCTACTGAGAAATCTTATTTTTGCTGCATTAAGTCTTACATTTAGAGGTGTTTCACGCACTAATAGAGTTATCACTCCCTGTGTTTTATGCTATTGAAGGTGTTTCTGGTCGCCAGAAAGGTGACAATTTTCGCACGAATAATTGATCGTGTTTTGATTGGTCCTCTTGACATCATCGCCGTCAGTCAATTTTTGTTGGCGTAGCTGGGCGGAAGAGCCAGAATAATGGACTGGTAACAGGCGCTTTATCTTCTCTCCTCCCCTCATCTCGCGCTTCGCGCAAAATGCCGCGTTCGCTTCGCTTGGCTCATAAGCGCCTGTTAGGAAAAGGAAAACAGATAGCACTGATAATAGACTTTCTTACTATGACAACTGTACAGTTTTACTTAAAATTAGTTTAATTATTAAAACTCAACCAGTGGCTCATGGATTTTCCGCCTTTACTTTGATTTAATAAGTAAAGAAAAAAAGGTACTTACAGTAGTTGGGCCTGAAGTCTTTCCACCGCAGCTAAAGCTTCCAGGGCTTTCTTAGTGTCAGGGGACGGTGAGCGCGCTACAAGCAACAAGAACAAAACAAAAACATAAGAGGAAATCCGTTTACTTCCGATCGACAGTGCAGAGATAAGCGGGTTTACTGAAGCAGAAAAAAGACAAACGCGCATGTCTGGCCCTAAACGATGGCAAACTCCACAGACTTACCAGGTTGCTGGTTTTCGCCTTCGGGCACAGTGAGATGTTCCAGTTCCTACAAAACAGAGAAGTGTTTCTTTTGAATTATCCAGCCATCTGATTCCGTTGTAATATTAAGCAGAGGGGTGACTAACAAATTAAAGCGGAGCTCCTACTTGGTTCTGCCGTCAACTCTCTTTATGATGGCCACCGCTGGGACCAGTCCTAAGTAGCCTTAATAGCTTAATAGAAAGATGTCCGCGTTATAGAGAGTCTCGAGAAAAATGGCTGAAGGAAGGCAGAAACTAACCAAAGGTTAATATTCCGCTAAAATAATTAATTGAGGGGCCCAATGGTTTCCCTAGGGTTTCCCCGCCATACATTATATTTTTTATTTAGGCATTTTATGTTTTGTATTGTGGCAAAACAATAACCTTGAAACTTGAAGGTACCCGTTGAGATTCAGAGTTCACTTTATTTGCTAAAATTTGCAACTACACGCAATAAAAAAAGATAACGGAAATGTTTTAAAAATAGTACAGTCGAACCTCCACTAACGGCCACCCCTCTACAAAGGCAACATTTTTTGGCAGACAGTCCATACATTGACCCTTCTCTAAACCTCTCTACAATGGCCACTTTCTTCTGTCCCAAGGTGGCCGTTGTGGAGGATTTCAACTGTATCATGAACTCATCAAGTGAAATATCTAATAAAGAAACCATTTCAAAATTACGGTCTTATTTTTTTTTTTTTACACAACAAAGTGTTCACCACACCTTCATTTGGCCGTTGTGACCACAGGTGGGGGGAGATGGTCCATAATATCATAGCTTCAACTTACTTGGTCTGCAGGTAGCTCCTCCAGGGACTTGGTCCTTATATTATCGTCATGTCCCAGTACATGCATCCGGGACTCATCCTGGTCCTGGTCTCGAGCCTCCTCTTCGCGCCCTTCTGCAGGCCTTTCTCCAGTCTCCTCTTTTGCTTCTGGGTGACTGGTTTCAATAGTGGGCGCGGTCACATGGGATTCCTCGGCAGGCTTTTTAGGGGCATCTATTCTCCCAGAGTCTTCTCCCAACACAGTTTTGCCTTCCGGTTTTTCAGGTTCCTGATGTTCAGTGGCTGTAGCTTGTTGATCTGTTTGCTCAGCATTTTCCGGTTGTTTGATGTCTTCATCTTGTGACTGTTTGGAAAATAAGGTTCAGTTTACTCCATCACAAAAGCTACTTAGAAAGGTAGCATCATTCTGCTTACCGCTTCCCATTAACCTTATATCTCAAAAGGGGAGTCTGTTAGCGGCAAATAGAATGACGACTAAACTAAATGCAGCCCTTAGATAATACCATATTTCATTAAGGTTAAAGAAGGTTGAAGATTTGTCTAAAGTGGGAAATACACTTTGCTTACCCAGCTAATTTGCTGACACTCAAGTAATTAGAAACAAATAATCCAAATAGAACATAACAGGATCCAAAACCCCAACTGGAAGAAGGCAAGTAGTTGGCTGTTTACAACTGTGGCAGAGGATTTGAACTCTGGACTACCGTGAACAAATCCCGGCATCAAGCGGTCAAAGTCCGAAGCGCTGTCTCACTACTCGTCCACGCTGTCTCCTTTTTATAGAGGTAGCCTTAATAAAGTATTATGAATGGGCGTTACCGTAAGCACTGAGATATTTCACTAGATTTTACTGACCCAAGAGTACTGGATTGAGAAATTAGCCTCTCTATTTCTTATGCGCTGCAAAAATCAGTCTCCATAACAAAAGTAAATCGTCTGCTCCGATAGTTTCGTTCGCACCAAACTCCAAGATTGAAGATTCGCAATCGAACGAGAGCGATTTCATCGATTTTCAGCGCAAAATGAAAAGAAGAAAAAAAAGGTTCTGTTTACAAGACTGATACAACAAAATGAAAATTACCTCTCCACCAGTAGCTTTAGAGTCAGCGGAGACCGCTCTGTCGGGTCCCTTTTCCTTCTTAACAGCTGACAGATCCTGGAAAACAAAGTCATCGCCCATAACGTCTTGAATAAGGAGGCCAGCTGTTCGTATCCACCCCTCGCATTCTACAGACAGGCGCTTAAGATCTTTGAAATCCATATCCGCGTGTTCATCACCCTGATCTCGCCGTTCCTGAAAACGAAGGATGAAATGAGTGCACAAGTGTATGATACCGTTAACCTCTGTTGCAAATCTCTGCATTAACACCGCATTGAGGGTGATAACTGGGACGGAAAATAACAGCACTTCAAGTTTAATGGCGTAACAGATCACCACGATCAAGGAACGCTTTCGATTTAACAAATCTTTCTTTTTTTCTCTCTCTCGTTTCGTTCGGTTTGGTTACCAGAAGTTCCTCAAATAGTGTATCTTCAGTAAGAGATATATGAACGACTTTCACGAACCACCCAGATGATCAACAATTTCTTTATCGTTGATCATCTGTGTGGTCATTTATGGTTTTAGAGCCAAGCTCATCGCTAAATATGAAATAGAAGAAAAAATCAGTAACAAAGAATTCTTTAAAAGACAGTGGATACTGACGCATTACTTAAGTTAACTCTATTAACTCCGTATTATTTCATTGTCCTGTTGTACTTCTTCATAATTTCTTTTAGCCCTGTAATAATTTAACAATTAATTTGGCTTTACTCTGTTAATGTCTATTGTTAAAGTGTTCTTTTTGTAGTATTGTAAATGTAATTATAATTAATGTGTCTATCAATAAATATATTTAAAACAACAACAACAACAACAAAACAATTTCTTTATCGGTTTGAGGAAAGACCAGAGTCGAAAAGTCATTATTTGAAAATCTTTATTTCATATACAGTTGATAGCCTAATGTTAGATTTCATGTGACCTCGAGGTAGCAGATGAGATTGCGCACTTCTTGAGATGTTGCTCGCTCGAAGACTTTAGCAGGGAAGTGGTGTCATTGTCAAATATCATGTGATCGCCAATAGCCAATTAGAACTCGCTTTACGGAAAAAATTGAGATGTTCCCCGCTTGAGGACTTAAGTCGGGAAATTGTTTCATTGTTCGATGTCATGTGATCTCAGTAGCCTATGAGAGGGTGAACTGTTCAGGATGGAATTTCTGCTATGTAACAATGTATTACGTATGTAACCCACCTGCATTAAGTCAATAACCAGGTCAGAACAGCATTTTGTCAAAAGGACCGAAAACGCTCTGAGCTGTTCAAACAGCCTCTGCGCTCTGTTACAGATCTCTTCAGGTATGGCCTGAAGCAGGATCTCCCCTCCCCCCAGCGACGCGTCCACTTCTTGGTCGCCAGTCTGTTTGTCTATTTCTTCCAATTCCTTGTCCTCCATATCTGGGGTCAGACGAAGAAGAACGGTGATCATCCACCGGATCATGGCGCTATGTACCTGTGTGACCTGAAATTACAGAGAATAATAAGCTGAGGAATACATACAGTTACAGTGGAACCTCGATGTAACAAATGGCTATAAGTAACCTGTGAGCAGAGGCTACATCTTCGCTGTGTGAGCTGGCGTGCGAAAAGTAGGCTCTGCCGACAACCGTTTAAATCCGTCCAGAAATCTGGACGAATAAATTTAGAAAACGGGTTTTTTCCTGTTCTTGACCGGTTTAGAGCATTGCCTGAGTCTTTCGAACCAGATCAGGGTTGTCGCAATTTTTTCATTCCCACGAAACTCGCGCCGTTTGACGACAGACCTGACGATTAATTTTGCTTATGAATCGCGTGACGAAATTTTGCGCATGCACGATAGAAAATTGAACGGTTGTCGGCAGAGGCTACTTTTCGCACGCCATCTCACACAACGAAAATGTAGCCTCTGCTCGCAGGGTAGGCTATAAGGGAATGGCAAAATATTTTCTCCATAACGAAGACTCGTTACATGGAAGTTCTACACAAACAATTTTGAGAGAAAGCCTGTGGCCAAGTTATTAAGTAAGTTTTCTCTTCTTCTATTTCATATTTGTATAATTTCAATTTGCTAACTTTGTTATTCCCGAGAGTGA
Organism: Porites rus; assembly: GCA_964035705.1. Classification (NCBI taxonomy): domain Eukaryota; kingdom Metazoa; phylum Cnidaria; class Anthozoa; order Scleractinia; family Poritidae; genus Porites; species Porites rus. Next base: position 4,961,598 of record OZ037994.1, read on the forward strand.
TCATATTTCAAGAAAAACTATTGACAATTTTAATTTTGCAAAAGTCTAAAACGTAACGGTATCGTGCAAAACGTGCTGTTCTGGAGTTTCCAATTTAAGCATAGATTCAAAAGTTTCTAACTACATTTAATTTCTCGTTAATCAGTCTGGCAATAAAAAGGTCAAATATCTGAAACGCATTACTTACTCTTTCCACAATTTTCGCGTCTTCGTTATCAATGCTGTTCGTCGTAGCAGACAGCCATTTGACTGTGTTTTTAAACACGTCTTCCACGTCTACTGGGTTTTCTACCTCACCACTCAAGCGTGCACTTTCCTTTTGTGTTGAGCCAATCAGACCGAGAGTTTCGGTCAGGTGATCAGCCCACTCTTCACTGACCTGATCCGCGAGTCGTATCCAGTCCGTGTCCAGTAGCATTTCACCTCCATTTAGAACAGTGTTCAGTTTGTTTCCCCTATAGACATTGGTAGGAAAATAGAAAGACCCTGTTACGAGAATTTAGTCGTTGAAGCTTTGTTTGTTTTGGCCTAAAGTTTATTTACGTTCTTAGCAATTACCAAGCCTGCGTAGAAAGCGCCTGTTTTTAAGGGCAAAAGGAGAAATATCAAGGACGCAAGCGTTTGAAATTCCGTGGGCAAAATATGGAGGTGGGGCACCTCAGACAAGTGAGGTAACATGTTGGTTCGACAAGCAGTTGCCCACACCTAAAAGAACTCGTTAAAAACTTCATTTGCTCATCGCGGGGAAATAGCATTGGAATGCACTTTCAAATCAGGTACGAAGACATCAGATAGTTTAAGAGGGTTTTTGAGAAATGACCACCCGAAAAATTAATTAAATTAGATCGGATTTTTCATGGTTAACATAACAAAGTATCTACATATTATTATTTGTTTATAAACAGGTTACTTTCTTATATAAGATTACGTAAGTTAACGGCTAGTTTGAAATCCAATTCAGGGTCCGAAATTAACTTTTTAATAGGGGCGCCAACTGGCGATCAAGTATAAATTTTTGGTCGCCAGAGGGCAAATTGTGGTCGCCAAAAATTCCCCCTCCCTTTTTTTCAAATAAAAGTTAAACACGAATAAAAAATGCATGGTATGGGCGTTTTTATGCTCAAAAATTGCACTACTTTCGCTCCCAATACCAGAAAGCAACCGTACGTGTACGAGTGAAGTCTTATTTTTTCCACAAATTACTCTTTTGGAGATATAAAGCTATTTAACCTAGAACATAGGAACAGAAAGCTGTCTGCCCATGACTGCACTGATCATATCAAAACTCTATTTCTTCCGATAACTACCACGAAACACGAAACATACAGCTATTTCGAGAAAGGTTGTCGGAAAAATGTGCACGCGACAATCCCGAAAGGTAATATGGGATATGATCGATACACTGTTTCTGACGACTTTAGCTGTCGAACCTACGTTTGTTGCTTTCCTTTAGCACTCGCAAACACATTTTCATGGCCTTTCGTGCAAATTCTTTCAAATTTCTTTGAAGAACAGTAAACTCAAAACCACCCACAATGCCTTTCGGGATTGTCGCGTGCACTTTTTCCGACAACCTTTCCCGATATAGCTGTAAACACGAGTCAAACTTGAGTCAAGCCGCCTTGTTGCTCGTACCAGGCCACAACTGTGCCACATTGCTCGTACCAGTCCACAAAGTACATAACGTACTTACCGTATTTCAGCTGAAAACAACATGGCGGCTTGGAAACGTTTAACTCGTATTGATCGTAGCTGTTGTGGAGGTATTATTACAAGAAGATTCGTTTCATTTTCAATTAAAAAATATCAGCAGGACAAAAAGGAAGACACCTGTTGGCAAATAGCTTCGAGGTTTCAATTCTTAATCAGTTTCTCCGAACGTTAAAGTCCACAATAACAACCAGCTTTACAAGTCGCTAGCTGGCGACCAGCTATGAAATTCTGGTCGCCAGGACTAAATTTTTAGTCGCATTGGCGACTAGGAAGGCGCAATTTCGGACCCTGCAATTGTATGCTGAAATTATTACAGTGTAGAAACTAAGTTAATTCATTCATTCTTTCATATTTATTCACTTGACAAAAAACAATGTGTTGGGTGCCATTTAACATTACAAAAACCAGTCAAACAAACAAAAGCAAGACAAAGTTGCCTACCATGTTTCTATTGGATTAACAAGGTCAATGATCCCTTTTGCGACACCGTTTTCACCGATTATTCGCACGTGATACTGCTGTTGTAATCTGTCTACTTCAGCATTTAGCTGTAACATGACCTCATGTTGTGGCCATCTTGTTCCATCCTGCGATTGATGACGGCTAAATACCTGAAAAACCACATCGTTTTGGTAAGGAGACATCAGAGTCAAAAATGGCCTAAATAGAATAAAAAGTTGTAGCAAATCGCTAAACTCCGTGTGGCTAGGAAATGCGCGAGGTTGACGTCATTTCAGTGGATAACCTGGGGGGGGGGGGGGGGGGCGCGGGGATTAGATCATACAAAGACTGTAGTGACAGTCTCGTCTGATCCTGCTTCCCAGGTGCCACCGATTGCGCTCGGCTTTATAGAAACAGTCGACATTTCGCCACGCCACAACTAACCACTGGCGGCAGAGGTAAGACAAACCATGGCGACGGGGCCCACTCCTATCCCGACCGATTGATATGCAAGGTTGAGGAAGTCGAAGGTGAATACCTTAAGTCACCGCCCAATAACGAGGCCACCTGAACTGAGAGAGAGGCTTAACCGACACCCAGCGTGCTCCCCCCAGGTTTTTCTTTCACCCTGGATTGTATTTGGTCGAACTCGCAGCCTCCTTTTCAACAGACCAGCGCTCTATCAACTAAACTAACCAGCGATGGCTATACTTGCAAGTAGGCGCTTGTTTTCCCTGCAACTTTTGGCTGCTGATACTCGGACAGTTTTGACACTGTGATATAACAACAGCCTGTCCAATCACATAGATGGATGTTCAATTGTTTGTTTGCCTACTTATTGTCAGTCACCTTAGAACCTATAGTACCCTAGTCCCCTTCCTCTGACGTACACTTCTGGCATCAGTTGTTCAAAAGGTGCATAACACTATCCACCGGATAAATCACTCTCTACCCGGTGGATGGTGCAATCTGTTTCCCTAATACTTATCCACTAGCAGTAGTAATTTATCAGGTGGATAGCACTGTCGAGTTTTTGAACACATGGAGCCTAGTTGTTTACTTGTTAAACTTGTTGCTTTTTACCTTGAGTGCCACATCGGTCCACCCATCCACTTCTTTGTTCATCTGATACAACTCTTCTTCACGAGACAGTAGCGTTTCTCCTGTAAAATGCTCTGCCTCTTGATTTAACGTCTCCTCCCAAGTTTTAAGGTCTTCAAACAGATTTTTGATTAACTGTCCATCGGGAGGTCGAACGCTACCATCATCATAACTGTACAACAACAAAGAAACCAAAGTATGGACAAAATTACAAGTGCATCTCAAGAATCGTAAAAATTCAATATCTGTCTTTTAGTGTAAATGTATTTGGTGTGAAGTACCAATTGAGGGCAAGGTTTGACTTGCCTACTGCAGAAAGGACCGCCACTTTTGCGTGATCATCTAAGCCGGGCCAAACCGAGCCACAACAAACAGAGAACCAATCAACTTTATTTAGACACGTGACATCAATAAGTATCAAAGGCCCGATACACTAATGTACGTGGTCCTTTTCTTGGCAGGCCGACATTACCTAGGTCGAGCCCTTGATTATTTCCTGACCCTAAGTACTGGTCCCGTCTGTGATTAAGCATCATCATCACCATCACCATTATCACCACCTTTACTATCACCATCGTCATCATCATCACAGGAGCCCGTAACCTGGAGCGAGCAACTCCCATACTAGGCCTATGTCACGGCGTTTTTACGGACCACTTTATTTTTAGACACATTTTAGGACACTTTATCCCGCAAACATTGACCTCCACCATGTCTGTGAGCGCAATCAAAGTATAAGATATCAAAAAGAAAAACTAAACCTCATTGAAAGGCAAAAAAAAAATTTTTAGGTCTGTAGGTTTTGCTGACTCGTTTGTGGAATTTAAAAGATATTGACAATTCACGCCAAAGTCGTTCTAAAAATAAACTGGTCCGTGAAAACGCCGTGACACGAGCGCATGGACGTTGCTCGCTCCGGGTTATGGGCTCCTGTCATCATCATCATCATCATCATCATCATCATCATCATTATCAACATCATTTCTTTTCGTTGGAAATAAAGCGGAAGTCTAGTCACTTTTACTTACTTCACAATTTTCTGAAACTCCTTTTTCCACTTCTGAAGCTGAGCGATCAATCTTTTAAGCTGCATTAAACAATAATATTATTACTCAACCATTCATGTCACGGCACTACACTATTACCCCTAGTAGAGTGGAAAAGTTGTATTGTTTGTAAACGTTAAAAACCATAAACAAACTTCCAATAAGATGAAGTTGCTTAATCAGATTATTATGCTTGCGACATGTTACTGTTTTCTGCTAGTATATAAATATGAAGCGATTTGTATTTGTTTTTGGGTTCCATCGCTGACACCGACAACAACAAGGCGTTCAAATGTACTAACGAACTTTGCAGAAAAGGTAATGTGCTTACAATGTTTTCCCTGTACAGTTTAACCTTTTTACCCTAACACAACATGTATGTTCTCTATACTGTACCCAAAATATTTCCTATGGTAATGATGAGGAGATTTTGCTAAACAATCAATAACATTTTCACTTGCTCTTTATTTCATTTATTCTCAAAACATGAAGGTTAGATTTGCAGTTTTAATTTAAGGAGAAATTAGACGCTAATCACTCCTAAGAAGTGAAGGGTTAAGTGTTGACTACGAGTAGTCCCATTATTTTCCTTACAGCCGAAATATTGTCGAACTGTACGACGACTTTACGTGTCTAGTTATGAAATAAACCAATGATTTATATCCAAGACGTCGCTTTCTTTACAGTGTTCGACTAGTGAATGGAAGTTAGGGCTGTTTCGAATTATCAGGAATTTGTTAAGGTTCGAGAAATGAGGATTCTACTGTACTGTATATTAATCGAAAATATGAAATACTTACTCTGTTTATCATCTCCTCCTCTGAGGAAACAAGACTTTTGTTGAACTTATCCGAAAGTTCTCGCCATCTCTGTACATGATGCGTCAACCTCTCGAGCTACAAGTGAAGTGACAAGAATACCAGTTGAAATACCTTGATGGGCTAAAATGTACAAAAATTTGAATACAGAGACACTAAGGAAATCCATATACAATCATCATGGTGAAAATGGCAAAACACTAGAAAAAAAAAAAAACCTCTGGGTATTTAGATACTGGACAATCTTCGTGTTCTGTCCTAACAAGTGGAAAGTTTTCTTTAGTTGCTTGTTTGAATGTACTCGAAAAAAGTAAATGTGAAAAGAGCAGTGCAAGTTTTGGATAAATGCTGGTTGCCTTTGTAAAACAACTCGGAGGGTCGTGAGTTCGATTCTCACCAGTAGCTCAGAAAATTTTTCTGAGCTTTCTGGTGTTTGAATTCTCCTTCTTCTTTAATACAGTGTGTACGAACAAGCGCGCGCTATACCATTAAGACGTCATAGGAGAGAATTCGAACGTCGCGCGCAAGGTTTGTGAAATCTTCAAAACATTTGCGTGCGTTACAACTATCAAATGGCGCTTCTCTGTTACTTCTTTGAAAGCTTTTTTCGTAGGAGGACAAGAATATTCATCCCTTGCCATCAGGGCAATTCGTTCAGTAGTCGTCTATCAACTTTAGTCAGATGTGGAAATCCTGACAAGGCTAATAAAACAGTTCTTCCACTCGCCCTTGTTGGATCTGAGATGATTATGGCCAACTCAGCGATATCTACCGTCTTATATTTAATTCGAACTCGAAAAGAATTGTTAAAAAGGTACACTCAACGATAGAAAAAGGCCAAAAGCAGGATAGTAGTGAATGTTCGCAGGGTACCATATCGGACCAAAGTATGACTTTGTTGACTTTTTCTCCTGTATCCTATTAAGACAGGCTAGCAAGCCTGATGCTTACATTTACATTGCTTACCTTTTGGAGACGCGCCTGTCCGAGACTAAGACGTAAACGCCTAAGCGTAATTTCCGCAGTGACTTCCGCGCATAAATTTTTGGCGCTCCTAACCTGCGCTGTACATGAATACACTAAACCTTTCGTACATTGGGTAGGTAACAGTGCAATTAAGTCTTTTTCAAAGTCTTTTTCAAAGACTTCCAAATAAGTCACAATCTCTCTCTCTTTCTTTGTTCACTCTATAGTGAGGGTAGGCTGGTTTACGATATACCAAGCGAATAGCAAGTCTCGAGTTACGTCAAACAAAAAAAATGAGTTCTAGCACTTACACAATCACACAATAAACTTCACACAACAGAACGAGACAATAGTGTTTATATTGACTTGGTATATCGAACATCACCCGTAAGGGTAAGTGCCTGACTAACACTTACCTGTATACTATCTTTTTCACTCAAGAAAATGGCGAAGTGTCGGCTCAATTTTGCCCAAGCTTTTTCGCAGAGGTGCAGTTTCTTAGCAGTGTTGAGCGAGTGTTTGTCCGTAACCTTCAAGGAAAGAGTATATGCTGCGCTACTCCATAGATCACGTTCTTCAGTGAGTTTACCTACACAACAAAGGATATAGCGATTCTTAGGTCCCGTTCACACGTATCCAGATTTTTGAAAACAAAGACAATTTACTCCGCAGACTTCCGTCCACACGTATATAACGTTTTCGGGCATCAAACATGCAGGTTTTCGAAACCGGTCCCCAGAAAGGAGTTTTTCGAAAACGCTGGCTTTAATATTTTTTTTCGTGTGAAAGGACGAAAACGGAGGTTACTTTCGAATACGACGATATCATACATAAATGGGATGCGATCGAGGCGACGCAAAAAAATAATCTCCTTTTTCCAAAATATCCGGATACGTGTGGGCGAGACCTGTGTTGTAAGTTACCACCATAGTCACACAAGCATTACAAGGATGACAAAGGTAATTCATGAACCACTCAGAAGTCATGACTCTGGGCGATTTCTCGTCCAGTCAGTTCTCTCTTGTCGAGAACTATGGTCCATGAGACTATAGGCAATGAAAATGACATGGCACAATTTTTTGTCTGTCCCTTACGCCCGATTTTCCAAGAAACTTCGCCTGAAATGGACGGTTAAAGCATTCAACGTTTCTTAAAATAATAAATAAACGGCAATTTCGTTCTCCGTGGAAATAATGCCAAACTGTTCAAAACTTTTGAAAGGCAAACCACCCGCCTTTGAACATTTGACGTCATTTTCTTAGTCTTTGGTTTTATAACCATCTACATTAGACAGAAGAATCTACTATACTGAACGTTCGCAAGACTTATACGATATTCTAGCCACAAGCGCCTTATTTCAATCTGCTTCTCGAATATTGGATATCAAATAAAAGCAGGAATAAAAGACTCTTTCTCGTGTTCGAAAAATTACCTCACATGAATCTACTTTTGTTTTCAGTCACTGTGTTCAAACCTTGTTTGACTGAATGTTGCTCTCCCATTGGCTGGTTTAGGAATCAACCACCACTTACCAACTAAGCCTTCCAGTCTTTTTCTCTGTAACTCGTACAAGTCGTGGTATTCTGATATCAAACTGAAAGATGGCACAAAAATTAAAAGTCAGTGGTTTACCTTCGAACTGCTACAAGCTCTCAAGAGCTCTTTAACGAATGCGGATCGAATAGAAGGCAGTTTGGCCGAGAGGTCAACACGACAGGCCACCAGCCACGACGGCCATGACAGCGAAAACGTCACTTCGGGCCTGTTTACATGGAGGTGGGGGACCCCAGGAAGGTGAGATAACCTGCTTATGTGGGGTAACCCGCCAGTCCAAATAATCTCTCATTTTAATTTGATCACGTTTACAAGATAGGTGGGACGACCTGTCTCATGTTACCTCACCTATCTGGGGTCCCCGACCTCCGTGTAAACAGGCCCAAAGAGCTAAGCGGGAATTAGCACAAGTATGAAGCCATAATTACCTTGCATTCTTGTCAGATTCTTTAAGAGCATCTTCTAGCTAAAAAAAAGCAATCAGTAAATGCTCATTAATTATGTATAAATTATTGCTTTGGCTTTAAAATGCCACAATTTTTTGAGCGCTCTAGCAGTAGGCATTGTGAGTTGCCTCCTCCGTGCCGTGCCTTCTCCACGTGCACAAACACAACTCTAAATCACGTGCACCTGCATGTGCTCAATTTGAACGCGGATAGTTGCTTCACCTTACGTCACGTGACAGATTTGCTGAAATTAATGTCACCGTGAAAGCTACGAAAAAAATACTTTAAGCGACTGTACTGTTGCGTTTCTCGTTAATTACCTCATCCTGGGCATGTTTAGCCTGTTGTGTTATCTCTCGATCATGAGCTTTTACTGAAGCAAGCTCGCTGTTGAAAACAAGAAAAGACAAACAAACAAAGAAAAGATAATCACTGTATTGTCATTGATCGCCTGTCGAAGGATCTTTCTTATACTCAAAGCTATTTAACTAAACGAGATAAATTTTAAGAAGCAAATAAAATGAACTTAAGTTTAAATATGATAACAAAGTCAAAAACAAACCTTGTCAGAGAGCTAATGGACGCCTTGAATCGCACAAGTTCTTCTGTTAATCTCCTGTTCAAAATAAATTAGTTATCAGAAATAAGTCTAACATATTTTGGAGACTTTCAGTTCGACTACGAACTTCAGCTTACGTAGCCAGCAAGCAAGCTTCCCAAGGGGTGGGGGTAAGGGCTCATTCCCACTCCCCGAGGGCTACAGGCTACTGTTAAAACACAGAAGATGTTTTCGTACCTGTCTAAAGCTCTCTGAGCAATAACCTCTTGGTGAAGACTGCAATTGAAAAAAAAAAATTATATAACAGAGAATCAGTGACTAACACTCGAGGTTTCTCACTTAGTTTTAATGAGGCCTACTGATCAGATCATGTAGCTTTTATAATGTATATTTTACATCAAAAAATCAAGTGTGTGCAATCAAAAAACAAATTTGTTTTGGATGTTCGCTTCGCCGTCGTCGTCATGATTTCGTGGTTTTTGTTTTGCTCATAAATTCTAAAATAGTTTTAATTTAATGGTTTATGAGCAAAACAACAGCTCACCACGTGCATCAGTTCACACTTTTTTGTACGTGTTTTCCCAGGCCTTCTCGGTCAATTGCCCGCGCGGAATAGTGACTAGGGACTAGGCAAACTTTCTGGTATATTTCAGCCTTTGACGTCAACTGCACTACTATGAGGTGAAACTTCCTTGCGTGAGGAGTAATTTTCACACGGGCTCGCCAGGTGCCTGTTTCTCGCTAATGCATACCACGTGAGTGAGACAGCAGCAAGTTCCGCGTTCTCTTCCTCGCGCGCGGCGTTCTCATCTTTTTCCCCTTTTCACCCAACTCTAGCTCCCTTTTTTTGACGACTACTAAAAAGGGCTAACAAATGGAAACTGGTAGTTTTGATACAAGTCGTTTCGATACGAACTCAAGCGGTGAAATTGCACAAAAATTTCATCACTTCAAGTATAATTTGCACGTGAACAAAAAAAAAACATTTAGGGCGAATTTACAACTCGACTGAATAAACTTGTATCAAAACAACTTTGTATCGAAACAACCGGAAACCCTGACAAGCATGACTTAATATACCTTTTTACTTGTCTGGGAATGCGATCTAAAAGATCTGCATAGCGCTTCCTTAAGTTTGCCAACAATTCTCCTCTTTCAGTACATTCTACCGTTACCTAGAGCAAAGAGCAGCAATAACAATTCAGCCGTACGGTGTTCAAATTTACTAAATTTTATATTCTAGAAATTCAACACTTACTTGGCGAATTATTTCATTGAAAGCCACGTTGTAAATGTTCTGTTCCTTTTTTACCAGCTCCAGAAGGTTGTGAATCTACTCGAGATAAAATAGATGTTGTTAAATCATTGTTAATGCTGGAGTGAAGTTCAGGGTAGGGGGGGGGGATCCTAGGGTGCCCTACTCATACACCTTGTCAGTAACAGTGCTCACATTGTGGGTGACTCCTCCTAAAATGTTCTACAATTGGTATAGGATTTAATGGAGCCGAAAAAAATTGTGGAATGGCACAAATTTTAGGCATCCTACTGACGAACAGTCACGACTTTTTAAAGTCGTGACGAGCAACAACAATTTGCTATCCTTTCTCCTTGATTTGAATATTACCCTTCTATTTCCTCCAAATCCCATTCATAGAAAGCAACCCTCTCCAGTTTCTCCACTACAAACTCCCTGAAATCTGGAGGGGGAATATTTTAGTCATAAGAGCAAAATAATTCATTATTTTATTTTACATTTAATTTACTGGTATTTTTGGCTCACTGTTATAGTTACCTGTGTCGGACCTGACAGCTCTTTCACATCATCATCAACACCAGCACGCGCCAACATGGAATCCATGGCATGCTAAAGACAATACAAATAAGTCTATCACTACAATATCTGTAAGTGACAACCACAAGTACATGTATACGGCACGTTGAGAGATGTATGGAGTGGTAATAGGCGCTGCAAAGTGGGAAAGGAAACAAAATCTGGGCCCATCCACGTAAAATGCCTGAACAGAGTTTGATGTCAAAGCCCTTGCCCCACTGGCACCAATTAAATACAAAATATTTATTATTAATGTTTGCATTATTTTGAAACATGTTTGAATTATTTCTATGAATTTCATATATGAGCTGTACCTTAAGTTTAAGCACTTCTTGTCTTCCTGTAGGTTTCCTAAAATAAACAGTTAAACTATAAGTAGCCGCAGCTGTCTAAAATGTCCTGTGTTTTGATGAGACATGAAATGAGATTACATCATGCAACAACACGGTTTATTGTGCTGGAAATATGCAAATTATCTGGAGAAAATTCGGCTAAAAACACTAACAGGGGTGTATGGTCATCAGATTCAAAAATTATAACATTTTGGAGGTTCTGCATATTGTTTCAAAGCTAAATGGTATTATACATGCAGCATAGATGTTTGATATTTGGTGCAATTAGCACTGATTTCAGACTGGAACTTAAGTCTTTCTCATGATCAGATGCAATACAAGATCAAAACTGCACCATCATATAGCATCACAAGCCAGGTTAAAAGGTTCTCATGAGCACTTTTTTCTGTTGTTCAGGGTACAAACTATAATAAATACAGAGTCTATGCCAACCTGTGGAGATATAAAATCTGGCACGACTCTCTCTTTTTTACCACCCCACACCCCCAGAATTTCAACAGGACCCCCCCCCCCCTCCCTCCCGGCAAATTGATCCAGTCCCCGATGGGAATGGTTTAGGACTTCATAGGAAGTCTAACATGAAGTACATACTATCAAACTTCACGATCATCATGTTAATGCTGAGTAATTGTTACAACGAATTGAAAAAATCAAATGCTGAGGAAAAACTGTGCTAAATCTCAAACCAAAGCATAGAAAAGGTCACAAGAGGATTTCTTATATCTGGGAGATTTGGTGACCTGTACGGGAGAGCGGGAGATAGGTGCCATATCCAGGAGATTCACGGATAATCCGGGAGAGTTGGCATGTATGTAAATATGTCATTTTAAATTCAATCATCTCTATGGTAACACTTACATTGAAGGGAACACAGTCAGATGATCTTCATGTCCCTTAACGTAAGTTGTATACTTGCTACAATAAAAAGAATACATAATTATTTTCACATTATTGAAAAAGCCATGAACTTAAATTAAAGTACATGCATTGTAATCCATGATTATTAAAAATGTAATATGCACAGGAGACCAAAGCACTTTATGGCCTACTTATCCCATTGCAAAAAAATCCAAACAATTTACTTGTGTCTGAGTCTACATTCAGAAAACAAGAGCAATTCATGCTGTGAATTTAACTAGAATCAAGGTAAACACGAATGTAGAGTAAACAATAAACTGCTTGGGCATCCTGTAAAAATATGAAAAGAAAGAGTTTTTGTGCAAGAAACTGACAACTTACTCTTCTTGGAATTCTAATCCCAGGACACCAGGGTTCTTGACAATGTGATATTCAGCTGGGACAAGGGTGTCAGGAATCTGTGATGTCACCTCCTAAAGCACAAATTAACAGTATAAATAACAAAGAATCAGATTACTATAATTTTGCTGGGGAGGATGCCTTGCATTGCAACAAAACCAAAATATTTGAACCCAGCTGTCTGATTTTGGTCCCTGAAAAGATGCATTTTTTACATTGTTTTTAGACCAAAATGGCTCAAAATCCCTATCTTTTGGGGTGATTATTACCTACAATGAGGGACAAAAGTGTTGATACACTTCCGTAAAATGGCCCCTTTTTGCATAGTGGACACACTTATCCCCTTCCCCTGTCTACCCCAACCCCTTCCCCCCAAAAACGATGTTGCATTTTGGACCCTCAAGTCTTTTTTTTACTTCAGACAACATTGATTCGGGGGGTCGGGGGATTTACAGTGTTTAAAAGGAATGAAATGATAAATGAATTAAATGTTTGTTAAAAGCACCCGTTTTAAACAAGTGTGTCAACTACTTTTGTCCCTGATTGTAGATGTAGCACAAATTTCTCCTAGATGTAAATAACGTTAAATTCAATTTCTTTATTTCACCATAACAGATAAATTGACTTTAATCTGCCAAACTAACTTATTAATATTAATATTTTGACATGTTTTAATATTTACCACATCTTCCTGGCCACTTTCGCCTTTACTTATCCCAACAAAGTCCAGCTGCTTGTTTTTTGGTGATGTTTTGCTTTTATCAGAGGCAGGTGTAACAAGAGATTTTCCAGCTGAGTCCAGGCTTGTCTTGTCTGGCCCAGTGGCATCATATAGAAAAGATATATCTCTATGGAAAAATGATAAAACAAGAAACACAAATACATTATCAGCTTTGTCGTTTTCTTAGAACTGATCTCCTAATTCAAGGCCTTGACTTCTCTGTAATCTTAGATGCATCAGTTGTAGATTCGAAACACTGGGCAGTTGTGCAGTTACAGAAATTATCCATGCCCACCCCCTAAACGATCATTGAGTGTGTGGTCTTACAGGTCATTTTTTTCTATGTTTAAGGAAATTCTGCAGCTTTAATTGATATTAGGTGCAAGTTCCAAAAATTATCCATACCTCCCCCATGGAAGGGATTTTTCCTTAGGACAGCCCCCCCTCTCACCTCTCTGTAAATTACAGTCAAGCTTCATACATTTACTTAAATTCTTGGAACTCTGAGAACCCCCCACCCCCCAGGAATTTCCAATCCCTTCTGTGGAGGGAGTCTGGATATTTTCTGGAACTACACATTCTAGGAGGACAGGGAGAAGGGGGTCATGCAAGCAAAAAAAACCCTCTGTGAACCCTCTGGAGAGAAGGATATTTTCAGGAGTAAAAAATTGCTACCCATTACATGATTGTGAAATTTTTTCCCTATCTCTTCTATTTTCACTGACGCAAAAATTGTGTCAGGATGCAAATACAGTGTATGTTTCTGACTTGATTAGACCAAACCTTCTCAGTATAATTTCATTTCTTACTAGGAGACACCTGTGTCTTCAGCAAATTGCAGTGTTGCCACAAGAATACTTCCAAGTTCAGGTTAGGAAAGGAAAAGAGGAAACCCTTACCTTCCTGCTCCACACATACAAGGGGGCTGTTCCGCGAGATGTTTCAACTTTTCTCTCCCTCTAGGGAAATTCCACACATTGGCTGGCCTTCTCCGAGCTGGTGGAGTTATCTACAAATTGAATTTAAAGCAAACAAATATTGTAAATTATTGTTGAAGTATTAGATATTCAATGAAATTTGTAACCATATGCATCTACAAGTACATTAATTTTGTTAGGGGTTACTCCCATGGAGAGAATTTCCAAAATACTTTGGAGGCAAAATGAAATACACCATCAAAATAGTTCTTTTTATTCTCATCAGGTTTGAACGAGTCACACTTTTACTTGGGAAAACCAGGAAAGTTGTCAGATATGCAAATCAACTGCTGCAGAAATTAAGGTAGTCTTTAGTGTTTGAACCAAGCCAGTAATCATGCCTGAACGCAGGTCACGGTGTATGGTGACCAACTGTTATTTGCAGTTCTGCAAATTGGATTTGAAATTTCCAGGAATTCTAATTGACAACAGTTGCACCCCAGATCACACAATCAGATTGACCCTGCCATGAGAGAATTTCAGTCACAATCATCTTCCAGTTTCTAAAGAGAAGCCAAGCTAGTAAGTCCATGCATGTATTATGAAAATAATGTGAGATGAATCTTTTTTGCAGCAAGATCAATGCGACCTCATATGGAAAACAGATCGCAAACCAACCCATTTTAATACAATAGGCTGATTTAGCAACAGAACGGGAACGTCAGTTGATGATGGCAAGTGCAAATCATTGCCACTGGCTTGACCAATGGCAGAGCAGCAAATTGAGCACCGGAAGTAGTGTTAATTCCTTTCCGCGCACTTTCCCGTCGTCAACTGACATTCCCGTTCTGTTGCTAAATTAGCCTTATATCAAGAATGATAGAACGTTTAGGTTGCATACGTATGACGATGTACATGAAGTAATAACTTAAACAGTGTGCAATATGAAACCCTTATTTAGAATCACTTGGCATTTCTGAACAAACACTAAAATTAATACTCTGGTGAGGTTTCGTCGATAATTCCTTTGGATATTCATCAGGCGTTGACTCAGTGTGTCAGAATTTGAATATTTTCTAAGTGTCGAAAACATTGAGATTTCACTCTATGCCAAAGCTCGACAGTCGCCAATGCTTTTAAGTCAAGGCAATATTTACAATTGCTCGAGATTCCTTAACAAATATCTTATGTTCTTAAAGGAATTAAACCAGCTATTCCAAGAAAATTGTTCAAAATTTCTGACTGCCGGGCATCTAGCTTTTTGAAAACAGTTCCCGGCTGCCGGGTATCTAGACACTTCCTAACTTGGAAACTTAAATGTACATTACCACATGAACATGTATATTTCCCAGCCGCTTTTTAAAGTCTATGGATGAAAAAATAAAGACTTATTGATTCATTACTCTGACTTCATAACTATAACCCCCTACCTCGAGAGGTTTAAGCCTCTTGTGTTTTGTTGGTGGTCCTAACTGTTCGCGTGAAGGCGGGATCGGCTGCTGGGTCAAACTGTTCAAAATGTCATCCGGAATAAAGTCATTCATCCCGGTTAAGAAGGTTTTATCGCGATCTAAAATGTCACTTTGTCCACCAGAATCCATAATTTCATGTTTCAAATCGTCACTTTTTGATTTTCCTCCCTCGAGTATTGGTAAAACGCAGGGCGAACTTGGTGTTTTAACAAGTTTGTTTTTACCACGAGAAGCGCGGGAGGTTTCTCCTGGGGAAATATGAGGTGATTCGCTCGGTTTTACAACTGTGGAGACGCTCATGTTTGCATTTCCAGGGTTAAAGTCTTGTTAATTTAGGTTAATTTCTTCGTTGGATGTTCCATACTATAAAAAAGTGCAAAACACACACGATTAGGTCAAGTCAGAATCCAAACAGACGTCCGCCATGTTTTTCTGCTGCAGATTTCCTAGGTTGCTAATGGTTACCATAAAGAAACAACTAGTTCTCAGTTTTACTCGACCCTGTCCTGATGTTTCAATAGAGAGCTGGGTACCAGGTTGTACGCTTTGTGACTTGAAGCTTTTTTCCCCTTCCTTTTTCAGGCGTGATATGATTCAAGATATGATTTCAGTGGTGGATCCGAAGAGGGCCCACAACATTTATCACGTACAGTGTAGTTTTACTAAGTAAATTGTAAGAAATGCTGGCTTTGCATGGTTTTTCATTTCTAAGCTGTCTTGACATTACTCCCCGATCTGGGTGCCAGAGACTTCTCTAGCGCAGTTTCCGGTTTCTGTCAAGTATTTATAGTGAACCGCTAGAAAAGCGGGTTGAAAACAGAAGAGTTTTTTCTTGAAAACAAAAGCGTTTTTTCTCGCGGCTTCGCCGTTCGTGGCTTCGACCAAAGATGTGTTGGCCTTCGGCCAACACCGAAAATTCCCGCCGCATGCGAGAAAAACCTCTAGCTGTACCCTCACACTTTCACATCCAGTTTAAGCAAAATTGCCTCAAATGAGGAATGAAAGGGGAGCAAGGATGGCGCAGTGGTGAGAACACTCGCCTCCCACCAATGTGGCCCAGCCTTCGAGTCCAGGGTCCAGTTGTTCGAACCCCTATTAGCGCTAACCCGGGTTTCTTTTTCTTTTTATCAAAAGTACTCTCACGGAAAATTTTTTCTATTCTTTTTAGAGTATCCTATCACCAAGTTTTAGGCAAAGAGATTAAACTGAACTTGCTTTTTAAGCTCTGATATTCGAATTCAAATTTCGCACTAAACCTGGATTACTTTAACCCAGCTTCGAACAACCCGGTCCTGGCGTTAACGCCATATTTTGCTCAGAGAGGTTTTTCTCCGTGTACTCCGGTTTTCCACTTTCCTCAAAAACTAACATACCACTTGGTGGAAGTCCCGGGGGGACTCCGTATATGAAAGGGGTGGGGATGCTCGTCGGAAATTTTGAATTAAAGCCCTAAAGGAGACCGATCTGGGCGTGGCCCAAGCTTGTTTTGACGCCTAAAAGAGACCACGTTAAAACACAGACAAATGAGAAATCTTGGATCAAATGAATGAAGTAAATAAAACAGATTAAAAGTATACATATCAAATATATATTTTCATATTTTTTCGCGTGCAACCCTAAACGAGACCTTCGCGGCTAAATATGATAGCGTTTTGCCCAGAACACCCTAAGTGAGACCAAAATCCGAAATTTACACCCCTAAGCGAGACGAAGAGTATTCCCACCCCTTCCATATGCGCAGTTCCCCCCTCCCCCACCGGGGTGGAAGGCTACCTCTAAATCGTTATTTAATTTATTATCTGTTAAACAGTTTATTAAAAATAATCACCTTTCAACAAACAAAAAAAACAAATCAAACTTTCAACGTAAATTGGATCCCAAAAGAAACCAAGTTTATGCCTTATAATAACCTGCGTAGCATAGCGGTTTTCGTCGGGCGCGCAAACAAACCAAGGTGGGCGAGGTCGACAAAACCGCCATTCTACACAGGCTGGCCTTGTTCCGGTCGCAGTTGCATCGTTGTCAAAAATCCAGCCGGATATATTTCTTTTTGTTTGAATAGTTTGTATCTAAATTTAATGATTCAGGAAGCCATTGTTATATGGCCGGTTCAGACTGGTTGATTCCGAAACCATACGATTTTTAAGCCAGTTTGCTCTGATTACTGCTGAATTTTTATTTTTCATTGTTATATTGTATTTTTTTGTGTGCGCATAGTTTCGCGTCATCAAAGGCGAGAAAGCCTCTGCCATCGATATCGCGCCGAAAATTGACGGTTTCGAGCGTCCATACTTCATTTTGTTTCATTGAATAAAACTGATTACCATGAACCATTTAATTACCAACCTCACTTTCTAGGGACCGCTACTGAACCGTACTGTATTTTTATTTAATTTGATAAAGGTATCGGGTAAACATTGGACATTTGGAAATGAACACGAGAAATCTCCTCCGACTTGACAGTGCAGTTGTTCACGTTTGTTTGTCCGATTGCAGAGTATACTAAACTCACTAACAGCGCGCATATACCTCGATAAGAGTTACCTTTTGCACTTCAACAGTAATTTTACAAAAACTGTTTTATTCGCTGGCTTTTAAATTCAAAACAGTTCACTAACACCTGCGATTCTAACCTACCGGAAGCCAGCTTCGCAGTCTGTGACGTCACATACAAAGTGTACGTGGCATTCTACCGTGGCGTATTATGGTCTAGTCTTCAGTCCCTTTTGCGCGTTCATCGTGAGCGCCATTTCTCTTCTCTTTTATGCTCCTCAAATAACGATGGCAAAGTCGTCTTCCCAAGCGGGATCGTCCGCTTACAGTGAATATTTAAGCAGGGCGGAAGATATCGCGGATCAAATCCTTCGTAATGGCAAACACGTGTTGCCTCATCTGGCGAGGTTCTGTCTCATCTCCACGTTCTTCGAGGACGGCTTTCGAATGTGGTTCCAGTGGGATGAGCAGCGCGATTACATGGACCAAACGTGGCACTGTGGCTATGTGATCGGCACCATTTTTGTGCTGTTCAATTTAGTCGCTCAGCTTGGTGGTTGTGTTATGGTATTATCGCGGCAAAAAGTTGAAATTGCTGTGGGAATTCTGTCTTCTGTAATTGTAGTTCAAGTGAGTTTAAACTTTCGATTTACTGTTATAACCTACCCTTTTGTTTTGTTCTGTTTTTTTTTTCTTTTTCTTTGTATTCAGTCATATCACCCATACCAAGGCTACAAATAACTTTTCGCTATTATATTTTTTACTTGTTCCAAATATCCCTTTTGTTTTATAATCATTTTTCTTAACTGCAAGTACACAGGTTTTAATATTATGAAAGCTTATGATGAATCAGTTTACTCGGCGCTCCACTTAAGATCCATTCATTTAATTTTTAATGAATAATTCAGATTTAACTTAAGCCAACGTATGAAATTAGAAACGCACAAAACTGATTTTAGTGGCCTTTTAATTTTGTCAGTAATTTTTTTTCTTTTGTTTTGCAGACATTGGCATACAGTATTCTATGGGATTTTAAGTTCTTACTCAGGTAAAATAGTTGTATACTTTTATAATCAACATAGCTAATTATGAGTAATAATTAGCAGACAGTTATCTGTGTACCTTGGTATCCCCAATCCACAGGCATGTCAAGAATATTAATTTTGGATAAGCAGATACTGTGTACGCTTATGTCTGCCTGATAGAGTTATCTGTTAAATACAAGTTCAGTGTAAAGAAATATGAGCACAAAATGAAGGACTTACTGATGATGGGATCTGATAAATACATGTTCTTCATCTGTGAAACCATCATGTTTGGTTTTCTGTATTCCCCTGAGCTAGCTGGGTGACATGGGTCTCACATGTCTCGCACACCTGTGCGCAGTTTGTAAATTACATACAGCATTTATTTTGGTTGTAAAAATTGGGAGAAATAACTTTGTAAGAGCAATATCTTGATATTGTTTTTCAGAGGTTAAGTCATCAACCAAGTGCAATTCCTCTTAAGTCAAAGTCAGTTTTCTCCTAACAATATCCATACATAATCTAGAGAAAAATTTGTGAGAACTAAAAAAAGAAATGATCATCTGATAGGAAAAGCTTTGATCAGCAAACAAATTCTCTCAACATATCCTTTAAGGAAATGTATGGAGATCAGTCTGGAGAATTTGTGAGTGGATATTGGGGCTTAAAGGGTTAATCTCTTCTTGCAATAATACCCCCTCCCCCCTCCCAATTCTTGCTCTCCCTGGGTTAGGGTAAGGCTTATCATTTTACCTCAAGGACATTTCAGTAACAAGCCAAATATGGTATGGTTTTGCAGTAGGGCACTAGCAAACTGCATTACCTTTAGAAACATGACAAAGCCACAAATTAACCTTTAGAAACATAACAAAGTTACAGTGCTCATCTAATAACAGAAATAAATTTCCTGGTACATACAACTAGTACTGTGGGAAATTCATTTCCAAGGTACAGTTGTTCCCCCCCCCCCCCCCCATAATGTGGTTGCCATGATCATTATTTTCAAGATTTTGGAACCGTACAATCAAAATGATCCGATGACAATTCAAAATGGTAGTGCATAGGAAGTTTTAAAACACTAAATTATTTTAAAATTGACTGAAAGATACCTTGGGTAATGTTCTGTTTGTAGGAATCTTGCTCTCGCTGGTGGCTTGTTACTTCTACTGGCTGAATCACGTTCTGAACAGAAAAGCTTATTCGCAGGAGTCCCAACCATGGGAGGCAACACCCCTAAGACGTACCTTCAGCTGACTGGCCGAGTGCTCTTGGGATTTATGTTTGCAACCCTTATCAAGTTTAGGCTTTCTTTTGTCTACATTCTTCAAGATGTAGCAGGTACAATTTTGATGGTCCTAGTTGCTGTGGGGTACAAAACCAAGCTTGCTTCATTGGTACTTGTTCTGTTGCTCACCATCATTAACATCTTTATCAATCCATGGTGGATGTACCATTCGCAATCACCATTAAGAGATTTCCTCAAGTATGACTTCTTCCAGACAACATCTGTGATTGGTGGTTTGTTGCTGGTTGTTGCCCTTGGCCCTGGTGGAGTTAGTGTTGATGACTACAAGAAGAAGTGGTAATAAAAGGAAATATTGGTGTGGACATTGTTGTGGCAAAATGACTCAACTTATCCCCAAGCTTATTAAAATATAATTATTTTTTCTTGCCTGATAATTTTGTGATTTATCAAAGTACTACCTAGTCTGTTAATTGCATAATAATGAAAGTAGACTCTACATGCTGTAGGCTTTAAGCTGCCTGGATTAAAAAGGGGGAAAGTTTGGTTGTACTTGAAGATCTGAGAGATGGACTTTTTAGTTAAAAAAAACTCTTGAATTGAGCATATAGCTTCCATGTTCTTACAACATTTATAACTGGCTTGTTAGAAATTTTTGTTTCTGGTGGGCCTTGAGCATTTTGACCATTATTGAAACTACAGTGAAGGGATTATAGAACTGGTAAAGAACTAGTACTGCAAAGTCATTCATCTCAAACTGTAGTGTCCATGAATAATTATTACAGTTGTTGTTTTTTTCGGTTTTCTAACATGTCATACTAAAAATAATGTAAGTACATGAAGCTCTTTGGAACTGTTGTGAAAGCATATGAGTAAAACAGTCAGTTTCAAAACAATCTGTGGCGCTATACTATAGCAGTACTTGGGTGGCTTCTTGTGCCTCTGTTTTCTCTTGGGCAACTAGGAAATCTTAGGTTTTTTCCATAAAGATCATAATAATAAATTATTGTGTACTGGTTACCCAGGATTTCACAGGTTCAGAGTACTTGGCTCCCTACATTATTTTTCTTAGCTGCAGCCTTCATCTGGTGCTGCATCAGTGGGAGATTGGAAAATGATTGTGGCAAATTCATGCCAAGAGTTCAGAATGAAAGCTTTTGAAATCCCCTATTACATCAGTAAAATTCCATTATCAACTACTGGCAGGTTGAAAAAACTTTGACTATACTTTCAAAACTGCTCAGTTGTGGAGCTACTGGAATATTGAAAAAAGACACGGCTTTGTCAAACTTTCTTCTGCCTAAAATGGAAAAAGCCTTGCTGTTGTTGTTTTTTTTTCTTTGAGTGTTGGAGAAAGTACATGCGGTTTAAATTAAAATATAACAGCCCAGTCTCAGAATTTGTGACAAGACGTGTTTTCTTGGTATTCAAAGGCATTTCTCAGGTTTTTGTTATTTCCATAACAATGCCTCCTAACATTTCACTTCCTATGTGAAAACTTTTGCCTGTTGGGTTCCATAAGGTATGTTACTGGGCGTATTTTCTTCATGACAACAGCCATGAAAAATCATTTTTCTTACAGACGGTTGGCGCTGTGTCTTGATTGATTGAGTCTTATTATGAATGCCATTGGAGGAAATGAAACATGTAGTAAACGAATAGTTTTATGTGCCAATTTATTGTGTGTAGATGACAATGCCAGTCATTCTTATTGTCACCATCACAATCATCATCGTCATCATCATCATAATAGTTAGTCCTCGTAGTGCCTGCAACCTGACTTTTTATTTTGTGCTAGCAATGAACACTGAACCAGAGCTGCCATCAAAGGGTTGGGGGCTGGGCTGGGGGTCTCCCTCGGCTTTTATGAGCATGACCCGTGGCTACTTTCATAGGAAACAATAGGAAAATAAGACCAAAAGAAAGTCCTAGCTGTTCAATTCCCCACCTGCTAATTGCATATCCAGCAACTTGAAATCTTAGCAACAGCCCTGCTGAACACTCTTCCTCAAAAGACTGTTAAAATTATATTGTGCAAGAAAGTTTTCTTAACACTAACCATAAAAGCTAACACAGCTTGCTTTTAGTGCAGACAAGGTGCTAGGGTGGAAGACAGTGAGATCTTTATCAATAAGCATATTTTTATTTTAGAATAAT
This sequence comes from Porites rus, assembly GCA_964035705.1. Lineage (NCBI taxonomy): Eukaryota > Metazoa > Cnidaria > Anthozoa > Scleractinia > Poritidae > Porites > Porites rus. The sequence goes on from OZ037994.1 coordinate 4,983,711, forward strand.
GCCCAGTTTATTGAAAGTCACATCTTATACCTGTAATCGTTACTTTAATCTTGTTGCCAATATATTCAGACAGTTCCCTTGGGGTTTATCAGTGATAGCAATCATTTTTATTTGGGACTGATTGTGCAGTCAACTGTCTTGATATATATGGTGTGGTTCAATTTTATCCTTGGTTCAAGTTTTATTTTCCTTTGGTTTTTGGTATGGTAATGTATGATAATGACTTTTAAACAAAGGAAAATAAAATGTAAACCAAGGATAAAATTAAACCACAACATGTACATAGAAAGTACAACAGTAAGCTGGGTACATTTATTTTTAAGTCAATAAATTCTTCTACAGTTACTTTGTAGAACTGCTTGATCTTTGCAGATGCAGCTTAATTACTGTTCTGAGAACTCAGAAATTTGAAAAACAAATTTAACAGTTCCGTGGAAAAGTATGCATGAAAGATATTTCAACTGAATTGTTCACAGCATGAAAAGTTAGGAATAAATATGACTGTCTCTTTAATTTACTCCAAGGGTGGAACGGCTCAGGCAGAGTTGACTGCTAGTCTTCCTTGCAGCCATTTTGGTCTTGCTGGGGAGGTGCATTGCGTGATGAAACTAAAACAGCAGTGAAGGAGACTTTGTTGACTGCATGTCTTCTTTAAAACCAGATTTTCTCTTATTTAGCAAATTTATAAAAACTGTGTGGACATATGCACAGGTATCAAATGTATTATCTAAGTTGTTATGGAATGAGCTGGGTCCAATTTAATTTTTTGATTCATTACATGTCACATTTATTACTCAGGCCCCAGTTGTTCAAAAGGTGGATAGCGCTATAAATAGCTATCCAGGGGATAATGCAATTATTGCTTCTTACTACTTATCTGCTGGATAGTGATTTATCTCATGGATAGTGCTATCCACAGGGCCAGATGGTCAACTGTTGGAAATAAAGTCTAATATAAAGTTTTATTTTTGCATTATGAGTAGTCTAAAGATGAAAGTATTGTGTAAAACTAAGAGTAATGTTCTAGTGATGCTATCTCTCTTCTAAAGAAATCATTAAACATTCTGAATTCGAATGTCTGTGGCTCAGTATTGTTGTTGATATTATGATGTTCATTCATTTAAAAAATGTATAACCCTATCTCCACCAGCCTCATCATGAATTTGCACATTTCACCCACGCTTTTACATGTAAGCCCAGTGAACATCCAAAATCTCAGAATTACAGCTATTTTGAAATCTGCCTCAGAACTGCGACCTGGCAAATATGGTTATGGAACTGCATTTCACCAGTTTTACTCATGCTTGTGCAAAATAAATTATTTGCAGACCTCATACTCAAGAAAAAATGGTTACCAGGTATCTACATTGTAGTTACCACAGGTTGCTCTTGTTTTCTCTATAAAAATTATTATTCAAAAGACCTCTTGCACAAGCCAAAAAGCATTGAGCCAAGCTGTACTCAGGAAACAAATTTAATTACATTTTATCCCAAGTCGCTCTGCTTGAACAGGTTCTGTGATATTGAACAGGCTACAATCTACATTCTAAACAAAACACTTCTTTCTCCCCCATTTTGTGTAGAAAACTGACAAATGATAAACAAATAGCCACTCATCTCTTCGTAATACAAACACTTAACACAATGTGGAATGTCATCAACCTTTAAGACCTTGGATGCAATAGACTTCATATTTGATACATCCAGGGAGTGTAAAGTACCATCTGATGCAGTACATAGGGTTCTGCCAATCACACGAGACATTTCAGCAGCTTCTTTGACAACAGTGACTTCTTTAAGGTTCCCCAAGTTGACAACAGAAATTTTCTGTTCATAGGAAATGAGCAGAGAGCTGTTGATGATGTACATTTTGTCAACATTCCCAGGGGATTTAACATCATGCAAGCAAGTCCATTTGTTCAGATCCCAGTACTTGATTGGTCCATTAAATTCACAGGAAAATAGATGCCTGTTGGAAACAGCCAATGCAGAAATGGGTGCTTGGTGTCCATCCAGGGTGTGCTGCAGCTCAAATGTTACCCTGTCCCACACTTTGATAGTGCTGTCAGTAGAGGCAGAGAAGATGTGAGCATCATTATCTGCTAAGCACCTGACTGATCCTTCATGTTCTGACAGAATGTGTACACACTTCTCAGAATTTGCATCCCAGATGAGGATTTTCTTATCAAATGAACCTGAAACCACATTGCTACCAACACCAATCATGCACAAGACAGTGCCTGTGTGACCGACAAGATCAGAAACTTCCATGGCTTCAAGATCCAGGCACTTGATAGCATTTCCAAGGAAGGGGTCACTTTGTTGTGATGCTACCTGGCTCTGAGCTAAGAAGATCTTATTTTCCATTGCTACCATGGCAATAGGGGTACCAGACCCCTCTTGTAGTGTTGCTAGCTCAACACATTTTCGTAGAAGGATAAATTCTGTCAGAGGCTCCACCATCCTTCCATCCACAGCAATGTGTGAGGAGTTGCTTTCTAGATATTTACTACTGCTGGTTTGGTCTATGACAAAGTACCTTACACAACGATTAATTTCAGAGACCTTACCTAACACGTCTTGCCTAGTAACATTGTTGCTTCCCCAGCGCCATTTTGTACCCATCTTTTGCCCGATTTGAATACTCGAAGCATTTACCACAGACGGAAGGGAATTGAGTCTAGATACGTACTTCATGCACAAGGATGCAGCTACTTCGGGCTTGTCTACAAATTCGTGAATAGCCGATGCAATCATTATTTTGGTGGCTAGAACTTTATCTTGCAACTCCTTCACTACACCCAAAGCGACCTGCGCCGCATCTCTTGCTTTGTTGAACTCTTTCTTTGCTTCCTCTGGATCGTCGTTAAGAATTTCGTAGGCATTCTCCATAAAAGCCGTCGCGGCCACCAATTCTTTGCGTCTCAAGGCATCAAGTTCCTCGTGAAGTTTTCGGAATTCTGACAACAGAAGTTGCCTTAACTTTTCGTCCGTTGGGTTCCCTGTTTCCAAGCGTGCAATCGCTCTATTTGCGATTAATCCCCATACTAGTTTCAAAGATATTCGGACTAAGGCTAGTTCAGCCATTTCAGGGCTGCGTTCGGTAGTAATATGTGAAGAAAGACTCCCGCAAAAGGAACTTTCGAAATCACTGCCACCGTGTAAAATTTGACAAGGCCTCTCGCTCTTCCAAAGAACCTGGAAACGAAACAAGCTTGGATAACACATTAGGGGAGGGGTGAGGAGACAGGAGATAGTAATCATGTTATTTATTTTAGGCTATCTTACGTGTAAAATGCAAAAAATTCTTTCAGTCAGAAAAAATACGTTCAAAAAACAATAAATCAAAGATTTCTTCCACTTTTTAGGCTCCTTCCACTTAAGAGCCCTCCCAGCCCCTCCCCTCCCTTCAAGTTGTTTCTTCTGGGGGACCAGAACCACCGGGAATAGACTGGTATCGAATAACAGGCTTTTACTTTTCGTTGAATTTTTCGTTGAACTTTTGGATTTTTCCGCCTGGTTTTTACAAGAAATATGAAAATTATGGAGTAGTCTCGAAGGCAATGGGAAAATTCTTCTTCTTATCAATCCTTTTCATTTTATCTTACACTACAGGCTTTGCAGATGAGGAGAAGTACATTTTTCACGAATGCAAACCTTTTCCTTATGCCTTTTTCGACTCCGTTCCATTTCTGTTGGACTTCGCTCGATGGATCGCGTGGTTTCTTGAACATTTTTTCAGAGCTGCCTATTTTATACTTAATTCTGTTGTCATCACTACCTGTGAAACCATTTCCAGTATCTTCAGCTGTCTCAAATACGCGATCAAGTTTGTTGAATACCTCGGTTGTGGAGTTAAGACAATCTTCCAACTGAACTATAATGTTGTGTCCTCCATTTTTGACTTCATTGCGAAGTCTGCCCGATTTACGGCAGACTCTGTATGTTCGTTTGTTGAGAGAGTCGCCAGTGGGATTGTATCAGTTTTCCAGAGTCTTCTAAGTTTCTTCCATGGAGCTGTTTCTTTCATTCCTAGCGGGTTATATCACGCTTCTCATGGAGCCGTTGTGGCCAAGAACGCCACCGGCGTGCTATTGTATCAATCTTATCTGGGATGGAGATATGTTTTCAATACACCCACATCAGCAGTATTGACCATTGTAACTAGCATCAGAGCCGTAATGGAGTGTCTTGTAGTGTCAATATGGAACACAGGGGTGCTGATCGTGGAAATTTGCCATTCAGTTTTCACCTCAATCTTCACTGGCATTGAATTTGTGGGAAAAACAGTCCAGACCTGCTCACTTTCTACCTGGCATAATCTCGTCTGGTTCTTTAACAGGCTGTGTCACTATCTTCAAGCCATGCTACACACATTAGGGGACTTGACTCTGACAGTGTTTCATACCCTCATTTGGGTCATTGATTTAATCTTCGGCAACATGCTCCGTGGCTTGTGGGTTGGATTGAAAGCCATGGGATGGATGCTGTATATGTCATTGAACAAAGTGATCTCTTGTTTCCTGGAAGGTCTAAGAAGCTTTCCAAGTCTGTTAGCTATTGGAGTGCATTACTTTCCAGGAGGCAAATGGAGTCTTATAAGCTTTGTTTCAAGTGCATTTTTGATTGCGTATTCTTGGACTGTTTTGAGAGTAAATGTGTTCAATGTTGCATTTGAATTTTTGGAGTCTTCTTTACAAAGTGTTCTAGCCTTCATTGCAACTCTCCAGACTCCTAGCTTTATGCAGAGGCCCAGACATTGCACACGATCTTGCAATGTGCCTGCAGATGAAAAGGACCAAGACTTAATGGAACAGTTAGAAAGAGAGAGAGACAGGAACTTGTGTGTTGTCTGCCAGACAGAGGAGAAGAACATTGTTGTCATGCCTTGCCGTCACATGTGCATGTGCAAAAGTTGCTGTACTCAACTTTTTAGGATGCAAAGATATCAACGGAAAACATGTCCACTGTGTCGTCACACTATCACATCAACCTTGGAAATTTATTCATGATGGATAGTAACTGAATAACATTTTCAGACACTGATTACATGTATCAAGGGGTAGGAGGTGTGCATCACAAGATGAAGTGGAGCAGAAGGATTGTATGAAAAAGACCAGTCGGCAGTGTTTTCATTAACTATATATCTTTATCTTCAAGTTCATGAAGACAAGATCACTGGAGTTGATGTGGAACTAATGCTTTACTTGCATCTCACAACTTAACTGTTGAAATGGAGTACAAATAAATGATGTTATTGATCAAAACTAGAACACTTTACGTCAGGCTTAACAACCATTCAAGGAGAAATCGTTACCTTCAAGTGTGTGAAGGCAACATCATTTGAGCTAATGCATCTTAAAAGGAACAACTGCCTTCCTTCCATCCCAACATATGTCATTGTCAAAAATGAAGTAGATATCAAGGTAGTTGAAATGGAGTACAAGACAGTGATGACATTAATCAAAAACAGAACTTATGGTTAGGCTTAACTACCAAGGAGAGGAGGAGAATTTTCATTTAACTACAACAACAGTTCTGCAGACTTGAATGTCACAGTTTGCTTTTTAAAGAATTTTTCACTGTTGAGTGGAAATCATAGATCTTGTGACTTTTAAGGAAAAACACATTCATTTCTTAGAGAAGGCATGGTTGCTTTAGAAATTTCTTCTAAGTGGAGCTATAGATTTTGTTAACCGGGCTATTTGGTTCTATGAGCAACCACAAACATGTAGCTTGAAAATATCGTTTCAAAGTTGATAAGTACACTAAAATATTCTTCGTGTTAATACTGTTTAATTATTTTTCAACGTTTTAAGTGGAGAAGTAGCTCTGGATATTCTAATAGACTTTTCACATTCCCCTACTTTTTTGTAAGATTGTAGAAATCAAGCACCTACCCTTACGGGCAGCCATCTTGGTTTCAAATGTACCAAGCCTATAAAAGCGTTTTAGGGGGCAGGGGAAAGTTTGGTAGGAGGCAAGAAAGATAGCTCACTGCCCTTACCACTATAAACCTTGACACCCATCCCCTTAATACATTAAGATGACCGCCTGTAATAGTAAGCACCAAGTCTCATCATCTTACAGAAAAATAGAGGACTGCGAACAGTGTACTCTTCATATCAAGCTTGTTCTAATTGGTGAACACTGTCCTAACTGTCCTAAGTCTTTTACACTTCTAATGGACCAAAAATTTAGTATTATGGAGATATGTCCTAATAAATATTTGTAGTTGTCCGGCCAAAAAAGTGTTATGTCCAAGCAAACATAAGTTTGACCAGACAACTTGACCAGTGCCAGCCGCAAAGTTATTTCAAGCCCTGCTGTCTCAACATCTTTTTAGAAGGCTACTTATTTGTTCCCCTATTACCTTGCACTCAGAATTGACAGGAAGGATATTTTCCATGATTTTAAATTAAATGAATGAACTGGTTATTGCAAATTCTAAAAGGAACTGAAACTTGTGTATTTTCTGCCCTCTCTGGGATGTTTTTTTTTTCTTATTCTATTAGGCTTTTCCGTTTTTTATTTTAATCCGTTCTGTTTTTTTTTTGTTTTTTCTTTTCATTTTAGATAAGCCACCTAATTCAAAGATCTATGAATTAAGTCCTATGTAAAACTTTTTCGCAAAAAGTGACTGTGTATTTTTCCACCTCCAATAAAAAAAATGGAAGTTGCATTTAGAACAGCTTATCCATTTTAGACTATAAGAATTTCTCGTGCAGAACCTAATCCAAAACTCGTTATTGACGTAAATGCAACTTTCTTTTTTTCTTTGAACTGTTATTATGAGATGGAGTCTACATCAAAAGGGGTCAATTTTATGAAACTTTTACTAGTGTTATTTACAAGTATTTTCCAACTTAAAACAATGGCTGAACTTGTAAATTACACTTGTGAGTTTTAAAAAATTGACCCCAGGTTTACTTTTTGTCTGATACGCAATTTTCCCTTTTAAAATTAGACTCTGTCTGCCTTCTAGTTAGGCTACTGTGAAGACTTATTATTCCATTACTGGTATTTGGAAAAAAGGGTCACTTTAAAGGTGCTATGTCGCCAGGAGTAGCGTCAATCTACGCACATACGCTCGTGCGTACAGCTGAAATCTGGAAAACGTGAAAAATATGTTTAATTTACCGAAAGCAGTTTTATCATTAAATAGGGATGATTGATAAATCTTTCGCATTTTATTGTTGCTGTTTTCCTCTTTTGTCCGTAAACACTGTACCCTACCAGAAGCCAATGCAATGGGATCCTGTCCCTGCCCATAACACAAGTGATCTAAATTAAACAACTATCGCATTTTCCATCATTTATATATACTAAAAATGTCCCGCGGAAAACGCACAAAATTAATGGCACTTCTAAGCCCCAAAATTTGAAAAAATGTCTGGGGGAGCATGCCCCCACTACCCCTAGTTTGCAGTACCTTCAGAGGTCCAACCTTTCCCGTGCGTTGACACCTTCAAAATCTCACGCAACGCCCCCGCTGATGCCATTTAACAAAGCTTACGGGTCTGTTCGCACGAATTAGCATAATTAAATTCAAAAACAATAGTCCAGTTTTAACACCATATTTAGGCTTTCCAACTGCTTCCCCCCGTACGTTGTAGCGGATGGCAAGGACGAGGACATAGATAAAATCTAAAAACCAATAGAAAAATTCTTTTCAATTTTAAATCTTACGCCTCCATAATCACGGAAAACTATTATGGAGGGAGCTAGCCGCTGAAAGATAACTTGACTAAGGTGACTAGGGTCACTTAGGTGACTAGGGTGAGTTGGGTGACTCGGGTGACTAGGATGACTTAGGTGATTTGGTTGACAAGGGTGACTTTGGTAACTAGGGTTACTAGGATGACTTGGGTGACATCTAGGCTGACTTGGTGACTAGGATGCCTTGGGTGACATCTAGGGTGACTAGGCTGACTTGGGTTACAAGGGTGACTTGACTCTCTAGGGTGGCTAGGGTGACTTGGTTGTCTAGGGTGACTTGGGTGACTAGGATGACTTAGGTGACTAGGGTGACTTGGGCGACCACGATGACTTAGTTGACTAGGGTGACTAGGGTGACTTAAGTTACTAGGGTGATTAAGGTGACTAAAGCAACTTAGGTTACTAGGGTGACTTGGGTGACTAGGATGACTTGAGTGACTTGGATGACTTGATTGACTAGAATGACTTGGGTGAAAAGGATTACTTGGGTGACAAGGGTGACTTGTGTGACTAGGGTGACTAGTGTGACTTGGGTGACTAGGGTGACTTGGGTGACTTGGGTGACTTGAATCACTAGGATGACTTGGGTGACTTGGGTGACGTCTAGGGTGACTTGGGTGACTAGGGTGACATGGGTTCCTAAGGTCACTAGGGTGACTTCGGTGACTAGGATGACTTACGTGACTTGGGTGACTAGGATGTCTTACGTGACTTGGGTGACATCTGGGGTGACTTGGGTGACTAGAGTGACTTGTGTGACTAGGGTGAAAAAGGGTGACTAAAGTGACTTTGGTGACTGGGGTGACTTGGGTGACTATAATGACTTGGGCGATTTGGTTGGCTATGGTTACAAGGGTGACTTGGGTAACTAGGGTGATGGGTAACTAGGATGACCTATGTGACTTGGGTTTACATGTAGGGTGACAAGAAAGACTAAGGTGTCTTTGGTGACTTGGGTGACTAGGATGACTTGGGTGACGTCTAGAGTGACTTGAGTGACTAGGGTGACTTTCAGGGCGGAAAAACGTAATGAGCATGCGTGAACTTTTTTGCCCAGATCCCCTGGCCGGGGCTTGAAAAAATGGCGGGATTTCAAATATTTTATTTCCCAAAAATAAAATGTTTCCACTCATAACCTGGAAAGAACAGGCAATTTGTCTTCAAAAGTTGCAAGCTGTGGTTATAACCTTGTAGTTACTTAATTTTCTCGAAGAATACCTCATAGTAAAACGGACTTTAACGACATTTATTTCCTTGCGTTGTACTATAAATGTGCATGCGTAGGTCGGATTTTTTTCAAGATGCATTCACAAAATGTGTTCATATAAGGAAGTTCCTGGATATATAAGGTCCGGAGCTCCACTGTGGACACAAAAACAACATATCTTTAGACAGTGATTTGCCCAAAAAAATTAACGCTTGCCCACAATGTGTTTGAAGTCACTGAACTTTGTCGCACTCGAGCTGATATTTTAAAACCCTCGCTCGATCGGACACTCTTAGTTTCGCAGATCACTAAAATATAAACAAAATCCTCTATGTAGAAGTTATTGCGTTGATATGTGGGCAGAAATAAGGTCAATCTTCATCTAGTAAAATCCTTCCAAAAATCGATTTCAAAGTAACTATGGTTTTTTAAACTTGCTCGTTTCGCGCAGATATATAAATTTTGCTTTGTGTTGTCAAGTTGAACACGCATAACATCTGTCAAAAACCTACGCGTAAGTAGGATTTCCTTCAAACAAAGTTAAAGTTACATTATTTCAAAAACTTCTTGCTGACAATGAAGAAATGAATTTTCTGTACGAAAACAACCTACCTAAAGACCGTAAAAGCAAAAGATCAGTTGCAACTTGGCAGCCAAGCCATGATTCACCATTAAGCTATTTCAAGCTTAACTGGTCCATGCGAGGGTCTTCGTTTAAGCAAATTAAACTCAGCCGCTCATTAGAAAATACAGAAAATTGTATATAAGGGTTTGTTTGCTCGCCTCAGTCAAATCCAGCTGAAGCCGTTGTTTACGGGAAAACAGTCAATTGTTTTGAAGTCATTGCCGGCAGTTGTCGTTCTCTACTTCACAGCGAGTGAAAAGGACAATTTGCGTACAGAAAGTTTTTCTTATAAAGAACAGAAACTTTTACAGTGCACTGTAATTAAAAATGAAAAAAAACTCTGACTACTATTACTTGAGCAACAGAAAAATGATCCTGAGTAAGCTTGCTGGCCTTCTATTTCCGAGAAAGTTTAATAAGCGCACAAGTTTGTTCACTCTGATGCGTTATAACAGCAATATGGTTCTTTGACTGACGACAAAGATAAAGCTGGTTCTGCAAAGGTAATAAATCTGGGCGTGTAAAAAAAGTAACCGTAACTACTAATAACAGAATACAAGCGGGTTTTAATTCAACCCGGAGAAATCAACTCATAAATCAATCGGATGCACAATTAGAAAAAATACTCGCCTCTTTAAAAATGTTCAAAACCTTTTATTCCACCTCAGAGTGACAGAATGGTCCATTTTTCCTTTAAAATTAGTTGTTCTGAATCCAAAGTAATTTTCAAGCGACGAAAAAAAGCAAACATGTCAAATAAAAATGCTTTACAGGGAGCAAACGTTCGCACTTCGTGCATTTCACTCAGAACTCCAGCAACAAACAAACACAGTGCTAACACAGTGAACACACAGAAAAGCCCGCCTTGAGCCTGCGGTAAGGGATGCGCAGAAGCTTGCACAGAACGTTTTTCCGCCCTGAAAGGGTGACTAGTGTGACTTGGGTGACTAGGGTGACAAGGGTGTCTTAAGTGACTAGAATGACTTAGGTGACTAGGTTGACCTGGGTGTCTAGGGTGACTAGCGTGACAAGGGTGACTAGGGTGACTTGAATTTGCTGACTTGAGTGACTTGGGTGACTAGTGTGACTAGGATGACTTGGCTGTCTTGGGTGACTACGGTGACAAGGATGACTGGGGTGACTTGGGAGACTAGGATGACTTGAAAAACTACGGCGCAAAGCGTGACTTGGAAGACTTAGGTGACTAGGGTGACCTGGGTGACTTGGGTAACTAGGGTAGCTATTCCTAATCAACCCTTCTCATCCTAGTCATCCCCAGTTAACCCTTGTCATCCTACTCATCCTAGTCATCCCTAGTCATCCTAGACATTCAAATGATCCCTACTGATCCAAGTCATCTCTAGTAATCCCTAGTCATTCCAGTCATCCCGAATCGTGCCTAGTCATTTCAGTCATCCTAGTCATTACTAGTCATCAGTAGTAAACCCAGTCATCCCTTGTCATCCCTTGTCATCCCTACTCATCCCTACTCATCCCTACTCATCCCTAGTCATCTCCAGTCATACCTAGTCATCCCTAGTCATCAATACACATCCCAGTCATCCCGAGTCATCCCTAGTCATCCCGAGTCATCCCGAGTCATCCCTAGTCATCCCAAGTCATCCCAGTACCCTAGTTATCCCGAGTCATCCCTAGTCATCCCTAGTCATCCCTAGTTATCCTTAGTCAAACCAGTCATCCCTAGTCATCTCTAGGCATCTCAGTCATCTCTACTCATTCCAAGTCATCCCTAGTAATCCCTAGTAATCATTAGTCATCCCAGTCATCCCTAATCATCCATAGTCATCCCTAGTTATCCCTAGTCATCCTAGTTATCCCCGTAATCCCTAGTCATCCCTAGTCATCCCTAATCATCCCTAATCATCCTAGTCATCCCCGTCATCCCTAGTCATCCCTAGTGTTCCCCCTCATCCCTAGTCATCCCTAGTCATCCAAGTCATCCCTACTCATACATAGTTATCCCCGTCATCCCTAGTCATCCCTAGTCATTCCAGTCATCCCCAGTCATCCCTACTCATCCCTAGTCATCCCAGTCATCCCTAGTTATCCTTGGTCATCCGTAGTCATCCCCAGTCATCCCAACTCATCCCAGTCATCCCTAGTCATCCCTAGTCATCCGTAGTCATCCCTAGTCATCCCTAGTCATCCCAGTCATCCCTAGTCATCCCAAATCATCCCTAGTAATCCCAGTCATTCCAAGTCATCCCTAGTCATCCCAGTTATCCCTAGTCATCCTTACTAATCCCTAGTCATCCTCAGCCATCCCAAATATACCTGGTCATCCCTAGTCATCCCTAGTCATCCCAGTCATCCCAGTCATCCCTAGTCATCCCTAATCATCCCTAGTCATCCCTAGTCATCCCAGTCATCCCTAGTCATCCCTAGTCATTCCAGTCATCCCTAGTCATCCCCAGTCGTCCCTAGTAATCCCAGTCATCCCAAGTCATCCCTAGTCATCCCAGTCATCCCTAGTCATCCCTAGTCATCCCAGTCATCCCTAGTTATCATTAGTCATCCCAAGTCATCCCCAGTCATACCAAGTATACCTGGTCATCCCTAGTCATCCCTAGTCATCCCTAGTCATCCTAGTCATCCTAGTCATCGCTAGTAATCTCTAGACATCCCACTCATTCCTAGTTATCGTTGGTCATCCGTAGTCATCCCTAGTCATCCCTAGTCATCCCAGTCATCCCAGTCATCCCTAATCATCCCTAGTCATCCGTTGTCATCCCTAGTCACCCCAAGTCATCCCAGTCATCCCTAGTCATCCCTAGTCATCCCAGTCATCCCCAGTCATCCATAGTCATCCCTAGTCATCCCTAGTCATCCCAGTTATCAGTAAATATCCTTGGTCATCCGTAGTCATCCCTAGTCATCCCTAGTCATCCTTAGTCATCCCTAGTCATCCCTAGTCATCCCTAGTCATGCAAAGTCCTCCCAGTCAACCCTAGTCATCCCTAGTCATCCTAGTCATCCCCAGTCATCCCTAGTCATCCCAGTCATCCCTAGTCATCCCTACTCATTCCAGTCATCCCTAGTCATCCCTAGTCATCCCAGTCATCAATAGTTATCCTTGGTCATCCGTGATCATCCCTAGTCATCTCTACTCAACCCACTCATCCCTAGTCATACCTAGTCATCTGTAGTCATCCCTAGTCATCCCAAGTCGTCCCTAGTAATCCCAGTCATTCCAAGTCATCTCTAGTCATCCAAGTTATCCCTAGTCATCCTTACTCATCCCTAGTCATCCTCAGCCATCCCAAGTATACCTGCTCTTCCCTAGTCATCCCTAGTCATCCCTAGTCATCCCAGTCATCCCAGTCATCCCTAGTCATTCCTAGTCATCCCTAGTAATCCCTAGTCATCCCAGTCATGCCTAGTCATCCCTAGTCATTCCAGTCATCCCTAGTCATCCCCAGTCGTCCCTAGAAATCCCAGTCATTCCAAGTCATCCCTAGTCATGCCAGTCATCCCTAGTCATCCCTAGTCATCCCAGTCATCCCTAGCCATCCTTAGTCATCCCAAGTCATCCCCAGTCATCCCAAGTATACCTGGTGATCCCTATCCATCCCTAGTCATCCCTAGACATCCTAGTCATCCTAGTCATCCCTAGTCATCTCTAGTCATCCCAGTCATTCCTAGTTATCGTTGGTCATCCGTAGTCATCCCTAGTCATCCCTAGTCATCCCAGTCATCCCAGTCATCCCTAATCATCCCTAGTCATCCGTAGTCATCCCTAGTCACCCCAAGTCATCCCAGTAATCCCTAGTCATCCCTAGTCATCCCAGTCATCCCCAGTCATCCCTAGTCATCCCTAGTCATCCCTAGTCATCCCAGTTATCAGTAAATATCCTTGGTCATCCGTAGTCATCCCTAGTCATCTCTAGTCATCCCTAGTCATCCCTAGTCATCCCTAGTCATGCCAAGTCCTCCCAGTCATCCTTAGTAATCCCTAGTCATCCTAGTCATCCCCAGTCAACCCTAGTCATCCAAGTCATCCCTAGTCATCCCCAGTCATCCCAGTCATCCATAGTCATCCCTAGTCATCCCTAGTCATCCCTAGTCATCCTAGTCATCCCCGTCAACCCTAGTCATCCCTAGTCATCCCTAGTCATCCCAGTCATCAATAGTTATCCTTGGTCATCCGTGATCATCCCTAGTCATCTCTAGTCAACCCAGTCATCCTTAGTCATCCCTAGTCATCCGTAGGCATCCCTTGTCATCCCAAGTCTTCTCAGTCATCCCTAGTCATCCCTAGTCAACAAAGGCATCCCAAGTCATCCTTAGTCATCCCAGTCGTCCCTAGTCATTCCTAGTCAATTCTAGTCATCCCTAGTAATCCTTATAGTCATCCCCGTCATACCTAGTCATCCATAGTCATCCCATTCATCCCTAGTCATCTCTTGTCATCCCAGTCATCCCTAGTCATCCCTAGTCATCCCCATCATCCGTAGTCATCCCTAGTCATTCCAGTCATCCCTAGTCATCCCCAGTCATCCCTACTTATCCCTTGTCATCCCAGTCATCCCTAGTTATCTTTCGTCATCCATAGTCATTCCTAGTCATCCCCAGTCATCCCTAGTCATCCCTAGTCATCCAAGTCATCCATAGTCATTCCCAGTCGTCCCTAGTAATCCCAGTGATCCCAAGTCATCCCTAGTAATCCCAGTCATCCCTAGTCATCCCTAGTCATCCCAGTCATCCCTAGTCATCCTTAGTCATCCCTATTCATCCCCAGTCATCCCAAGTATACCTGGTCATCCCTGGTCATCCCTAGGCATTCCTAGTGATCCTAATCATCCCAGTAACCCCAAGTCATCCCTACTCATCCCAGTCATCCCTAGTTATCCTTGGTGATCCGTAGTCATCACTAGTCATCCCTAGTCATCCCAGGCATCCATAGTCATCCCTACTCAACCGTAGTCATCCATGGTCATCCCTAGTCATCGGAGTCATCCCCAGACATCCCTAGGCATCCCTAGTCGTCCCAGTCATCAGTAGTTATCCTTGGTCATCTGTAGTCATCTGTAGTCATCCCTAGTTATCCCAGTCATCCATAGTCATCCCCAGTCGTCCCTAGTAATCCCAGTTATCGCAAGTCATCCCTAGTCATGCCAGTCGTCCCTAGTCATCCCTAGTCATCCCCGTCATCCTTAGTCATCCTTAGTCATCCCTAGTCATCCCCAGTCATCCCAAGTATTCCTGGTCATCCCTAGTCATTCCTAGTCATCCCAATCATCCCTAGTCATCCCTAGTCATCCCTAGTCATCCCTAGTCATCCCAGTCATCCCTAGTCATCCTTAGTCATCCCTATTCATCCCCAGTCATCCCAAGTATACCTCGTCATCCCTAGTCATCCCTAGGCATCCCTAGTGATCCTAATCATCCCAGTAATCCAAAGTCATCCCTACTCATCCCAGTCATCCCTAGTTATCCTAGGTGATCCGTAGTCATCACTAGTCATCCCTAGTCATCCCTAGTCATCCCAGGCATCCCTAGTCATCCCTACTCATCCGTAATCATCCATGGTCATCCCTAGTCATCGAAGTCATCCCCAGACATCCTTAGTCATCCCTAGTCATCCCAGTCACCAGTAGTTATCCTTGGTAATCTGTAGTCATCTGTAGTCATCCCTAGTCTTCCCAGTCATCCATAGTCATCCCCAGTCATCCCTAGTCATCCCTAGTCATCCCAGTCATCCCTAGTCATCCATAGTCATCCCTAGACATCCCCAGTCATCCCTAGTATACCTGGTCATCCCTAGTCATCCCTAGTTTTCCCTAGTCATCCTAGTCATCCCAGTCATCCTTAGTCATCCCAGTCATCCCTAGTTATCCTTGGTCATCCCTAGTCATCCCTAGTCATCCCTAGTCATCCCAGTCATCCCTAGTCACCCTTACTAATCCCTAGTCATCCCAGTCATCCCTAGTCATCCCTAGTCATCCCTGTCATCCCTAGTCATCCTTAGTCACGCCTACTCATCCCCAGTCATCCCAACTCTACCTTGTCATCCCCAGTCATTCCTAGCCATCCTAGTCATCCCAGTCATAACTAGTCATCCCTAGTCATCCCTAGTCATCCCTTGTCATCCCCGCCATCCCTAGTCATCCTTAGTCATCCCTAGTCATCCAAGTCATCCCTTGTCATCCTTAGTCGTCCCTAGTAATCTCAGTCATCCCAAGTCATCCCTAGTCATCCCAGTCATCCCTAGTCATCCCTAGTCATCCCAGTCATCCCTAGTCATCCTTAGTCATCCCAAGTCATCCTCAGTCATCCCAAGTATACCTGGTCATCCCTAGTCATCCCTAGTCATCCCTAGTCATCCTAGTCATCCCAGTCATCTCTAGTCATCTCAAGTCTTCCCAGTCATTCCTAGTTATCGTTGGTAATCCGTAGTCATCCGTAGTGATCCCTAGTCACCCAAGTCATCCCTAGTCATCCTTAGTCGTCCCTAGTAATCTCAGTCATCCCAAATCATCCCTAGTCATCCCAGTCATCCCTAGTCATCCCTAGTCATCCCAGTCATCCCTAGTCATCCTTAGTCATCCCAAGTCATCCTCAGTCATCCCAAATATACCTGGTCATCCCTAGTCATCCCTAGTCATCCCTAGTCATCCTAGTCATCCCAGTCATCTCTAGTCATCTCTAGTCATCCCAGTCATTCCTAGTTATCGTTGGTCATCCGTAGTCATCCGTAGTCATCCCTAGTCATCCCAGTCATCCCAGTCATCCCAGTCATCCCAGTCATCCCAGTCATCCCTATTCATGCCTAGTCATCCGTAGTCATCCCTAGTCACCCCACGTCATCCCAGTCATCCCTAGTCAACCCTAGTCATCCCAGTCATCCCCAGTCATCCCTAGTCATCCCTAGTCATCCCTAGTCATCCCACTTATCAGTAAATATCCTTGGTCATCCGTAGTCATCCGTAGTCATCCTTAGTCATCCCTAGTCATCCCTAGTCATACGTAGTCATCCCTAGTCATGCCAAGTCCCCCCAGTCATTCCTAGTCATCCCTAGTCATCCTAGTCATCCCCAGTCATCCATAGTCATCCCATGTCATCCCTAGTCATCCCCAGTCATCCCAGTCATCCCTAGTCATCCCTAGTCATCCCTAGTCGTCCTAGTGATCCCCATCAACCCTAGTCATCCCTTGTCATCCCTAGTCATCCCAGTCATCCCTAGTCATCCCTAGTCATCCCAGTCATCAATAGTTATCCTTGGTCATCCGTGATCATCCCTAGTCATCTCTAGTCAACCCAGTCATCCCTAGTCATCCCTAGTCATCCGTATGCATCCCTTGTCATCCCAAGTCTTCCCAGTCATCCCTAGTCATCCCTAGTCAACAAAGGCATCCCAAGTCATCCCTAGTCATCCCAGTCGTCCCTAGTCATTCCTAGTCATCCCTAGTCATCCCTAGTAATCCTTATAGTCATCCCCGTCATACCTAGTCATCCATAGTCATCCCATTCATCCCTAGTCATCTCTTGTCATCCCCAGTCATTCCTAGCCATCCTAGTCATCCCAGTCATAACTAGTCATCCCTAGTCATCCCTAGTCATCCCAGTCATCCCTAGTCATCCTTAGTCATCCCAAGTCATCCTCAGTCATCCCAAATATACCTGGTCATCCCTAGTCATCCCTAGTCATCCCTAGTCATCGTAGTCATCCCAGTCATCTCTAGTCATCTCTAGTCATCCCAGTCATTCCTAGTTATCGTTGGTCATCCGTAGTCATCCGTAGTCATCCCTAGTCATCCCAGTCATCCCAGTCATCCCTATTCATGCCTAGTCATCCGTAGTCATCCCTAGTCACCCCATGTCATCCCAGTCATCCCTAGTCAACCCTAGTCATCCCAGTCATCCCCAGTCATCCCTAGTCATCCCTAGTCATCCCTAGTCATCCCACTTATCAGTAAATATCCTTGGTCATCCGTAGTCATCCGTAGTCATCCCTAGTCATCCCTAGTCATCCCTAGTCATACGTAGTCATCCCTAGTCATGCCAAGTCCTCCCAGTCATTCCTAGTCATCCCTAGTCATCCTAGTCATCCCCAGTCATCCATAGTCATCCCATGTCATCCCTAGTCATCCCCAGTCATCCCAGTCATCCCTAGTCATCCCTAGTCATCCCTAGTCGTCCTAGTGATCCCCATCAACCCTAGTCATCCCTAGTCATCCCTAGTCATCCCAGTCATCCCTAGTCATCCCTAGTCATCCCAGTCATCAATAGTTATCCTTGGTCATCCGTGATCATCCCTAGTCATCTCTAGTCAACCCAGTCATCCCTAGTCATCCCTAGTCATCCGTATGCATCCCTTGTCATCCCAAGTCTTCCCAGTCATCCCTAGTCATCCCTAGTCAACAAAGGCATCCCAAGTCATCCCTAGTCATCCCAGTCGTCCCTAGTCATTCCTAGTCATCCCTAGTCATCCCTAGTAATCCTTATAGTCATCCCCGTCATACCTAGTCATCCATAGTCATCCCATTCATCCCTAGTCATCTCTTGTCATCCCCAGTCATTCCTAGCCATCCTAGTCATCCCAGTCATAACTAGTCATCCCTAGTCATCCCTAGTCATCCCAGTCATCCCTAGTCATCCTTAGTCATCCCAAGTCATCCTCAGTCATCCCAAATATACCTGGTCATCCCTAGTCATCCCTAGTCATCCCTAGTCATCCTAGTCATCCCAGTCATCTCTAGTCATCTCTAGTCATCCCAGTCATTCCTAGTTATCGTTGGTCATCCGTAGTCATCCGTAGTCATCCCTAGTCATCCCAGTCATCCCAGTCATCCCAGTCATCCCTATTCATGCCTAGTCATCCGTAGTCATCCCTAGTCACCCCATGTCATCCCAGTCATCCCTAGTCAACCCTAGTCATCCCAGTCATCCCCAGTCATCCCTAGTCATCCCTAGTCATCCCTAGTCATCCCACTTATCAGTAAATATCCTTGGTCATCCGTAGTCATCCGTAGTCATCCCTAGTCATCCCTAGTCATCCCTAGTCATACGTAGTCATCCCTAGTCATGCCAAGTCCTCCCAGTCATTCCTAGTCATCCCTAGTCATCCTAAACATCCCCAGTCATCCATAGTCATCCCATGTCATCCCTAGTCATCCCCAGTCATCCCAGTCATCCCTAGTCATCCCTAGCCATCCCTAGTCATCCTAGTGATCCCCGTCAACCCTAGTCATCCCTAGTCATCCCTAGTCATCCCAGTCATCCCTAGTCATCCCTAGTCATCCCAGTCATCAATAGTTATCCTTGGTCATCCGTGATCATCCCTAGTCATCTCTAGTCAACCCAGTCATCCCTAGTCATCCCTAGTCATCCGTATGCATCCCTTGTCATCCCAAGTCTTCCCAGTCATCCCTAGTCATCCTTAGTCAACCGGGGCATCCCCAGTCATCCCTAGTCATCCCAGTCGTCCCTAGTCATTCCTAGTCATCCCTAGTCATCCTAGTCATCCCCGTCATACCTAGTCAACCCTATTCATCCCCAGTCATCCCTAGTCATCCTAGTTATCGCCGTCATCCCTAGTCATCCATAGTCATCCTAGTCCTCCTTAGTCATCTCACGTCATCCCACTCTTCCCTAGTCATCCCCGTCATCCGTAGTCATCCCTAGTCATTCCACTCATCCGTAGTCATCCATAGTCATGCCTAGTCATCCCTAGTCATCCCAGTCATCCCTAGTCATCCCCAGTCGTCCCTAGTAGTCCCAGTCATCCCAAGTCATCCCTAGTCATCCCAGTCATCCCTAGTCATCCCTTGTCATCCCAGGCATCCCTAGTCATCGTTAGTCATCTCTAGTCATCCCCAGTCATCCCAAGTATACCTGTTCATCCCTAGCCATCCCTAGTGATCCCTAGTCATAATAGTCATCCCAGTCATTCCTAGTCATCCCTAGTCATCCCACTCATCCCTAGTTATCCTTGGTCATCCGTTGTCATCCCTACTCATTTCTAGTCATCCCAGTCATCCCTAATCATTCCTAGTCATCCTTAGTCATCCCTAGTCATCCCAAGTCATCCCAGTCATCCTTAGTCATCCCTAGTCATCCCAGTCATCCCCAGTCATCCCTAGTCATCACTAGTCATTGCAGTCATCAGTAGTTATCTTTGGTCATCCGTAGTCATCCCAGTCATCCCTTGTCATCCCTAGTCATCCCAGTCATCCTTAGTCATCCCTAGTCATCCCAGTCATCACTAGTCATCCCCAGTCGTCCCTAGTAATCCCAGTCATCCCAAGCCATCCCTAGTCATCCCAGGCATCCCTAGTCATCCAAGTCATCCCTAGTCATCCCTAGTCATCCCAGTCATCCCCAGTCATCCCTAGTCATCCCAGTCATCCCTTGTCATCCCTAGTCCTCCCAGTCATCCCTAGTCATCCCTAGTCATCCATAGTCATCCCAGTCATCGCTAGTCATCCCCAGTCGTCCCTAGTAATCCCAGTAATCCCAAGCCATCGCTGTTCATCCCAGTCGTCCCTAGTCATCCTAGTCATCCCAGTCATCCCTAGTCATCCCTAGTCATCCCTAATCATCCCTAGTCATCGCTAGTCATCTCAGTCGTCCCTACTCATCCCTAGTCATCCCAGTCATTCCTAGTCATCCCCAGTCGTCCCTAGTAATCCCAGTCATCCCATGTCATCCCTAGTCATCCAAGTCATCCCTAGTCATCCCTTGTAATCCCAGGCATCCCTAGTCATCGTTAGTCATCCCTAGTCATCCCCAGTCATCCCAAGTCTACCTGTTCATCCCTAGTCATCCCTAGTCATCCCTAGTCATCCTAGTCATCCCTAGTCATCCCAGTCATCCCTAGTCATCCTTAGTCGAAGTCATCCGTAGTCATCCCCAGTCATCCGAAGTATACCTGGTCATCCCTAGTCATCCCTAGTCATCCCTGTCGACCCTAATCATCCCTTGTCATTCGTAGTCATCCCTAGTCATCCGAAGGCATCCCAGTCACCCTAGTCATCCCTAGTCATCCCAGTCATCCCCAGATATCCCTAGTCATCCCTAGTCATCCCAGGGATCAGTAGTTATCCTTGGTCATCCGTAGTTATCCCTAGTCATCCCTAGTCATACAAGTCATCCTTAGTCATCCCTAGTAATCCGAAGTCATCCCTAGTTATCCCAAGTCCTCCCAGTCATCCCTGGTCATCCCTAGTTATCCCAGTCATCCCCAGTAATCTCCAGTCATCCCAGTCATCCCTAGTCATCCCTAGTCATCCCAGTCATCCCTAGTCATCCCTAGTCATCCCAGTCATCGCTAGTCATCCCCAGTCGTCCCTAGTAATCTCAGTCATCCCAAGCCATCCCTAGTCATCCAAGTCATCCCAAGTCATCCCTAGTAATCCCAGTCATCGCTAGTCATCCCCAGTCGTCCCTAGTAATCCCAGTCATCCCAAGCCATCCCTAGTCATACCAGGAATCCCTAGTCATCCCTAGTCATCCCAGAAATCCCTAGTCATCCTTAGTCATTCCTTGTCATCCCCAGTCATCTCAAGTATACCTGGTCATCCCAAGTCATTCCTAGTCATCCCAGTCATCCCTAGTCATCCCTAGTCATCCCAGTCATCCTTAGTCATCCTTAGTCATCCCCAGTCATCCCAAGTATACCTGGTCATCCCAGTCATTCCTAGCTATCCTAGTCATCCCAGTCATAACTAGTCATCCCTAGTAATCCCTAGTCATCCCTAGTCATCCCAGTCATCCATAGTCATTCCTAGTCATCCCAGTCATCCCTAGTCATCCTTGGTCATCCCTAGTCATCCTTAGTCGTCCCCAGTATACCTGGTCATCCATAGTCATCACTAGTAATCCCTAGCTATCCTAGTCATCCCAGTCATCCCTAGTCATCCATAGTCATCCGTAGTCATCCCTAGTCATCCTAAGTCATCCCAGTCATCCCTAGTCATCCCTAGTAATCGCAGTCATCCCTAGTCATCCTTAGTCATCCCTAGTCATCCCAGTCATCCCTAGTCATCCCTAGTCATCCCATTCATGCCCAGTCATCCCAAGTATACTCCGTTATCCCCAGTCATCCCTAGTCATCCTAGTCACCCTAGTCATCCCAGTCATCGATAGTCATCCCTAGTCATCCCTAGTCATCCCTAGTCATCCCAGTCATCCCTAGTCATCCCTAGTCATCCAAGACATCCCTAGTCATCCCCAGTCGTCCCTAGTAATCCCAGTCATCCCAAATCATCCCCAGTCATCCCAGTCATCCCTAGTCATCCCTACTCATCCCAGTCATCCCTAGTCATCCTTAGTCATTCCTAGTCATCCCCAGTCAAACCCTAGTATACCTGGTCGTCCCTAGTCATCCCTAGTCATCCCTTGTCATCCTAGTCATCCCAGTCATCCCTAGTCATCCCAGTCATCCCTAGTTATCCTTGGTCATCCGTAGTCATCCCTAGTCATCCCTAGCCATCCTCATCATCCCTAGTCATCCCTAGTCATCCCTACTCATCGCTAGTCATCCCAAGTCATCCCAGTCATCCCTAGTCATCCTTAGTCATCCCAGTCATCCCCAGTCATCCCTAGTCATCCCTAGTCATCCCAGTAATCAGTAGTTATCCTTGGTCATCCGTAGTCATACGTAGTCATCCCTAGTCATCCCTCGTCATCCCTAGTCATCCCAGTCATCCCTAGTCATCCCCAGTCATCTCTAGTCATCCGTAGTCATCCCCGTCATCCTTAGTCATCCTTAGTCATCCCTAGTCATCGGTAGTCATCCCTAGTCATCCCAAGTCATCCCAGTCATCCCTATTCATCCCTAGTCATCCCAGTCATCCCCAGTTATCCCTAGTCATCCGTAGTCATCCCAGTCATCCGTTGGTATCCTTGGTCATCCGTAGTCATCCCTAGTCATCGCCAGTCATCCCAGTCATCCCTAGTGATCCCTAGTCATCCGTAGTCATCCCTAGCCATCCCAAGTCCTCCCAGTCATCCCTAGTCATCCCTAGTCATCCCTAGTCATCCCTAGTCATCCCAGTCATCCCCAGTCATCCCTAGTCATCCCAGTCATCAATAGTCTTCCCTAGTAATCCTAGTCATCCCTAGTAATCCCTAGTCATCCCAGTCATCGGCAGTCATCCCCAGTCGTCTCTAGTAATCTCAGTCATCCCAAGTCATCCCTAGTCATTCTAGTCATCCCTAGGCATCCCTAGTCATCCCAGCCATCCCTGGTCATCCTTAGTCATCCCTAGTCATCCCCAGTCATCCCAAGTATTCCTGGTCATCCCTAGTCATCCCTTGTCATTTCTAGTCTTCCTAGTCACCCCTATTCAAATAGTCATCCCAGTCATCCCTAGTCATCCCTAGTCATCCTAGCCATCCCCGTTATCCCTAGTCATCAATAGTCATCCGTAGTCATCCGTATATAGTCATCCGTGATCATCCGTAGTCATCCGTTGTCATCCCTAGTCATCGCAGTCATCCCTAAACATCCATAGTCATCCCTAGTCATCCCAGTCATCCCTAGTCATCTCTTGTCATACCTGGTCATGCCAGTCATCCCTAGTCATCCCTAGTCATCCGTAGTCATCCGTAGTCATCCCTAGTCATCCAAGTCATCCCTGATCATAACTAGTCATCCCTAGCCATCCCAATCGTCCCTAGTCATCCCTAATCGTCCCTAGTCATCCCAGTCATCCCAAGTCACCCCTAGTCATCCCGAGTCATCCCAGTCATTCCAAGTCATCCCAGTCATGCCTAGTCATAGCTAGTCATTCTTAGTCACCTCGAGTCATCCTAGTCATTCCTAGTCATCCCTAGTCATCCCAGTCATCCACAGTCATCCGTAGTCATCCTTACCGTCCCTAGTCATCCCTAGTAATCCCAGTCATCCCTAGTCATCCCTAATCATCCCAGTCATCGCTAGTCATCCCTAGTCGTCCCTAGTAATCCCAGTGATCCCAAGACATTCTTAGTCATCCCAGTCATCTCTAGTCATCCGCTGTCATCCCAGTCATCGCTAGTCATCCTTTGTCATCCGTAATCATCCCCAGTCATCCCTAGTCGTCCCAGTCATCCCTAGTTATCCTTGGTGATCCGTAGTCATCCTTAGTCATCCCTAGTCATTCTAGTCGACCCTAAGCATCCCTTGTCATTCGTAGTCATCCCTAGTCATCCCAAGTCATCCCAGTCATCCCCAGATATCCCTAGTCATCCCTAGTCATCCCAGGGATCAGTAGTTATCCTTGGTCATCCGTAGTCATCCCTAGTCATCCCTAGTCATCCCTAGTCATCCCAGTCATCCCTAGACATCCCTAGTCATCCGAAGTCATCCCCAGTAATTTCTAGTCAACCCAGTCATCCCTAGTCATCCCTTGTCATCCCAGTCATCCCTAGTCATTCCCAGTCATCCCCGTCATCCCTAGTCATCCCTAGGCATTCTAGTCATCCCTAGTCATCCCCAGTCATCCCTAGTCATCCCTAGTCATCCCAGTCACTCCTAGTTATTCTTGGTCATCCGTAGTCATCCGTAGTCATCCCTGGTCATCCCAGTCATCCCTTTTCATCGCTAGTCATCCGTAGTCATCCCTAGTCATCCCAACTCTTCCCAGTCATCCCTACTCATCCCTGGTCATCCCAGTCATCCCCAGTCATCCCTAGTCATCCCAGTCATCCCTAGTCATCCCAAGTCATCCCAGTCATCCCTAGTCATCCATTGTCATCCCTAGTCATCCCAGTCATCCCTAGTCATCCCAGTCATCCGTAGTCATCCCCAGTGGTCCCTAGTAATCCCAGTCATCCCAAGTCATCCCTAGTCATCCTAGTCATCCCTAGTTATCCCTAGTCATCCCAGTCATCCCTATTCATTCTTAGTCATCCCTAGTCATCCCAGTCATCCCTAGTCATCCCTAGTCATCCCAGTCATCCCCAGTCATCCCAAGTATACTCTGTCATCCTCAGTCATCCGTAGTCATCCTAGTCATCCTAGTCATCCCAGTCATCGATAGTCATCCCTAGTCATCCCTCGTCATCCCTAGTCATCCCAGTCATCCCTAGTCATCCCTAGTCATCCCTAGTCATCCAAGTCATCCCTAGTCATCCCCAGTCGTCCGTAGTAATCCCAGTCATCCCTAGTCATCCTTAGTCATCCCTACTCATCCCCAGTCATCCCTAGTATACCTGGTGATCCCTAGTCATCCCTAGTTTTTCCTAGTCATCCTAGTCATCCCAGTCATCCCTTGTTATCCTTGGTCATCCGTAGTCATCCCTAGTCATCCCCGTCATCCCTAGTCATCCCTAGTGATCCCTAGTCATCCCTAGTCATCCCTAGTTATCCCAAGTCATCCCAGTCATCCCTAGTCATCGTTAGTCATCCCAGTCATCCCCAGTCATCCCTAGTCATCCCTAGTCATCCAGTCATCAGTAGTTATCCTTGGTCATCCGTAGTCAGTCGTAGTCATCCCTAGTCATCCCTAGTCATCCCAATCATCCCTAGTCATCCCCAGTCGTCCCTAGTAATCCCAGTCATCCCTAGTCATCCTTAGTCATACCAGTCATCCGTAGTCATCCCTAGTCATCCCCGTCATCCTTAGTCATCGTTAGTCACTCCTAGTCATCCCAATTCATCCCAGTCATCCCTAGTGATCCCTAGTCATCCCAGTCATCCCCAGTCATCCCAAGTGTACTCTGTCATCCCCAGTCATCCGTAGTCATCCTAGTCATCCTAGTCATCCCAGTCATCGATAGTCATCCCTAGTCATCCCTCGTCATCCCTAGTCATCCCAGTCATCCCTTGTTACCCTTGGTCATCCGTAGTCATCCCTAGTCATCCCTAGTCATCCCCGTCATCCCTAGTCATCCCTAGTGATCCCTAGTCATCCCTAGTCATCCCTAGTTATCCCAAGTCATCCCAGTCATCCCTAGTCATCGTTAGTCATCCCAGTCATCCCCAGTCATCCCTAGTCATCCCTAGTCATCCAGTCATCAGTAGTTATCCTTGGTCATCCGTAGTCAGACGTAGTCATCCCTAGTCATCCCTAGTCATCCCAATCATCCCTAGTCATCCCCAGTCGTCCCTAGTAATCCCAGTCATCCCTAGTCATCCCTAGTCATCCCAGTCATCCGTAGTCATCCCTAGTCATCCCCGTCATCCTTAGTCATCGTTAGTCACCCCTAGTCATCCCAATTCATCCCAGTCATCCCTAGTGATCCCTAGTCATCCCAGTCATCCCTAGTCATCCCAAGTGTACTCTGTCATCCCCAGTCATCCGTAGTCATCCTAGTCATCCTAGTCATCCCAGTCATCGATAGTCATCCCTAGTCATCCCAGTCATCCCTAGTCATCCCTAGTCATCCCTAGTCATCCAAGTCATCCCTAGTCATCCCCAGTCGTCCCTAGTAATCCCAGTCATCCCAAGTCATCCCTAGTCATCTCAGTCATCCCTAGTTATGCCTAGTCATCCCAGTCATCCCTAGTCATCCTTAGTCATCCCTAGTCATCCCCAGTCATCCCTAGTATACCTGGTCATCCCTAGCCATCCCTAGTTTTTCCTAGTCATCCTAGTCATCCCAGTCATCCCTAGTCATCCCAGTCATCCCTTGTTATCCTTGGTCATCCGTAGTCATCCCTAGTCATCCCTAGTCATCCCCGTCATCCCCAGTCATCCCTAGTCATCCCTGTGATCCCAGTCATCCCAAGTCATCTCTAGTCATCCCGAGTCTTCCCTGTCATCCCAAGTCATCCCAGTCATCCCTAGTCATACCTAGTTATCCTTAGTCATCTCGAGTCATCCCAGTCATCACTAGTCATCCCTAGTCATCCCAGTCATCCCTAGTCATCTCTAGTCATCCCAGTCATCCCTAGTCATCCTTGGTCATCCGTAGTCATCCCAGTCATCCCTAGTCATTCCTAGTCATCCGTAGTCATCCCTAGTCATCCTTAGTCATCCCAATCATCCCTAGTCATCCCTAGTCTTCCCAGTCATCCCTAGTCTTCCCAGTCATCCCTAGTCTTCCCTAGTCATTCCAGTCATCCCTAGTCATCCCTTTTCATCCCAGTCATCCCCGGTCATCCCTTGTCATCCAAGTCATCCCTAGTCATCCCAGTCATCCCTAGTCATAACTAGTCATCCCTAGCCAACCCAATCATCCCTTGTCATCCCTAATCGTCTTTAGTCATCCCAGTCATCCTAAGTCATCCCGAGTCATCCCGAGTCATCCCAGTCATCCCAAGTCATCCCAGTCATCCCTAGTCATACCTAGTCATCCTTAGTCATCTCGAGTCATCCCATTTTTCCCTAGTCATCCCTAAACATCCCAGTCATCCCTAGGTATCCCTTGTCATCCCTAGTCATCCCAGTCATCCCTAGTCATTCTTGGTTATCCGTAGTCATCCGTAGTCATCCCCAGTCATCCCAGTCATCCCTAGTGATCGCTAGTCTTCCCAGTCATCCCTTGTCATCTTTAGTCATCCCTAGTCATCCCTAGTCATTCCAGTCATCCCTAGTCATCCCTAGTCATCCCAGTCATCCGTAGTCATCCCTAGTCATCAACGTCATCCTTAGTCATGCCTAGTCATCCCTAGTCATTCCTAGTCATTCCAGTCATCCCCAGTCATCCATAGTCATCCCTAATTATTTCAAGCCATCTCTAGTCATCTTGACTCAACACAGTAATCCCTAGTCATTCTTAGTCTTCCCTAGACATCCCAGTCATCCCTAGTGATCACTAGTCATCCCAGTCATCCCCAGTCATCCCTACTCATCCCAGTCATCCCTAGTCATCCCTAGTCATCCCAGTCATCCCTAGTCATCCTTAGTCATCCCTAGTCATCCCAGTCACCCCTAGTCATCCCTAGTCATCAACGTCATCCTTAGTCATGCTGGTCTTCCCTAGTCATTCCTAGTCATTCCAGTCATCCCCAGTCATCCATAGTCATCCCTAATTATTTCAAGCCATCTCTAGTCATCTTGACTCAACACAGTAATCCCTAGTCATTCTTAGTCTTCCCTAGACATCCCAGTCATCCCTAGTGATCACTAGTCATCCCAGTCATCCCCAGTCATCCCTACTCATCCCAGTCATCCCTAGTCATCCCTAGTCATCCCAGTCATCCCTAGTCATCCTTAGTCATCCCTAGTCATCCCAGTCACCCCTAGTCATCCCTAGTCATCAACGTCATCCTTAGTCATGCTGGTCTTCCCTAGTCATTCCTAGTCATTCCAGTCATCCCCAGTCATCCATAGTCATCCCTAATTATTTCAAGTCATCTCTAGTCATCTTGACTCATCGCAGTAATCCCTAGTCATTCTTAGTCTTCCCTAGACATCCCAGTCATCCCTAGTGATCACTAGTCATCTCAGTCATCCCCAGTCATCCCTACTCATCCCAGTCATCCCTTGTCATCCCTAGTCATCCCAGTCATCCTTAGTCACCCCTATTCATCTAGTCATCCCAGTCATCCCTAGTCATCCTTTTCATCCCCGTCATCCCTAGTCATCAATAGTTATCCGTAGTCATCCGTATATAGTCATCCGTAATCATCCGTAGTCATCCGTAGTCATCCCTAGTCATCCCAGTCATCTCTAAACATCCATAGTCATCCCTAGTCATCCTAGTCATTCCTAGTCATCCCTTGTCATACCTAGTGATCCCAGTCATCCCTAGTCATCCCTAGTCATTCATAGTCATCCGTAGTCATCCCTAGTCATCCCAGTCATCCCTGATCATAACTAGTGATCCCTAGCCATCCGAATCGTTCCTTGTCATCCCTAATCGTTCCTAGTCATCCCAGTCATCCCAAGTCACCCCTAGTCATCTCGAGTCATCCCAGTCATCCCAAGTCATCCCAGTCATGCCTAGTCATAGCTGGTCATCCGTAGTCATCCCTAGTCATCCCTTGTCATCTCAGTCATCCCTAGTCATTCCTAGTCATCCTTAGTCATCCCTAGTCATCCCAGTCATCCCTAGTCATCCCTAGTCTTCTTAGTCTTCCCTTGTCATCCCTGTTCATTGCAGTCATCCCTAGTCATCCCTTTTCATCCGTAGTCATCCGTAGTCATCCGTAGTCATCCTAGTCATCCCAGTCATCCGTAGTCATCCCAGTCATCCCTAGTCATCCCTAGTCATCCTAGTCATCCCATTCATCCTTAGTCATCCCTATTTTTCCTAGTCATCCCAGTCATCCCTAGTCATCAATAGTCACCCGTAGTCATCCGAAGTCATCCCTAGTCATCCCTAGTCATCCCAGTCATCCCTAAACATCCATAGTCATCCCTAGTCATCCCAGTCATTCCCAGTCATCCCTACTCATACCTAGTCATCCCAGTCATCCCTAGTGTTCCCTAGTCATCCTTAGTCATCCGTAGTCATCCCAGTCATCCCTGATCATAACTAGTCATCCCTAGCCATCCCAATCGTCCCTAGTCATCCCTAATCGTCCCTAGTCATCCCAAGTCATCTCTAGTCATCCCGAGTCTTCCCAGTCATCCCAAGTCATCCCAGTCATCCCTAGTCATACCTAGTTATTCTTAGTCATCTCGAGTCATCCCAGTCATCACTAGTCATCCCTAGTCATCCCAGTCATCCCTAGTCATCTCTAGTCATCCCAGTCATCCCTAGTCATCCTTTGTCATCCGTAGTCATCCGTAGTCATCCGTAGTCATGCCAGTCATCCCTAGTCATTCCTAGTCATCGGTAGTCATCCCTAGTCATCCTTAGTCATCCCAATAATCCCTAGTCATCCCTAGTCTTCCCAGTCATCCCTAGTCTTCCCTAGTCATTCCAGTCATCCCTAGTCATCCCTTTTCATCCCAGTCATCCCCGGTCATCCCTTGTCATCCAAGTCATCCCTAGTCATCCCAGTCATCCCTAGTCATAACTAGTCATCCCTAGCCAACCCAATCATCCCTTGTCATCCCTAATCGTCTTTAGTCATCCCAGTCATCCTAAGTCATCCCTAGTCATCCCGAGTCATCCCAGTCATCCCAAGTCATCCCAGTCATCCCTAGTCATACCTAGTCATCCTTAGTCATCTCGAGTAATCCCATTCTTCCCTTGTCATCCCTAAACATCCCAGTCATCCCTAGGTATCCCTTGTCATCCCTAGTCATTCCAGTCATCCCTAGTCATTCTTGGTTATCCGTAGTCATCCCTAGTCATCCCCAGTCATCCCAGTCATCGCTAGTGATCGCTAGTCTTCCCAGTCATCCCTTGTCATCTTTAGTCATCCCTAGTCATCCCTAGTCATCCCAGTCATCCCTAGTCATCCCTAGTCATCCCTAGTCATCCCTAGTCATCCCAGTCATCCGTAGTCATCCCTAGTCATCAACGTCATCCTTAGTCATGCCTAGTCATCCCTAGTCATTCCTAGTCATTCCAGTCGTCCCCAGTCATCCATAGTCATCCCTAATTATTTCAAGCCATCTCTCGTCATCTTGACTCAACACAGTAATGCCTAGTCATTCTTAGTCTTCCCTAGACATCCCAGTCATCCCTTGTGATCACTAGTCATCCCAGTCATCCCCAGTCATCCCTACTCATCCAAGTCATCCCTAGTCATCCCTAGTCATCCCAGTCATCCCTAGTCATCCTTAGTCATCCCTTGTCATCCCAGTCATCCCTAGTCATCCCTAGTCATCAACGTCATCTTTAGTCATGCCTAGTCATCCCTAGTCATTCCTAGTCATTCCAGTCATCCCCAGTCATCCATAGTCATCCCTAATTATTTCAAGTCATCTCTAGTCATCTTGACTCATCACAGTAATCCCTAGTCATTCTTAGTCTTCCCTAGACATCCCAGTCATCCCTAGTGATCACTAGTCATCCCAGTCATCCCCAGTCATCCCTACTCATCCCAGTCATCCCTAGTCATCCCTAGTCATCCCAGTCATCCCTAGTCATCCCTAGTCTTCCCAGTCATCCGTAGTCATCCGTAGTCATCCCAGTCATTCCTAGTCATCCTTAGTCATTCCAGTCATCACTAGTCATCCCTAGTCATCCTTAGTCATCCCAGTCATCCCTAGTCATCCCTAGTCATCCCTAGTCATCCCTAGTCATCCCAGTCATCTTTAGTTATCTTTAGTCATCTTTTGTCATTGCAGGCATCCCTAGTCATCCCAGACATCCCTAGGCATCCCTAGTCTTCCCAGTCTATGGGACTGCTTGCATTACTTAATTTAAGTTTTGTATCTTGTTTTAGTTTTGAAATTTCGCCTTGCAATTTCGCGGAGGCCCACCCCTTAACCTTTTATATACCATTTTTCACGATTTCTTTGCTGGAAACCTGCACTGTCATAAAATAGGAATCAGTCACAAATGTAGAACGCTTTCTCGACAGGTAAGGGGTTGGACCTCGGGGTTGA
This sequence comes from Porites rus, assembly GCA_964035705.1. Lineage (NCBI taxonomy): Eukaryota > Metazoa > Cnidaria > Anthozoa > Scleractinia > Poritidae > Porites > Porites rus. The sequence continues at coordinate 5,014,604 of OZ037994.1, forward strand.
GCCTCCCCGTACAAATATTTGTTAAGTACCTCTCCGAGATTTCGAGCGGAGCCTCCCCGTATAGGCCATCATAGGGAGTACCCTCTCCCCTGGCATAGCAAGAAATAATCACATTCCCGGACAAAGAAACTTACATGCATGCATGTAGTTATTTCGCAGATCCAGGATTTACGGAGAAAACCATAGAAACTAAAATCTTTATTTAGGGCTCCGTAATATTAAATTAAAGCTTTAGGCCTAAACAGAGGTCAAAGAAAATTAAAACACTTTACAACTGCATGTCAACTCCTAGCAGGAACACCTAAAGAACCATAAACCACAGGAGATGTTTACTCAGTATGCATGTAATTCTCTGTAGTGCTAGTAACTTTAACTTTAACTTTATTATTCCATCGTTTATATAGTACAAACTCAGTAAAGCCAAAGCCGGGGGCTTATACGACCTGTGATCAAAATGACAGAAATCATTTTATGTAGAAATGAAGCCACTGAAGGCGAAATTTCAAAATTAAAACAAGATACAAAACTTAAATTAAGTAATGCAAGCAGTCCTATAGCAGAGGTAAAACTAGAAGTACTAGTGACAAATAAACTAACAATAAACTATGATGATCCTGCGCTAATTCAATCCAGGCTTAAAAAGTAAAGTTTTAGTTTCTATTTAAAGTCAGTGGTGGTGGTAAGGCTGTTACGGACAGTCAAGGGGATATCAGTGGGATATCCTTGGCCAAATGATCGGGGCTTGAGAACTAATAGCAAATTGATACCTGAGGGACATTTTATGCAAGTTGAACAAGAACGAGTTAGTTAACCATGAAAATTACAATTAAAGTGGAGAAGCACTAAGGAAAGAGAGGAAGGTAGAAGGCTATTACAGTCAGTGAGAATACCAGGGAAATAATAAAAAGCTTCGAGACTAGGAGACTTAGAACGTGTTCGTGGAGGCGAAAAGGTGATAATTCGCGTGCGAGAGAGAAAAAAAGGAAAGGTCTCAAGGTCATGTTTCATATTACATCAAGAGCTTATGAGTTGTGTTTTGCCTGTCGGACGCTAATTTCTAACTGAATTGATCGTTGCTTCGGTCAGCATTTGTGAAATAGCGTACACAGTCTCTCAAGAGACAATCCACGGATTCCAACAAATCCGTTGTCGGGGAGCCAACAACCATCACTACTGTGAGGGCAATGAATAAGGACGAAATCTTGCTCGAAATTAACGCGGGCATTGCAGCCATGCTTGATTCAAACTAAGTTACTTTTCAGCTCCATCGTACATGAAGGGGTTTTTTTCTGACGGTATAATTCGGTGCCTCTTATATGACGGCTTTCTGCGACCGCATATACCACATGCTTGTTTGTAACGTATATATCTGGGTTTTTTTGTGCGCATATATATGCGCGTTTGTAAGAAAATGGTCATATACTTGGAAATAAAACGCAAGTATACGTGACAAAAAACGCACGTATATCGTGTAGCAGGAATGATTGCAAGTATACGTGGGAAAAAACCGCACGTATATCGTGTCACAATTTTGAAACAAATGTTCAACCATAGTAATAAAAGCACGTGATCTAACTCGTTCCCAGTCGTCTCTCGGTCTCCTGGGGTAGAGTCAGCTATTACATAACAATAGGAAGGAGAAGTTGTTACGTCACGTTGCCATGGAAGCAACATTTTTGGATGACAACAAACCGATAAAGTCACTTAAAAGTCTATTCGCACTATTTCAAACTTCAACGATCTTATTCAATTTTATTTAATTTGGCAAATCTTGGCGAAACTTTCTTTGGGACTGTATCTATCGTTATCTAAGTTTAGAAAAAGAAAGCGACAATTTTTGTGTTGTTTCCACTTACTCCATAAAGCGGGCTCGTGAAATTAGGAAATTTCATGTCGTAGCGGTGCATTGACGGAAAAGAAATGTACAAAATGGCGTAATGCACGTGCAAAGTTGTTGTTTGTTGATATAAACATATTATTTTTCGCCGTTCTCCTTGCCGTTGCCGTCGTAGTTGATTTTGCTGTCATCCAGAAATAGTGCTACCATGGTAACGTGACGTCACACTTATCCTCTCTATTACATGGACTGGGTTACTTCTTATCACTGAATGGAGTGCAATCGCCATGTATTCTTTCACTGTGTTACCCTTGTTAACCTTCCTTGTTTCGCGGTCTTATTCCATGACCGCCCCCACTGTTATGACAACTTATGGCCCTGTAAGCGGGACTGTACTTAAAATATCGACAAACAAGACTGTTAAAAGCTATTTGGGAATCCCTTTTGCCCAGGCGAAGCGTTTCGAGTATCCCGTTCCACCGGACACGTGGACTGAAACTCTGCACGCAAACGCGACACGCAGTGTCTGTCCTCAGCTTGTGATGCAAGGAACGGAGTACCAACGCCCTCTCTTTAACGAAGAACACTGTCTAATGCTCAGTGTTTACATCCCCGAGGACGCAACAAGCGGTTCTCCCCTTGCAGTGATGCTTTGGATTCATGGCGGAGCTTTTCTTTCAGGTGACACTTTGTCATTCAATGGTGCTGTGTTGGCAACCGAAGGAAACGTTATTGTCGTCGTAGCAGCGTATCGCTTGGGAGCTCTTGGTTTCCTAAGCTCGAGAAGCAGCGATCTGAAAGGAAACTATGGCATGATGGATCAAGTAGAGGCCATGAAATGGGTCAATAGAAACATCGCGAGGTACGATAGTGTTACCAACTGCTGAGCAATAGAGTCACGCAAGAGTTATAACTACGATAAATGGTGCGAAAATGATTATTAGTTCAACAAGAATAGTCATACCATTTTTTAAATTGTTTTTCTATTCTGTGCATATACGTTATTGATTTTGGTCATGTTCCTTAAACGAGCCCAATTGATTTCTTATACGGGTAACATTTTTTCCTCGAACGCCGAGCAATCTTTGGCCTGCTCATTCTTAGCTTGACCGGTCTCAACTTGGAGAAAATGGAATGCTTATATTGATGCTGAAATTAGTTTAAAATTTATACACTTGTTCAGTGTCAATATTTATACAACCTCTCCGAAAACGTATGCATCGGATATGTACGTTATCTTAAGCTCGAACTTATTTCCATAGCCACACTTTCATAATATATTTAATGTTGCTCATCTGTTTTTGAAAAAAGGCTGTTTATTAAAAAAAAAAAAATTCACGCTTTGTAGAACGCCATCACTCAGAACTATTGTTAAGTTATTGTTTCTAAAGTTGTTATTTGCAAATTTTCAGTTTTGGTGGCGACCCCGACAAAGTGACCATATTTGGTGAGTCGGCAAGTGGAGCAAGTGTTGGATTGTTGATGTTATCTCCGCTGGCGCAAGGTTTGTTCCAGAACGGTATTATGCAGAGTGGAACAGCAGCAGTTCTTTTTGGTGCTCAGGAAAGAAATGAGGCAGACGCCGTAGCCAGGTGCAGTATTATGAATTTTGTTACAAACCAGGCCTTTTTAAAATTTGTTATTTTAATTTTTATCTGTTTCATTAAAGACGATTAATTCATCCATAACGTGCCTCACGCTCTAATCAACAACAAAAAAGGAACCTGGGTATCCAGCTAAGAACCCGAATGTTAATTCCGCCCTCTCAGCTGGAAAATCTGATAGAAGGATCAAATTTCACGCTATCATGATCATGTCGTCATGCAAAAAATGCACGTGGTTGGTGATGTCGTGGTGATGTTGTGTCAAGTGATGTCGTCTTCGTACCAGGCGCAAAACAGGGGCGACAGATTAGGAGAGGGAGCACTTGCTATGATGAGAGCTGATGTTTTTGCATTTCTTTTTAATGAATGAATACAGGAAACTTTATTGTATCAATTTGGATACACCATAACACTTAGAGTAACAAGTCATAACTCTGCTAGACATCGAAAATCAATTACGTTGGCGTGGGATCTCAGCAAGCTCCCTTTTTTTTTGGCTTATTTTTAGTGGAAAGTGCACTTAGCTTATGCATCTAGTTTACAGGCACTCCACTCAAATACTTAGAAATAAAGAATTCAAAAACAACATAACAGGATTAAAAGCCCCAACTGGCAGGAGGCAACCAGCTGGCTATAACAAACGTGGCCGAGGATTTGAACTCGAGACGACCGAGAACTAATCCAGCAAGTGGCCACAGCGGGACTCGAACCCGGGACCGCCGGATTGCGAGACCGACGCGCTGACCACTCGGCCACGTTGCCTCCTCAAGCTCCCTGGAGCTTTTCTGATGAGATCCCCTAAATGTACTCAACTGTTTTCAGATAGCACATGGGTTTATAACCCTTTAAACCCTGGGATCAAAATTTTGAAATCTCATTTGTTGCCCCTATTCATTTCCCACAGAAGTAGTGGGGAGACGTTGATAAAATATCGAGTATAGTCATCTTGTGTGATCATGTCCGTAATTCTCATGACCTCTCTGTTTTACAAATAATAGGACACTGAGAACTAACTACTAGCATTCTGCCCACCAATGTCATAACTAATCTGAAACCGTCAAATGTCAGTGCGTGAACAGTCACACGTAGGGGTGCTTTTTAACATGGCTAAACTTTACACCCATTTTTCAAAATACTTTGTTCAACGTCAACTATCAGGTCGAGACGCTTTTTTATCTTTACTTTTACCTCTACATGATTTTACCTTTAATAAGCTGACTCCTTGAATAATAGATTATCTGATGTAGCGCCGAAGTTTTTAAGTCGGTGACACGGGCGGCTCGAAAGAATAAGTCCGAGTACTTCCAACTGGAGTCGTGTGGAAAAATGACATTGTTACTGAACCGTTTATTTATGCATTTAAATGATAATTATTCTGATGACATTGTGTATTATCCTAGACACGTCATAGCCTCTACTGCGTATTAGACTCGCGCCTTTTTCGCGATGTGATTACTGTTAACGTTGTGACTCGTTATGTTTAGTTTTTGTTTTTCAGACATTTGTCTATCTGGAAACCTAGTAGACTTCAATTAAACAGGCAAAAATTCAACAAGTCGAACCTAGGGTCTTTTGATAACAAGTCCAGATGCTCTACCACAGGGGCTAGAGGAGAGTCATGGGAGCTAAGGCCACTAAACTAGGATTATGTGTCAAACATTCTGCGTCACTGCTAGTACTGGAAATGTCGATATGTGCTTATGCATAATTAGAGGAATGTGATTGGCGAATTTAGAGTCGGGTGAATACATAAAAAAGTACATTAAAAAAACAGATGACTGAAAAAAGTATCTTTTTCGAGTTCGAGCGCTGCGGTAGTGATCTGCATAAGTCTTGCAATAATGGATACCCAACTGGACGATTTTATTACTTCATAGCCCAGTGAGGCTCTCCTTTATTTGTCGTAAACGGATATGTGCCGCTGAACAGCAGGGTATTGTTTTCATTCAGGGTCTTCAGTCTTAAGCAGGTTATTTAATCTCTGATAATTTCACTATGTGGCGTCTTTAATAGAGTTTGTTTTTCGATCGGAAAGAGTGTTAAGGAGTGTGACGGCTGCAGATGAGCGGTGTCAATTTGTGGTACCAACAGAGCAATTGAAGGCTTCGGCGGTACACCTATACCCTTCTCCACTCAAACTACCCTAGAGTGCTCCCCACCTGGACTTCATAGCAACCAGACGCTAAGCAGTTTATAAATTTTGGGACGCTAAGGCTTGTGGTATTAATTACTGATTTCGTTTCAAGGCGTTTTGCCCAATTACTGGGATGCGACGAATCCTCACTTAAAGAGTGCGCAAAGAAGAAAACATTTCAAGAAATTATTGATGCGCAAATTCAGATATATCCAAAGGAGCATGTTTTGTCTTTTTGCCCTGTTGTGGATGGATACTTTTTACCAGGTACGGAAACTAATGTACTCCCCGTGTAAGGCAGTCTGGACAGTCGACTTTGATTCTGGATTCCAAGCTGGGGATTCCGGATTCCAGGTACTTGATTCCTTACATATTTCACTTGTTGGCGGGATCCTGAATTCCTTAAGCTCGATTCCGGATTCCAAAGCCATAGATTCCTGATTTTTCAAGCAAAAATTCCCAAGATTCCAGAGTCCGGACTACCTTACATCCGTGGGGCATGAATGTAATCCTCTACTTTACCTCCTGCGAGTAAAAGAGAGACTGAGACTGATCCAAGGCAAGAGAGGATAAAGCTCTTATCCTCTCTTGTTCAAGGTTGAATTATATCGGACAGACATAATTGATCGAGTTTCAAGACAGGGGCAAGACAAGCAGAACAGACAATATTTCGTTACTCTACAACCTCGTTTATATGAAAATCGTGTTGTTTCGAGCTATTTACCTTTTGGCCCAGGGGCGGGGGTACTTGGGTTAATTTTTGTTGGGTATGTGTCGCTGGCCTCTCAGAGCCCCTACCCCATTATAGTCTGTTCTGTGGCTAATTATTTGTATTTTAGTTTTTGCCCACTTAGCATTAATTCAGAACTATTCATAAAGAAAATAAGATAATACTAAGTAGGAGAGGGGCACATCTAGGTACTAGACTAATATTGTGCCCCCCCAGTAAAACTGTATATTATGACAGCAAAAAAAAAAAAATAGATATATTATAGATATTATACTTAGGATAATTATTGACTCCATCTTAGTCACTTTTGGGCAAATACGTAATTTTCGCGATCCCAACCTAGTCACTTTCTATTTATGTATCTACCTTATATTGAATGAAGAACACTTTACTTTTCACCTACAGTACAAACATTCTTGTACGTTTGCTGACCATAAATGTAAAGAGCTATCTTACCCCAAAAATCAGAAAATGTGCGACCCCATTATAGTCAATCCAGTCGTGAAAATGCGACCCCATCCAGTGGCACGTCCTCATTAGCCTCTTATAAGGAAGTACCGCCAGGGCCTTTTGTAGTTGATCGCTATGTTCCCATTGTTCCGGGCTCCCATTCCCCTACCCTCCCCTCACGACTCAGACCGCCTTACAAGACCATCCAATCCGACAAAGTCATACACTTATACAGCTAATTATGATTTTCTGACCTCTCGTAATGTATTTAATTCTAGATTCTCCTTTAAAGCTCTTAAAAGCAGGAAAATTTAGCGCCAGTAATGTTATGGTTGGAGTAACACGGGACGATGGTGTTATTTTTCTCGCGGATGTCCCAGGTACGAGTCCAATTTCCTTGGAGATCTGTGAGTAGAAAAGTCTTAGAGACAGACGCAGTAAACCAAATGACCTGAATATGCGAACCAGTTGTGCAAGGGTTCGGTGTTTTATGATTACACTTGAACCCAATTTAGTCTTTCTCGGTGTTGCAACAGAGTGGGAACACATTAAGGTGCACACCATCCAAGGCCCTAAACGGCTGGAGCGTATCCCCGATTCCTTAGCATCAAGCATGCCTAGGAGTATTGCTACTCCCCCCTAGACGACATACTAGTCCATCGCAGGGTTACTCCCCAGCAATATGTTACCGGTACTTATTTATACACCTGGGAGAAGCGAGACAACGTGGAGTACAGTCTCTTGTCTAAGGAAACAAAGCGACGGGCGAGGCTTGACCCCCAACCCTCCAGATCCGGAGTTTGAAGTGTTCACCTCTCAGCGACCACAAACACCTTCGTGAGAACACATAAGTTACTCTTACTATTTACACGACTTTTCAGTTACGTTAATCATATCTACTAAGTAAGCTAACAGAACCTGCTTTTATAACCACTGTCACCAAAACATTCAGCAGAATAAATATGTCCATCCTATAATGGCTTATTTCTTTTCAAGCGTGCCCTAAGTATTTTAGTGTAAGTTTCTCCTTTCTCAAACCTATTAGCGAGTCATTAGCACCTTTTCTCAATTTTCTACTTAGGTGTCTATTATCAATACTAGTACCTTTTTTTTATTCCATTAAAGGTTTCACGAAACCTCTCGACGTTTCAAACGGCATTTCAAGGGAGGTATTTGAGGAACAGATAAGAAAGAGAGTTTGGACTCGACCGCAGACTGAGAAAATCGAAGACTTGCTAATTTATGAATACACAGACTGGTCCAACGTCACCGATTCCATTGTTTTACGCCAGCAGTTCATTCATCTACTAACAGACTCGTACTTTAAGGCTCCCGCTGTAGAGTCTGCAAATTTACTGGTGAAGAAGCAACTTCCAACGTACTTTTACCAACTAGAAATAGCACCCAAGATTAACTTCGGTGTTCCATTACCAGACTGGTATGGAATATTTCATGGAGCAGATATATTTTACACATTTGGCTTACCGCTTCTGGCTCAGAAGAATCACACAACTGAGACGGAAATAGAATTCAGCAAGAAGTTCACGACGATGTGGAGCAATTTTGCCAAAACAGGGTTTGTAGAAAGAAATAATTGGTACTAGCATCTCTTGCACTAAGCAGTACTACTAAGTGTTTTACGGAACCAGAAAGGGATTACCTCTAGTTGAGTGTGGGTTCCTTGTGCTAACGTATAGGGAAGAGTAATAGAGTCACTGGAAAGACATTACTGCTTACTGTTGTTAATTACGAAAACGTCACTTAAAAAGTGAATGCTGGTTGCTTTAAACTTTATGACGTCTTTTCTATCTCGCTTAATTCGTCAAATGTTGGCAATTTTTGTCGGAGTTAAATTCTAAAGGACTGTCACAAAAGTTCGCGAAAGGAAGAAGAAAGTTGCTGTCTTGTGTTCCCGTCCTCGACAAAACGTGAAATTAGGCACTTTCACGTAGTAGTCGTACGACGACGGCAAAGAAATTTACAAAAAAGCGTGATACAGGTGCAAAGTTGTTGTTTTGCTAACCTGAACCTATTGGTTTTTTGCCTTCCTCGTTGCCGTCACCGTCCTCCTTGTTTAAGCTCCCTAACAACTGGGACGGCGACGGCAACGGCAACGGCAACGAGAACGTCAAATAAGCAAAACTACAACTCTACACCTGCAACACGTTGTTTTGCACATTTCTTTGCCGTCATAGCACGACAACGACGTGAAATTCCCTCACAAGATGGTGTCGAGTTTGTAGAGGACCGAAATACAAGACGACAAATTTTTCTTTCCTTAAACTCAAGATCGCGCTCGGTTCCTCAGGAATTCATTTTCAGAGAAATTCACCTTCATTTGTGCCTTCGCTGTCGTCGTTGCCAAAGCTCTGCTAGTGTGCGTGTCGGACGATGGTTTTTTTCTGCGGATTAAAATAGTTTTACAATTCATACCATCAGAACCTGGATGATCCTGAATGCTTATTCTATTTTAGGAATCCCAACTCTCCGATACCCTTGGAGACCATGTGGCCCCAGTACTCAGCCGAGCGAGAAGAATATATTGGCCTGGGCGGGAACTTAACAGTTAGGTCTAAAATGCGTCCAAAAAAGATGGCGCTGTGGAATGAGTTTCTTCCAGAACAGTTACAAGTAGACCCAACCACAGAGCGTCCCAAGCCGGACACAACTGATGACGCAATGCGTGATGAATTCTAAACTTAGGCACAACTGAGACGAAGCTTGATGATGATAAAGGTATATATTCTAAAATTCAGACTTTTACCTGAATTGGTTTGTAGTTAAATTATCGTAATCAGAGTTTTTCATACAGCTAGTTATTCTTGCAAATTTTGGATACTGTTCTCCGGAAGCCCAGAGACTCGTCGGAACTTCTGATATGACTGGTGATCAACCTCATCCCCAGGACCTTACCATCCCATTTTCCAAGGAAAAAGACATCGAAGCGAAATTGACTGGCGGTGTAGTTAGTCTGTGTACAGACAGGCTTAGAAAGAGAGTCTCTCTCCCCGATGTTTTCTGAGGGGAGGAGGACGTCTGTTCACAAGCTTAATGGTGTAGTCTACCTTTTATGTTTTGTAAGAGGAAGGGATTGCTACTCGGAGTAGTTCCATAGGGTTGAGGTAGCCTACAGTGTCCCGTTAATTAAAGCCGGTCGTTTATGGGAGTTGGTCGCTTACAAAATAATTTGAGACTGGTGGGGTAGAAAATGAAGGATGCGGTAAAGAATAGCAAGGATAGTAAAAATGAGGCGTGTCAAATACAGTGGTGGTTTTCCCGCAACTCCGTGCATGCCTTCGTTCTTATACTATCCCTAAGGAAGATAACGGATTACTTTTGTCACTTTTACTAAAAAGTGAATTGGTTGCAACTCGTTGGGGTGTCCCTTCTATACTAGCGAAACTAACAAATTTGTTTATTATAATTGCATTTTTCACTTTAGGTACTCTAGTGATGACACTCGCCATTTTAACAGCAGTATTTGGTGCTGTAGCTGCAATCTTACTTGTTGTCCTAATCGTCATTTGCCGCAACAAGCGACGGCGGAGAGGAAAGGAGATTGAAGAGACCAATTTTAATTTAATGTAGCCGGCACGAAGGCCTTTTTTGAATTCAGAAGACTAAGCCGCACCTTAATTATTTATACCAACGGTTATAAAACCTTACTACTCTGTCTATGTCTTTGCAAGTAAACACTCACTCAACATTATACACCTGCCATACTCGCTTTGGGCAGCCTAGATGTCTGTTCTTTGTTTTCGAATAGTGGCATTTCATTTATATCGGCACAATGAAAACCAAAGTCGAGGATACTGTAAAGCTCGCTGAGCTCTTTCTGACTACGCAGGTATTGTGCTGATAATACCATAATGCACTCTCTCCTTCTCCTCGGTTTGAAACCAGGCAATGGTAAAGGTCATCGTCGCTCTTCTCAAGGAGACTTGCGCTCTTAGAAAATTCGTTCCTAAGCTCTGCGCTTCGTCGATCGGCCCTCGTCCCACAACCTGCGTAAGTACTAGGCAGCTCGCAGCTATAAAACTTATGCAATGTGTGCAAAGGTACAATATCTTTATCGGAAAAGCCCAAGAGAAATTTTGTGATGAGTATTCAAATATGATTGTAAGAAATAACATAACCTGCCTTAGGCTCTTGAGTCAGCTAGAAGGAGTGAAAAAACCGCAAAATACATTCTTCTCAGTTTCCTAGAAGTTAGGACCAGCTGTCCGTCTTAGGCCCCGCTCACCATACTGACGTATTTTCTAGCATCTGCTCGCTCTCTTTCCTCAATTGCGAGGTTTAAGTCTGATCTTAATAATCACTCAGTCTCGTTTATATGGAGAAATTGTTGTCTCAGGAAAGAGGGTCACAGTCCCAGCCGAGTCAACATATGAGAAAAAAAACCCGACCCCTTTGCTCGAGCCAACACCGCCATCCAATATTCGGGATTGAAAGTACTTACGGGTTACGGGATGCCAAAAACAACTAATCGGGATTACGAGATTGATTGTTGCCTCTGTTCCCCCTTGTTCCCCTTGGTCCCCTTGTTCCCACTATCCACCCGTTCCCCCTACCGACAGACGGCCAACAGGTGTTTTTGGTTTTTGGGGAACTGTTCTTTGATTTTTCCGTTTGGTCCCTATGTTTCACATAGCACTAACGTTTGACATCTAGACTAGGGTTTTGAAAATCGAGCTGTATAAATCTTCGTTTATGAGGGTTTTGTATTAAGTTTTCGGTTTTTATTGAAATCTATCGCTGTTCATCGCTTTTGGGTAATTTTAGAGCGGTTTTTCGGTTTTTTATAGACCCCAACGCCCCTCTCAAAAAACGCAGTACAGTTGACTCCCGATAACTCGAACCCTTGCTAACTCGAACCAAAATCGATTTCTCCTGGATTTTCTTCATACATTTACTGTACATTTAGATAAGTAATGTGTGAAGTGATGTGTGAAGTGATGTATGGACAAGTACCACTTGTCCATACATTACTAACGGCCTCACAAGTTATACCTTTTACGCTACAGGTGAAACACGCTCCATCACTTCACACATTACTTGTAACACTAAAAATGTGATCTACATGGTTCAATGTAACTGTTGTAATTTACAATATGTAGGTGAAACTAAGCGAAGTCTCAAGGACAGATTTAACGAACACAGACGTGCAGTCGACAAAACTAACACTCTAACCATTCTCATACTGACATGCAGTTAATTCCACTAGAGAAAATTCATTCTTCACGTGACTCAGTTCGTAAGGCCAGGGAGTCGCATTTGATAGATAAGGCCATGACTCTTGAACCTCATGGGCTAAACCGCCGTGACGAATTATTGTAATCCATATCCTTACTATTTTTCCTTTCCAGTTTTTATGTTGTACGTCATTTCCGCCTCTCCCATTTATTGCGACAGTCTCCATTTATATAATATTGTGATTGCTACATAAGTTCAGTAACATCTGTAAACCTTAAGAAGGCTGGTATGGCCAGCCGAAATATTGTTATAAAAAACAATACACGTCGTTTTAAAGCAGCTTTGCAGTAGTCTTTGGACTTCTCGTTCTTGGTTCTTTATATTTTGGCTGATTTGATCTCTTTTCTGGAGATCCAACGTTTATAACTAGCAGGATCGTCGTCCACGGTTTTTGCAGCTAATTTAATCCTTTATTAAGTGGGATACAGCTTGCAGACCCTCGGGTGATCCATTTTGAGCTTTTTTATCACCTGGTGCGCAAGAGCCAGTTCAACCCTCAAACAATATTAGTTTAACAGTTAAGGTTACAGGCAGCTCCAAAAAATATATTTTGGGCATTCATCCAAAAAAGATAGTCATCCCGGCCTCCCTCCACAGCAAGATTTTGTACTTCTCTAGAACTTGGGACGAGCTGGGCGTTACTTGGCGGACTAAGCAGAGGTTTTTTTGCCATCTCAGGGGCCTCTAATTTTAAACATTTTAAACAGCTTTTCGTGACCCTTTCTGGACTTGGCTTGCTAACTATGTGAGAGCTTTCTCGTCGAGTCTCCTTTTTTGTATCTAGCCTTCTTTAAAAGTATTTAGCTGCTTGATTCAGGAGTTTCGGTCTTCCCCTTCATTTCTTGTCTTCAAAACCGTCATTCCTCCATGATCATTTTACCACACAGCATTCGGATTTTTTCCAGTTTTTTAGCAGTTTCTACGACAGATAAGCCAGTAAATCGAAATATACATGCTGATCCCCTAAAACAGCTGAACTTTTTTGCGTTAAGGGGATTTATCTTTCGTGATATTCACAAAAAAACAAGGAAGGAGTTCGAGCAATTCGGGGTGCAAAATACAAAAAATATGCGGCTGGAAAATATACTCGCGCACGCGCACCTTTGGCGAGGAAGTACACAAATCGAATATTCGAGTCAAAAAATGGCACAACCAGTATGAAAATGGTAATTTGTTTCAATGATTTGCTTACCAAGTCCAATCGTACTGAAATACAGACTTATAAAGAAGAGGAGCGAACTTTTGGGACACCCTGTAGTTTAATTACAAGTGAAGGCTGACCTTGTTTGTCACAAATGTAACGTGTTCTACTTAGGCTGCCTTATTACGTTACGTTTTGATTTATAATCTAGAAGTATCTTTCAATTTTCACCTAAGATTTTTACATTTAAAATGTTCACTGTATAGTAAAAACTAATTTTTCCCTCACTTTCGGCCAATTGCTTCTAGCTCCCAATAACTCGAACCTTTTTCGATTTCCCTTCAAGGTTCGAGTTGTCGAGAGTCGATGACCGGAAATACGTCATCCCTATAATAAATACACCCTGTTACATAACAATTACATTAGCAGAAGGACTTGGGCTGGGGCTGGGTCTGGGTCGCTTCTCACTAAGTGGGCTCAGAAGCCATGAATTCTCTCACTGCAGTGTTATTCCTCATAACGTTCCTTGTTTCTCGGTCTTATTCCCTAACCGCCCCTACTGTTACGACGACTTATGGCCCTGTCAGCGGGACTATAACCCAACTATCGACAAACAAGACTGTTAAAAGCTATTTGGGAATCCCTTTCGCCCAGGCGAAGCGTTTCGAGGATCCCGTTCCACCAAACAAGTGGACTTCAACTTTACACGCAAATGCCACACGCAGTGTCTGTCCTCAGCATGTGCTTCAAGGGACGGAGTACCAACGCCCTCTCTTCAACGAAGAACACTGTCTAATGCTCAGTGTTTACATCCCCGAGAACGCAACAAGCGGTTCTCGCCTTGCAGTGATGCTTTGGATTCACGGCGGAGCTTTTCTTTCAGGTGACACTTTGTCATTCAATGGTGCTGTGTTGGCAACCGAAGGAAACGTAATTGTTGTAGTAGCAGCGTACCGCTTGGCAGCTCTTGGTTTCCTAAGCTCGAGAAGCAGTGGTCTAAGAGGAAACTATGGCATGATGGATCAAATAGAGGCCATGAAATGGGTCAATAAAAACATCGCGAGGTATGCAAAAGGTTAATAAAGGGCAGAGGCAACTCCGCTAAAAAGTCACGCGAGAGTGCGTGATATCGGATCTTAACACGGCTCTAACTATGACCTTTGCTGATGGTGAGAAAATGAGACCTTGAAGTGATCATTAGTCCAAGAGAGGAAAAATGCAAAGCTACAATGGACCTAATATAATGAAAGTACGATTTTGTTTTGGTTCTATTTTATGCTGTGCCTATTCGTTATTGACCAAGCTCGAGGTCACGATAACTTGGCTCGGTAGGTTCTTTTTGAGAAATCTTAAATTTATATGGCCGAAGAACCTTTCTTCGTGAAGAAAGGCGGGCTGGGTGAGGGAAAGTGGAGGACGGGGGGCGGGGAGGTGCACTCTTTTCTTTGGCCCTTACGGGTTAGCCTACATGCTACTAAACCGCGAGGTAGGGTTAGTCTATTTACCAACGATTTAATGATGTTGATTTAAAAAGAAATACTAAATATTGTTTGAGGAACAAAATAAATCCGGCCATGATATGGGGTTCTCTTAAACACAGAAGGTTGTCTTAAAAAGGGTCAGGGTTTTGAAAGTTTTGGCGGCACATCTCTGTCCAATTGTCCTTTGTTCAAGATTATTCCCTCCCCCGGAAGGGAGGCTGTTGTCAGCTTTAGTGGTCTGGACTTGGAGAAAAAGGAATGCTAATATCAGTTTAATTAAACCTGATTAGCCTCAATAGTCATGCAAACTTTCAGAAAACGAATGCATATTATTTTGTCCTTCAACACATTTCTCTAGCCTACATTTCCGCGTTTTTCAAGTAAATACTAAGCGGACGTCGAAGAACGCGCGAAAAGGGAAGGCGAGGAAAAGATGAGGAAGACGCAGGCTGCAACAGAACACATTTCCAACAGAGCCACCCTTGCATGCATTGAATATTGCTATGGCAAAAGAAAAACATGTACACAAAAAACAAAAAAAGAATGCATCATAGATGGCAATCACCTATCATATAAATTTATTGTTTGACTAAAGTTATTAACATTTGCAAATTAGTTTTGGCGGCGACCCGGACAAAGTGACCATATTTGGTGAGTCGGCAGGTGGAGCAAGCGTTGGATTGTTGATGTTATCTCCGCTGGCGCGTGGTTTGTTCCAGAACGCTATTATGCAGAGTGGTACAGCAGCAGGTCTCTGGGCTGCTCAAGAAAGAGATGAGGCAGACTCAGTAGCCAGGTACAGTATAAGAATTTTAACACAGAAGACAGAAAAACCGCCTGTATCTTTGCTAGCAGCTATAACGAAGGATCTGGAGCAAGGCTCGCGCGCATCACACGAAAATCATTACACTTGCGTTTCGCGCCTTTGCAAAACCGAGTATGGGAATAAAAGATTGGTCAGAAATTGTTATTTTCAATTTTTACTCGTTTCTTTATAAAAACCTGACGATGAATCTTACTAATTTACGATTTTTTAGGCGCTTTGCCAAACTACTGGGATGCGACGAATCCTCTCTTAAAGAATGTGCGAAAAAGAAAACATTTCAAGAAATTACTGATGCTCAAAGTCAGATATATCCAAAGGAGCATGTATTGACATTTTGTCCAGTTGTGGATGGATACTTTTTACCAGGTACGGAAATGAATGTACGCCCCGTGTGAGGCAATCAAAGAGTCTTTGATTCTGGATTCCAAGCTGGGGATTACGGATTCCAGGTACTGGGTTTCTTATATATTCCACTTGTTGGCGGGATCCTGAATTCCTTTAGCTGGATTCCGGATTCCAAAGCCAAGGATTCCTGATTTTTCAAGCAAAAAATTCCCCTGATTCCGGAGTCCGGACTACCTTACATTAGTGGGGCGGGAATGAAATCCCCTCCGTAAAAGAGAGACTGATCCAAGGTTGAATAATATCTGACGGCAAGAGTAGCTCATTCTCTCTTGCTATGACAGACATAATTGAACCTAGTTTCAAGACAGGGGAACTCTTCGATCACTCCTAATTATGACGAATATTTCCTTATTCCACAACCTCGTTTATATGAAAATCGTGTCATTACGAACTATTTATACATTTTATTATTGATCGTTATGCTCCCATTGATTAGGGCTCCCATTCCCGCATGTCAGACCGCCTTACAAGTCTTACAAGACCATCCAGCCCGATAAAGTCATACACTTACACCGTTAATTATGATTTTCTGACCATTCGTAATTCATTTAATTCTAGATTCTCCTTTAAAGCTCTTAAAAGCTGGAAACTTCAGCGCCCGTAATGTTATGGTTGGAGTAACACGGGACGATGGTGGTATTTTTCTCGCGCCTATCCCAGGTAAGAGTACAGTTTCCTTGAAGATCTGTAAGTAGAAAAGTCTCAGTAGAAAAGAGTAGAAAAAGTAGAAAGTAGAAAAGTCTAAGTAGAACCAACTGAACTGAATAAGCAATTACAGCAAATACCAAGAACTAGTTGGGCAAGGGTTCGGTGTTTTATAATTACACTTGAACCCAGTTTAGTCTTACTCGGTGTTATAATTATGAGAACAGATAAAGGTACACATGAGACAAGGGCCCGACGGCCGGAGTTTATCTCGGTTTCCTTAGCATGAATCATGCCTGGGAGTATTGCTTATCCCCCCTGGATAGGATACTAGTCCATCGCAGAGTTACCTGTCCATCGCAGAGTTATGCTGAAGAGACAAAGTGGAGTTAAGTTACTTGTCTAAGCCTGACGGGCGAAGCTTGAACCCCGGACCTCCAGATCCGGAGTTTGATCAGGGTGTTCACCGCTCGATCACAAAAGCCTCCGTGAGAACACATTATTAAGTTACTCTATATTTACTCGACTTTTCAGTTAATGGGGTTAACTTTACTAAGTAAGCTAACCGACCTATTTTTTAACCACCATCTAACGACTTATTTCCTTTCAGGCGTGCCCCTAGTACTTAAGTTAAGTTTCTTCTTTTTCAAAGCTATTAGCATCTTTTCTCGATCTTCTGCTTATATGTGGCTATTATCAATACTCGTTTTATTCCATTAAAGGTTTCGTGAAGGCTCTAAACATTTTAAACGGCATTTCAAGGGAGGTATTTAAGGAGCAGATAAAGAATAGAGTTTGGACCCGACCCCAGACCAAGAAAAGCGAAGACTTGCTTATTTATGAATACACAGACTGGTCCAACGCCAGCGATCCCATTGTGCTACGCAAGCAGTTCATTCATCTGTTAACAGATTCGTACTTTAAGGCTCCCGCCGTAGAGTCTGCAGATTTACTGGTGAAGAAGCAACTTCCAACGTACTTTTACCAACTAAAAATAGCACCCAAGATTAACTTCGGTGTTCCAGTACCAGACTGGTATGGAATATTTCATGGAGCAGATATTTTTTACACATTTGGCTTTCCGCTACTGTCTCAGAAGAATCTCACAACTGAGACGGAAATTATATTCAGCAAGAAGTTCATGACGCTGTGGAGTAATTTTGCCAAGACCGGGTTAGTAGGAATACATTACTGGTTCTAGCATCCCTTGCTCAGATCGATACTACACTAGGTTTTTGATACCTTTGGCTTGGTCATATTAGTGTGGAAGTCCTGTGTCAATGTTTGAGGCAGAGTAAGTGAGCCGGCTTCTCGGATGCCTTTATTATTTGTTTATTTATTTATTTACTTATTTATTTATTTATGTTTACTGAGATGTGTTAACTACAAAGCCATGAGACATAATGTTAATAATGTCTAGCAAATCATTACGTCGAAAGATGTCTTTTTCATTTGCCATGATTTTTTTTGATAACTTCGATTGGCAGATGTCCGTTCCTAGAAAGACCCTGGTTTTCGGGCCCGAAATCAAATATTCAAATCAAAATAAAGTCAAAATCTAAAGGAAACAAGCCGAATCCTAGCTAACAAACCACTCCTTTATTTTATTAACTGATAAGTAATCATATTATCTACAAAAGAAATTTGAAATCTCCATTTTGAATGCAAACAACCACTTCATTGCGAGCCCTTTAATTATCGGGACTTGAAAAAAATGGCCCCGGAACCACAACGATGTTTCTTTCGCGTGTGTGGTTAACATAGAGGCATACTTTGTTGCTTACTCTGTTTTCAGAAACCCCAACTCTCCGACATCCTTGGAGATCACGTGGCCCCAGTACACAGCTGAGCGAGAAGAGTATGTTGGCCTGGGCGCGAACTTAACAGTTAGGTCCAAAATGCGTCCAGAAAAGATGGCGCTGTGGAACGAGTTTCTACCAGAACAGTTTTCAGCTTTAGAAGAACCGACCACACAAAGCCCCAAGCCAGCCACAACCGAGGCATTGTCTGATGACAATAAAGGTGAATATTATCATACTCAGAGTTCTATACAGTTGTAGTTATCTTTACAAATTTCGGATTCAGTTAGGAGGCAACCTCTTCCCTAAGAGGTTACCCGCATTTCTCCTTAGGAAAAGGAGCGTGGAACGAGGTAGACTGGTGGTGTAGTCTCGGAGGTAGAAGCGGAATCATGAATCATGAATCATGAATCATAGCAACAAAACATGTAAGAATCATGAATTTTTGTTTTAAAAACGTGGGAATCATGAATCTTTGTACTTCGGCTCGGGAATCATTATTAACGAGAGAAAAGCTCAACAAAATACACGTATGAATTAATTGCGTTCGATCCAGTGAATGCAGGATATGGCGTTTCCGAGGGTCCAATTTTCAAAAAATTTTCGGGGGGAGCATGCCCCCGGACCCCCCTATATAACTCATGCATTCGGGGCTGATAGTCCACTTGTTTCTACAGTAATCTGATACTTAATGCAGTTACAAAAAAACTCCATACCTGGACAAAACGAATTAATGATGATACCGAGTCTGGATGAAACAGAAGTTTGAACACCAAAGAAACACTACAAAACGAGACTAAGTTGCCCCTGAGAAAATCATTTTAGTTAATAGGTGATGAAAAGTCTTCGTGAATCATGAATCTAGAAGAAAATTGTTGTAGGAATCATAAATCATTGAGGCAAAAACGACAGGAATCATAAATATCAGACTCAAATGATTCCGCTTCTACCCCGGCGTGTAGTCTACTTTTCATGTTCTGTAAGAGGAATGGATTGCTACTCGGAGTGGTTTCCTATTTTTCCCATTGGAAGGAACTAATAAATTTGGTAAATGCTTTTTTCTTCCACTTTAGATACTCTAGTGTTGATACTTGCCATCTTGACAGGAGTATTTGGTGCCGTCGCTGTAATCTTACTTGTTGCCCTGATCGTTATACGCTGTAAACGAAGGCATCAGGTAAATGGGAAAACTGTAGTTGGAACAACAAATGAAAGTCTTTAACCTATCTCTGCCTTCGAATCACGAATATGGAGTCATAGGACTGAGGACACTTTATTTCATTTGTAAACGAGTGCCACTGAAGAAAGTAGCAAAGTTTGACTTTAAACAACTTTTGGTATATATCCGCATTTATCCTCGATCCTTTTTAGCGTCTTCTTATTTACTCGTTCTTAGGCCTAGGCCAAACGTTGAACTTTTCATCAGACGAACCAAACTTTAATTTGGGTGACCTAAATTAAGTTAAGATCGTTTGTTAGGTCAGACCTCGAGCCCCGGGGGGGGGGTACTCGATATATCCCTGGGGGGAGGATGTGCGGCGCGGCTCCTCATACCCTGACCCTGTTTAAGACAAATATCGCTGATTTTCCTACCCTGTTTAAGACAGAATTCCGATTTTTGATACCCTGTTTAAGACATTTATCCTGTTTAAGACAAAAATTGATAAATCGATACCCTGACTGACACAAAAAATGATAAATTCAATACCCTGTTTACCCTGTTTAAGACAAAACTCCCGAAAAACATACCCTGGCTGGCCGCACGTCCCCATTAAGCCCTTATAAGGTAGTACCCCCCCCCCCCGGGCCTCGAACTTAGGGCGCGTTGAACCAATCAGTTGAATCAGATCAGTAATAAATTTTCTCCCGAACGAGGCTAAATATACATCAATTATTATACAAATTTTTGATTTATGAGTTTAGTTCGTTGCATGTGAAGATCGACGTTTTCCGGGAAATGATCTGTTCAGACGTTCTTTCCGTCTAAAGCAGATGGATAGAACGTGTTGGACGATCCAAAATTAACTGAGCCAGACCTCGAACGTTCATAAACTTAACTCACTAAGTTTGGTTCGTCTCATTAAAAGTTCGACCTTCGGCCTAGGCCGTATTTTTTATACTTTCTCGCATTTCTCTTCCCGCTGATTTTCGCAAATGATAATTTTCTCGTATGTAGTATTCAACCGCATATATCAGTTGATTTGTTCTCCAGTATGGTCTAGCTCATCTAAAAATATCTCAAAGCTGCAAAATACCCAGAATTTCGCTGCAAGTCAAGTAGAATAACCACTATTAGTAAAATCCAACTAGTTGTCTATTATCAATGCTGCGTTCTGATTGGTTGAGCTACTACTAGGCTATATGTCTTGAGATTTTAAAGAAACGAGTGATCAGAACTATAGCTAAAACCACTTTCGATGCACATACTGATCCAATGTTTCAAAATCTTGGTATCTTAAAATTTCATGATATATACTTAATACAACTAGGCTTATATATGTACTCCTGTCAAAACCATACTCTACCTTTAAAATTTCGTTGTAAATTTACCTTACAAAGTCAAATTCATTCGTATAATACAAGAAACTCGTGTAAATTTCGTCTGCCTTTCTGTCGTACTCGAACCAAACAATTTTCCTTTTTTTATCAAGGACCTAAATCTTACAACACCTTTAACACCAACATCATCAACGCTTCCTCACCTTTTTCCTTTAAAAGAGCACTTACGGCATTTATTTGAAATAATTATTAGTATACTCCAACAGACATTTGGCGAAAAAGCCTTTTAATACTCAACATTATTTGTAAACTTCCGTAATAGTGATTAGTTTAATTTTCCACCTGATATTATTTTGTATCCGTAACCGTAATTTTTATGCCATCTTCGAAAAATTGTAATTGAGGAGGCCTAATTAACATAAGCTCTATAGTATCCTTTAGGCCTCCTCGCCATTTCTTCCTACATTTTTTGGGCATTTTTTTGTAATTATTGTAATCGTGTGGCAAATAAATAAATACAAATACAAATACAAATGTTATAGCCCACTAGTAGCGAAAAGCGCCGGCTTTTTGGCAGCAAAAAAGGATTAAAGTCTAGCTTTAAGTAGCTAAAATTTTCTTATTCTCGATATTTTTGACCAATTAGTCGAATTTTACTAAAACAATATTCCTCTCGCCCTCATGGCCTCTGAGTAAATAGCCCATTCGACCTTCGGTCTCATGGGCTACTGACTCAGAGCCCATTCGGGTTCGAGGAATAATTGTTAAATACACGTAAATTTGACCATATAACACCGGTTCTGTAGGAATTACGCTGGCTCCCTGCGAGTTATTATTTGATGTATACGGTAGGCGTTCTCGCGTTTGAGTTTGCGAAAGGACTAGCACCTAGTTACTTGAGTGATCGCTTTGTGACAAGATCTACTGTTCATGATCGCAACACAAGGAAATAAGGACTACCTTAATATTCCAGCTTATCAATCGGCCGCAGGTCAACGACCTCTTATATATAGAGCGCTTAAACTCTGGAACTCATTGCCACGTGCGATCACTGTTGCAGACAGCTGCCTGCGTACTTTCAAAAAGAAACTTGGAGAATTCCTTTTTGAATCATTTCTGGTCAGCTAGGAGAGTTACCTACTGATGTTTTTATCTATTATTATAATTTAAACGTTTAGATATTTTATCAACGTTTCAAACTTATGAATTAATTACATTAATTAATTGCTTATGAATTAATTACATGCTTATGTGCGTTGCGTCTGAAAAACCCTGATTGGGAGATTCAATAAAGTTTTACCTTTTTACTTTACTTGATTTATTCAATCGGAAAAGAAATATATATTTAGGAAACCGTAGGTATACACGTACCTCGTATGTTGCTTTCTCGAGTTCTGAATGCACGTTATTCCCCTATTTTAGACAGTAGCCTGTAACGTATTCAGGTACATAATTATGCACTTTTGTACAGATGCTCGTAACTGCCACTTTACAGTAGCTAATTTTTTGAAAAGACTATTTAAGCAGTCCCTTTGGATTTTCACTTTCTGCCTTCATAGCCATCAATATCTTTGCTTTTAAGTTTCTTACGGAAGGGAGTTTTTGTGTCCATGTTAATGATACCTAGGTCTGCCTTCAAAGTAACCAACAGGAGCCTCTGTGGAGTTTCAAGGAAACTTTCTCTAAACCGTCACTCATTTAGCTTATACAATGTGAGATACCATGATTCTCTCTTAGAGATACCAAATAAATGTGTGTTTCAGTAAAGCTATTTATTGTCCATCATTTGCGCAGCTCATTAATTAAGTTGAGAGTTTCCCCTGAAGTTCCCAATTTTTCGTTCGGGTTCCTAGGTCTTCCATGCACGAGCTCATCAGGCCAAAAGTTCTCGCCACGTTGGAGAACCAAAAATCTTCTCGCCACAGTAGGGTCTATCAGGGTTAATTTTAGGGTAACAAGAGAGCCGGAAACGAGGTCGGCATGTCTCGGGTCTCGAGGCCAAGCTGTTTACTTCCATGCAAGAGAGCATGCTCGTAGTCGTAGACATACCGCTTACCCAGAAACTCTCCTCCAGGGAGATATGGTATCCTGGGAACGAGGTTGGCTTGTCTCAGTTTGATAAACTTATTTTGACTTTGTATTTGTTGTATTGAAATTATACAGTCAGGAGAATATAGATAAAGATAGAATGTGACGACTGATTTTGGGTCCGTCTGACTTTAAAGTTAACGCCATACGTTTTTACTGCAGTATTGATTTTGATGAAAATTTGCCTCGTTTTTTTTACATTACTCTTGTATTTTTTTTCATCTGTATCTTGTGCGAAAGTTGTAAGAATACTCTAAAGGTGTTTGTTTCAGAATAGAGTGAAGTTTCTGGTAAAGGTTATGCTAATTTCTGACGAACCTCTGTTCAGCGACCAACCCACACTAAGCGGCCACATGCCGTTTCCCCGGCAGATATATTCCAAAATATATGAAATATCAGCACGTCCACAGCAACAAACCAATGAGTGGTGCCGGATCTCCCAGTTGTAGACCTGGATCAGTACAATAACAACTTATACCTTGTAGAAAAATATGAAAAATATGAAACGGCAAGCTGATCATTTCGGCCAGGCGATGAAGAAGTAAACAAAAGACTACAACAAAAAAAAATATATTAAACAAACTGGGAAAATTTGTGTGAATAAATATATATATTTTGTTTTATT
Organism: Porites rus; assembly: GCA_964035705.1. Classification (NCBI taxonomy): domain Eukaryota; kingdom Metazoa; phylum Cnidaria; class Anthozoa; order Scleractinia; family Poritidae; genus Porites; species Porites rus. The sequence continues at coordinate 5,038,121 of OZ037994.1, forward strand.
CCGGCTTTTGTTTACTTCATCATTGCCTTGCCGTAAGGATCAGTTTGCCGTTTCATATTTTTCTACAAGGTATATTCCCTCTGGGTAGTGGGAAATACCTTGAAAAATACCTTTCTTTAAAGCGTAGCTGTAATGGCAACCTTGTATTTAGTTAAATTGCTCTCAAAGAGCACTTTAGATAGCCTAAATT
>OZ037994.1:5043310-5083310 GCA_964035705.1 Porites rus
TCTATCTCAAAGACCTCTTATACGGCAAGAGAAAAAAGAAAGCGCATCTTGAAGGGGGGTTAAGCATCAGTTAGGAGGGTAGAGTATGGGGGATTTGACACGAGGAGTGAAGTAATTTCACCGGTAAGGAATAAAAATGCTATAAACAAAGTTTAATTTATCTTAAAACGTTTCATATATTTCAGTTTTGGCGGCGACCCCAATAAAGTGACCATATTTGGTGAGTCGGCAGGTTGAATAAGCGTTGGATTGTTGATGTTGTCGCCGCTGACTAATGGTTTGTACCAGAAAGCAATCTTGCAGAGTGGAACAGCAACAGCCTTCTTTTCTTATTTAGAAAGACACGAAGCTGACTCGGTGGCCAGGTAGAGTATAAAAAAGTTTTGTAAAAATCTGAAATCTGGTACGGAGAGAGAATCTTAGAGCGTTGGCCGGGATATGTGAATTGGACTAAAGTTTTTTTAGAGGTTGTGATTTAGAGACGTCTGCATATTTTTAATCGATTCTTTGAAACGTCGTCAAGTCCACGCGAAACTTCCAAAGCAAACAATGCAATGAGACATCACTGTTTACAGACATCGTTTTTTAGAATCATTTGTTTCAAGAACCAGTGCACTTCTGGTTAGTACATTGATATCAATAGATGATCTCAGCGTGAGAATCGCTATTGTCATGTCGACTGTTAAATTCTCCTTTTACAAAACTGAATAAAATTTTGCGGACCACTCCGGAAAACAACCTCCGATAAATTTCAGGTGTTTATTTGGTCTAAAAGTAATTTTGGTGAAATTCAGATATTCAAGGGCTTCAATGGGCGTTTCCCTCTCTACTACTAGGCCCCTTTAATATTATTTTCTCTTAGTTGCGTGCGTTTGTGAGCCTTCCGACTGCTTAGTTAAAAATCTAAAGCTGGTTAAAACGTAGAAATTAAAACAAAACTTTCCTTTACTTCATCTTCGATTTAAAAAATGTTTTCTGGAATGTAAAGCTGAACTGGTAAAATACAAAAACCGCTATGAGAAAACACTTGCGACAACAGATTGAAATGCGCGTTCGTGTCGATGCATGGTTCACAAACTGCTTTCTAAGCACGAGAGAGAGAAGTTATTACACTCACGCTGGCTTTCTTTAAATACCTGCTTGAAAAAAGAAGAAGAAGAAAAAGAAGAAGACATTGACTCAATCCTAACCGCGCGAGAAAAAAATTGGAAATCTTGCCTGCCTTGCCTGAGCAATTTTGGTAAAAAGACGCTTTTTACGGTTTTTCAGTTTACTAGAAAAGTAGTATATTAAAAGCATAGACTTTCTTAAAGTCCTTCACTTCTAATTTCCGGATCCTGTAGTTGGCTCCCGCTCTCTCGCTCGCTTTTTGCCGCAGAAGACATAAAAAAATCTACCGCTCGCGCCTCGCGCTCGTGAAAAAATTTGAGCTCGACTTGTAGGCAAGTCTACATAAAGCAGAAAGAACCTTTAGAGGACATCAACTCAATCCTACATCGCGGTAAAAAATTGAAATTTCACCTCACCCGACTCACCAGTGTTGTAGCCTGTGTTGCAGATGTAATTTAACCTCGGCAAGTTTCGTCTGTCAGTGTGGCATAGGCTACAATTTTGTTAGTCCAATACTTTTCTCTTGCCCTTAACGAGTGACACTTAAAACAGTTTTTCTGTTTACTGGAAAAGACGCCTAAAGCGATAAAAACCTTTAAGGTAGCATTGTATCTTGGTAACACTTACCTTTAATTTAAAAGGGGTTTCAATTAATCGAGTTTCTTTGACTATTAATTAAATCTTTTTCAGGAGCTTTTCACAGTTAGTGGGATGCGACTTTTCCTCCCTTAAACAGTGCTTGAAGGAGAAATCAGTGGATGAGATTCTAAAGGCCCAGCTTAAAGTCGTTCCCAAGGAAAATGTTTTGCCCCTTGGACCTGTAGTGGATGGATACTTTTTGCCAGGTATGAAAACAACCTGAGAGGAAATAATGGGTCACAGAGCGAAAAGCCCAGTCTAGCCCTTAAGATAATATCACCAAAGTTATTTTTTGGCCAATTAAAGGCTTGCAGTTAATCGGAAGTTGGTTTCCCGTGAGGTTCGTAATTAGCAATTATTCTTTGAAATCGAGGTTAACGAGGCTGGAGGCGGCGGGGTAAATATTCCTAAAGCCACTATTCACCAGATTGAAAAGAATAATTGTTTTAGTATATACACACGAAGTGATCTCAACAAAATCAGAGAGGAAACCATTAAAAAGTACGATTTGATCGACGTAGTTTAGTAAATAGATCTTTGCAGAATTTTCAAACATAGCAATTCACAAGTTCATCACTTCGCAAACAACAGCGAAATGGCTTAAATGGAACTGTTTAAAGTTTGAATTGTTTCCTCACCTGAGAGGAAAAGTAGGGCTTTTTCTGTTGACTCGCCAAGTTTATAGCCAAGAGGGTCTGTTGTGTCGTTCTTCCCATGAAGTGCTGACAAAAATGACGGCTCGGTTGCTCGAGGTAAGAAGTCGTCTTCCTGTACCATTCTTTTTCCTATTTACTTGAAACGTAGGATTTTGCAAACATTTGCTTTCAAATTTGTTTGTCATAAATAAACTTCGATTTTTGAGCCAATTTTCTTGTGAGGAAACGCTGAGTACTTCACGAAACGGCTTCTTCTAGGCGAATAAACGGGAGTTGTAAACCATCCATCGAGCACAAAACACAGCTACAGTAAATGGAAAAACGCGGTATTGAATCCTTCCAAGTCTTTTCTTGCCTTAAAAAAAGTCAACCCTAGGATTTTGTTGACTTTTAAAAGATCGTTCTCTAAAAAAAATGGGAAAAACACCGAGCTCACACATTATCCACTCGCTAGGAGGTGGATATTGTTGAATACTCCGAGATAGCGAACCAATCAGATTGCTTAAATCACCAAGATCATTGAGTGTATATACTAATTACTTTTATCAAGTGTTGCCAAGAGGGAATTCAACAGTACCCATTACAATATTCAGCTGCATTAATTGTTTTCTCTGAAGCAGTAGCCCGTGGACTTGATGACGTTTTAAACAATCGATTGAAATGTGCGGACTTGTTAGGGATAAGACTTTGATTACAAGCCCTAAAAAAACTCTAGTAAAATACACATATCCCGCCCAAGATTCCCCCTCTGTCCCATTATTTTCTCTTGACCAACCCCAACCCCCCGCAGGGGATTGCGGGACCTGACTTCATCACATCTCCCAGACAAAATTGTTCAAAAATGCTATAGGATACTCCTGGCGACGTTGAAGTTTTAAATGGATATGGGTACTGCAATTTTTATCTCATTGAACTGACTATTTTAGTGTTTATTCTCCCAAGAACGACTCGTTTTTTTTATATAAAAGAGCAAATATGTGTATATGTGTCTGCGGTCTTGCTTGCTTGCTTATTTCGAGCGAACTCGTGTATATGTGTCTGCGGTCTTGAGTTGTTCTGAAAATTCGAACGTATCGCAATAGTTTTAAAGACACTGGGTATATTTCCTTCTTCAGGCCTAAATGTTTGTTATTACTACTGAAACATTTTGAATTGTTGCATGTTTTGCACAAAAACGTGCGATAACTTGCATTTTTTCTCAACAAGAAATCGTGTCTTTTGTGAAGTCATATCACGTTACCCATAGTAACCGTCTGGCACCAAAATTTGCCAGAATGTGTCTTTCTGAATGGAATAATTAATAAGAGAATAGCTACAGGAGAGAAAATAATTCTGACCACTCCTACACAGACCACGCTTGTATGTTACAAAAGTGGACTCTGGGAATGCTCATTCATCATCATCATCATCATTTTTATTTAATTCTAGATTCTCCTCCAAAGCTCTTACAAGCTGGAAAGTTCAACGCTACCAATGTCATTGTTGGGGTAACTCGGGACGATGGTGGCGTTTTCGTCATATCGATACCAGGTAAAAGTCCTACTCACTTATCCCACGATTATTGGTCAAACAAGTCCTAGACGGAAATAAATCAGCTTCTAGCCTGAACTGTTGGAGGCCTTGTGATCGAGAGGTTAACATTTCTGTGGGATAGGCTTCGAACATTACCATCACGTAGTTTCCATAGAGGGTCCGGGCGCTCAAAAGATGGATGGCGCTATCAACACTTGACATCAAAATTTTCGGTTTTATAACCGACTGAATTACTCAACAGTAAATAATGGTTGCCTTCATAAACACTTGAGTTAGCAGTAAGCTTGTGTCAGGACGAGCTTCAGGCCCTAACCACAAAATTCCTAAGCTGAATTTACACAAACTTATTAGCATATATTTCTCAGTATTATTTCAAACATTCGAAATATTTTTGTATTTAAGGTATCACTAAAGGTCTCAACATTTCACACGGCATTTCAAGGACACTCTTCAACAAAGAGATAAGGAACAGACTTTGGACTCGGCATCAAACCGACAGAATCACAGACTTGCTTATTTATGAATACACAAACTGGTCCAACGTCAGCAATCCCTATGTGCTACGCGAGCAGCTCATCCATCTCTTTACAGACTCGTTCTTCAAAGCTCCCGCTGTGGAGTCAGCAGAATTTTTTGTGAAGAAGCAAGTTCCAACGTACTTTTACCAACTAGAGATAGCTCCCAAGTTCGTGCTTGGTATACCTATACCAGAATATAACGGAATATATCATGGGGCAGATATTTTTTACACGTTTGGCTTTCCTTTTGTGACGCAGAAAAATCAAACAAGTGAAATTCAAGTAAGATTTGCTAAGAGCTTTATGACGCTGTGGAGTAATTTTGCCAAGACTGGGTAAGTAGAAATTTTAGTACTTTACTTGATTGGCTTCCGTTGTAGGCCAAGTGATAGAAAACTTGTTTTCTTGAATGACGTGAATTGGTACTTTCCAGGAGCTTCCAATTCATATCCGCCTCCTCAGTTACCGATACTGCCCTTTAAGACTATCCTGACCCCTTTACCTTAACATTGATTACTTGAGCTGGATACTAATATCGTTTACGGGATACCCGTCCTCTTTTAAGCGGTCAATTTTTATAAGATCTGAGGGTTCGCACGCACCTTGAAAGTCCTTGAAAATTGCAGTCGATGCTGGAAAATCCTTTGAATTTCAATTTTCAATGTTACGCAAAAACTAACATTTCTAAATTCCAATTCGATCCGGAATGCTCGAGCGTTTAATACATGCGCCCCTGGCTTGGGAGATTGGGCAACCACTCCTCACGCTATCGAGCTTAAATACAAAATTGATTGTTACCTTTATAGTTTAAGTGGATTCCAAAGAAAAAGGAGAAAACACAGAAAGACCTTGGGATATAATTACTCGTGTTGTGGAAGAACTAAAAATATATATACTCAAGGCTCTTTTTTGCACTAAATGGAGTCCTTGGCAAATGGAAAATGTGTCCTTGAAAGTCCTTGAATTTTTTGTTCAAAAAAAGGGTACGAACCCTGTAAGACGCTCACTTTCTTCGGGGGCCACAGCACATAACAGTAGATCACGAGTAGTTCCTGATTCTCTCCTCGTGTCAATTTCATCTCGCCTGCGAACAGACTCCCAGGGGCACGATGAGGTATGCCCCTTCTCGTTCGACCTTCTTGGCTGTCCTACACGCCACGAGAGCCTGTTAATAGGCCAACCTTCCTCGCGCGTCCCAGTTTTCACGTGCGCCTACGTTTTTTGCTGGATCTACTGTCCTTGAGGAAATACTAGGATAATGCTAGAACTACTCCTAGCCAAGCTTAACAGAAGTTTGATTGTAATTTGAATGAATGGAATTGCGTCCCAGAAGGCAATTTGACACGACACTAACCCTGATTTCATGTGGAGTCTCAATTTGGCCAATATCTCTTCAAGAAAGAGTAGTGTTACAGTTTATAATTTCGTGCTAGGCTTAATCCAATACGTTAGGCTTCTGTAAGAAAAACCCATAGGCAAAGGTATTGGCATAGTTATAGGTCACTGGCGTGACTACGTTATAAACTAAACCAAACCATCTAAGAATCTTGATATAGTCAAGTGGGTAAAACATATTGTTTTATATTGCTAGAAATCCCAATTCTCCGACACCTTTGGAGACAACGTGGCCGCAGTACACAGCTGAGCAAGAGGAATATATTGGCCTAGGCGCGAACTTGACAGTTAGGTCCAAAATGCGTCCAGAAAAGATGGCGCTGTGGAATGAGTTTCTACCAGATCAGTTAGTGAAAGAGCAAACCACAGAAAGCCCCAAGCCGACCATGGCCACAACTGAGGCAATACCTGATGATAAGAAAGGTGAGGATTTCTTCGTGTTAAAAATGTCAAACTACCAAGGATCCTCGCTAATTTTGGATTCTTAAAATGTTATGATATACATATAGAGCGTAGAGAATCGGTTAGTTTATATATGCACGTGAAAACGGGAAGAACCAATACATTTTAAGAAAAGAGGTATTTAATAAGATAGGCATGACCACGTATATTCTGTACACTGTTACATCTTTTGACAGCTGTTGCAGCGAAACGTTTACCATAATACCGTTCTCAAGCATTGGCTTGCGAGTCATACTCGAAGACGCAATTGTCAAACCACTTTTGGGCATAATAATCAATACACGAGAAAACGGTTATAATCAATGACTGAGGCTATAATTTTCAACTTCCCTCAGTTTAAATGGTCGCGTCACGGGGCGGTGAGCTTTAGGCCTTTTCTCTGAAACTGAAAACGTACCTTTCAAGACCACAATTTTTGTAACTATTGTTTGTAAGTAGGACTTTCTAGAATTTTGTATATTTAATATTTACTTAATTTTTGTATATTTATTTTTTCTTAATTTTTGGTTGGAGGTTACGCGCATATTATCTGTGGATATCCGGTGAAACCCTCAAAACAAGTATCTGTCTATCTATATATTAGATATCTCTTTTGCCCGCACGAAAACCAGACCGGATAGGGCTTTTGTTCACACATAAGAACGGTGATTTCGGCGCGATTTCTGTAACGTAGCGAAGCTGCGCAGCGCCGAAAGAAACTGAATGAATTGAACGATTTTGCTCCTTTTTGCGAGTTTCTAGTATTTTGGAGTAATTGTCATAGGGGGCGTGTAATAAAATGTGCACAGCACAGAGAGGGCGTTTATTAGATAAGGGGCGTTTATTGGGTCATTTACGGTAGTTGACTGTCTGTTCTCTAATTTAGATAAACTGGTGATGATACTCGCCATCTTAACAGGAGTATTTGGTGCTGTAGGTGTAATCTTACTCGTTGTTCTTATCGTCACATGCCGCAAACTGCCAAGACGTTGGCGAAAGGAGCTGGAACTTTAAACATACCTGAAGATTGTGGCAAGAATCTAACCCCGCAAACGAACTTGGAACTTGGAGGACCATGGCTCTTATGTTTCTGCAAGAGATCACTTTCAGACTCGACAGACGGCCTGTAATACTCGAAAGGTTTAGACTGCGCAGTTTCGATTTGGAATTTTGAAATATGCAAGAGTGTTTTTTTTTGTTTGTTTGTTTGTTTTTTTTTTTTGTAATGGCTTCTTGGAGAAGAAACTTATCTTTACAGAGACTGCATTTTGTGGCTTACTGCCTCTTCAAGGCTGTACGCCACAATGTTATCGCGTTGAGAGATTATTAGTGAGTGTAACAAGAGAATCCGAGCCGACGAACTCTACCGATTTCGATCCGATATTCACTGATCATAGCCCCGTTTTGTTTCGGAACATCGTCGGTTGTTCAAAGTTTGTCGAGGATAGCTTCGAATGGCCTCGAATGTTACTTGAATTAGCACGTGATGACGCGAGAAATTTTCGATTTGCCATGAGCTCTCAATTTTGTCGCTGTCGCCAATGGAAGGTGAGTTCTTCATTCATAATGAGTTTAAACTATTTGTATAATTAGGTGTAAGAATCAAGCGCAGCCGTCTTCGCATTTATGGAGAACTTGTTAGCAGAGAATTTAGTTACCAATTTTCCAGAAAACGTTTGACTCCATCGAAGCGCGATCGACTGTTTAGTGCAGCTGAACATCTTTGCCTCGTGGCGATCTCAAAACCTTATCAAGAGTCAAGTCCTTCGGGCAGCGGATTATCTCTTTCAAGGAAGCCTAGATTGCCTTCGGGGAGCGAATAATCTAAGACAGAAGCGTAAGAAAATGCCTAAAAAAACAGTCCCTGTTTCCTTTGTTTTATCCAGTATTGCTGCAAATCATATTAAACTCTGGAAAACACGATTCGTCTGGTGAGAAGAATCTAAAGCTACTATTCAACAAAAGAGTCAAAACAGATATATAATTCATCTAAACGAAGCCGTTGTTATTCTTTTAGCTTAGTGTTCTGCTTTGTTGTGCCACGTTTTTGTGAGAGATCGTAGATCACAAGCGCAGTTCGTTTACTATAGCTTTTGTTGTTTTCGTCTCATGTTTCGTATCATATGACTCTTCAGTGACACCGGTCACGTGCTATTTGTCACGCTTGACCTTCTTTCGTGACATAACATGTTCCTTAGCGTGTTTGTTTTCCTTTTTACATTATAGTGAGGTTTTACTCTCCTACAGTCGAACCTCCCATAAGTGACCACCTTAAATGCAAAGACTGAGTGGTTTCTTATAAGAATGGAACCACAGGGGGCCTTTTCCAAGAAGAGGTCCAGGCACATCTACTTTATTGAAGATAATTTATTTCGTGACATCTGTACAATAGTTCCATGTTGTCACTAAAGTTCTTCGTATATTCCAAGTAGCATAGTGCACTCAACGAACATAGAGATAAGAGAATGCGTCAAGTGGTCGCTTACAAAGAGGTTAAAGACAATGGAAAATCATTAACCGTAAGGCCCAAAAAGTGGTCGCGGTCGCTTACGGGAGGTGGTCGTTTACTAGAGGTTCCAACTGTAAGGCTTTGACTGGGAAAATTTTAGTGCTTTGGATTGGCGGTCGTTTATGGGAGGTGGTCGCTTACGAGAGGTGGTGGCACATGGAGGCTCGACTGTAGTTGTATTGTCTAACCGTGTTAGTAATTTTTAGCATCGTTTCCTTTTAGCGCTATTGCCCCGTCTTATCAACAGTGTTCCTTGAAATAATATTATAATAGTTATTTGGCTTTTAAGATTCATAGATGAAATACATGTAATAAAAACCTGAAGCAAGCATCTCAAATAAACTATCACGTTGCGTCAAACTGTTGGACGGGTACCTATTAAACGTTAACAGGACATGTACCCCCTGTATCACGATGTCACACTTGTATTGCAGACTGCATACCCACATTTTTCTTGCTATTTGTTCTACTCTGGTTTCCTTGTGGTTAATCTATTTTGATTTAGCTTATACTGTAAATGCTGTATGAAGTGTGCAAATGTGAGACGTCTTCCCTCATTGAGGTGAAGCTATACAGTAAGCCACATTCAGTCATAGACTGCCTATTTTTTAGGAACGCTTTGATGATCCGTTAAAGGCCTGTTTCAAACGTCGTGCTACTGCCGTGCTAAGCTGGCTCGACTGTAGCTCGACTGCAGCACGACACAAGCACGACTTGGTTTCAGACGTCGAATTTAATACAGTCGAATAGAACGGCTGTTGCCGGAAACAAATCACAAAACTATGGAAACAGTTTAGCAAACTTTTAAATGTATTCTATTGTATTTATAATTTATGAATTGAGTTCAACACGGCGGTAGCACGACGTTTGAAACCAAGTCGAGCTACTGCCGTGTAGCACGGCAAGGCTTGCCTTGCTACACGGCTTGGTAGTACGACTTGGTTTCAAACAGCTCGCTACTGTGAGTTCTGCACGGCAGTAGCACGACGCTTGAAACGGGCCTCAGACTAGAGATACGTTATCGCAAAAACCTCGCGAAGCTGTAAAGGGTCAGCGGTAAGAATAAAGGAAAACAGGTCAAAAGGAAAAATAAGATTAAAAAACAAAGACTAAACAGAAAAAAAAACCGGTACAAAGAAACAGAAAACAGCATCGCCGGAGTCGAACCTGGTTCATCTGCACGTGAAAGCAACTCCTTGACCACTGCACCACAGGTGCCAGACCTGTTATAAAAAAATGATTTTGTTACATCAAAGCCATTTTTCCTCTGCCATAGACGCTGTTTGACGCTGGTGAAGCTCACTGCATTTATCGTGAATTCAAATATACATTTGAGGAAAGATGGCTTAAGCGCGTATTTCAAAGCTATTTCGCATCATTTCGGGTTCAACGGGCCGATCGATGTACATAGGCGATCAAACTAGCTTTACTGAATTTGGTGGAGAACTAGGAAATCAACAGAGGCCCGAACTCGAAAGGATTGATATCAGGGGCACCCAACGGCAATTTTCGGGAAAATATCTGTTCGGAAGACGATTTAAGATCTAGAATTTTAGGAGCATGAGTTGTAAAATTTCTTGCTTGCCTGCCTCTCCTAGCATTTTCGAACATCTACAAAATGGTATAATTACCCATTTTTAACGGATTTTGACTCTAAAAAAGGGCACCTAGAATTTTCGGGAGCCTCTTCCTGGCTGAAATTTTCGAGAAGGTAAGTTTTTATCCCTATAATTTTCGGATCACTAGACTTTCAGCTAGGAAATCCGAACAGATAAAAAGTTTTTAGGGGATAAAAATATGCCTATATCTACCGTTTGAATACTAAAATACGTTCAACAATGCTATGTTAAGTAGTTTTGAACTATATTCTCGTTGGGTGCCCCTGTGATATGAATTGAAGTTAGGTTGGTTTAATTAGCGAAAGAATAGATGAAATGTAAACATGCATGTGTGATCTGTGAATGGAACCCCCTATTCTGTAGACTAGACCTTGCCTATTTTACAGAGATAAACGATTTCAGTTTTGATGACCTTGCCGGTCCCATGAAAAATATGGCGATCCCGCAACACGGCTTCGGCCTGCAAAACAAATTAACAAAATTATGCACTTACGGACACAAAAGTATCAAAACGGTTTACACAAGCAGGTTAAAGCAACAACAAAGCTCACACTCTTACGATCAAATTAGCGATATATATAGCGATATTTTCAAGCGTCTTAGCTTTTCCTCGACCTTGCTCTTCCCAATAACTGTTGTACCCCTTTTCTAATTTGCACAAGCCGCACGAGGCTCTTGCCCGTTACTATGTGACGTCACACTGGCAGTCGGAGTGGGTCAAAAAACGTAGGTGGAAAATAATAGAATCACCTTCTCCCCACCCTCTGGTTTTGTTACATGTCTAGAATGGGTGGATCTGTAGCTGTGAATCGGTAGATCGCTAGACCAGTGGATCACTAGATCTGTAGAACGGTGGATCGACCGCTGTATAGGTGGATCTGTAGGTCAATGGATTAGTAGATCGATGAATTGGTGGATTTGTAGATGAATTTGCAACAGTAGATGATTTGAAACAGTAGACTATAGTTCGGTCGAACGCTAGATCGGTGCTTCTGTAGATCATGGATCAGTAGATCTGTAAATCGATGCATCGGTGGATCTGTAGATTAATGGATCATCAGTACTATTGCTTCTTAACAATAGTCAAAGTATTGTTCGACAATTGACTTATAAACACTTATTAGATCACTAGATCGGTGAATCGGTAGATCTGTAGATCGCGAGATCCGTGGATTTGTAGATCGACAGATCGGTCGATCTGTAGATCGCTAGATCGGTTGATAAGTAGATCGATAGATAAGTGGATCTGTAGATCGCTACATCGGTTGATCTGTAGATCGCTAGAGCGGGGAGTCAGTAAATAGCTTGATCGGTGCATCTGTAGGTCGCTTGATTAGTGGAACTGTAGATAGCTACGTAGATCGGTGGATCGGTAGATCATTAGATCGGTGGATCTGTAGATCCCTAAATCAGTGGATTGCAGATCGCTAGATCGGTGGATTGGTAGATCGCTTAATCGGTGGATCTGTAGATCGTTAGATCGATGGATCGGTAGGTCGCTTAATCGATGGATCTGTAGATCGCTAGATCAATTGATCGGTAGGTAGCTTTAGCGGTGGAGCTGTAGATTTCTAGACCTGTAGACCTGTAGGTCGCTGGATCGGTGGATCTGTACATCGCTAGATCGGTGGACCTGAAGATCGCTAGATCGGTTGATCACTAGATCGCTTCATCGGTGCAAATGTAGCAAGGAGCAAGTAGGGGAGCAAGGGATGGCGCAGTGGTGAGAGCGCTGGCCTCCCACCAATGTGGCCCGTATTCAAATCCCGGGGTCGACACCATATGTGGGTCGAGTTTGTTGTTGCCTCTCTCCTTTGAACCAAGAGGCTTTTCTCCGAGTACTCCGGTTTTCCCCTCTCCTCAAAAACCAACATTTCCAGACTCCAATTCGATCAGGAATCGGGCAGACGAAGAACCACTTTGTGGATGTGCTACCTCCAAATCATTATCATTGTTATTATTATTATTATTATTATTATTATTATTATTATTATTATTATAGATCGCAAGATCGGTGGATCACTAGATCGCTTGATCGGTGCATCTTTAGATCGATAGATCGGTGGATGTGAGATCGCTAGATGAGTAGATCTATAGATCGCTAGATCAATGGATCGGTAGGTCGCTTGAAAAAGTGGATCTGTAAATTTCTAGACCTATAGACCTGTAGATCGCTGGATCGGTGGATCTGTACATTGCTAGATCGGTGGATCTGAAGATCGCTTAATCGGTGGATCACTAGATCGCTTCATCGGTTTATCTGTAGATCGCAAGATGGATGGATCTGTAGATCGATAGATCAGTAGATCCCTAGATCAGTAGATCCCTAGATCAGTGGATCTGTAGATCGCTAGATCAATTGATCGGTGGATCTGTAAATTTCTAGATCGGTGGATTTGTAGTTCGCTAGATAGGTGGACCTGTAGAACGATGGATTAGTGGATCGGCAGATCACAAGAACGCTAGATTTATAGATGGCTAGCTCAGTGGATCTGTAGATCTGTAGATCACTTGATTGGTGGATCTATAAATCGCTAGATCGATGGATCGGTAGATTGGTGGATCGATAGATCACTTGATCAGTGGAACTGTAGATCGCTATATCGGTGGATCTGTAGATCGCTAGAGTGGCAGGTCAGTAAATAATAAGATTGGTGGATCTGTAGATTGCTTGATTGGTGGATCTGTAGATAGCTAGATAGGTGGATCTATAGATCGCTAGATCGGTGGATTTGTAGATCGACAGATTGATAGATCACTAGATCGTTGGATCTGCATGTAGATCGCTAGAGCGCTATATCTGTAGATCGCTAGATCGGTGGATTTGTAGATCGACAGATTGGTAGATCACTAAATCGTTGGATCTGTAGATCGATGGATCGGTAGATCTGTAGATCACTAGAGCGCTGTATCTGTAGATCTGCTAGATCAGTGGATCTGTAGATCGCTAGATCGGTTGATCAGTAGATCGCTCCATCGGTGAATCTGTAGATCGCTACATCGGTGGATCTTTAGATCGCCAGATAATTGGATCGGTAGATCGCTTGAACGATGGATCTGTAGATTTCTGATGTGAAACTTATCTTATGAATTATTTATATGCTTATGTACGTTGGGTCTGAAAAACCCTGATTGGGAGATTCAATTAACTTTTACTTTTTACCTTTACCCGTATTTGACGCTTTCGTTTTTTTCTGTACATTGTCTTGTTATCACAGGCAGTCACCCAACAGGTTTCTTCATCATGAAAATTTTTCTCCTTGATATTTTCATATCTACCATCTCGATATTTACTTTCTTTGGCAATTTCGTTGTTTAAAAGTTTTAGAGCAGTCATTAAACTTTTATTTTCATCTTGAAAGGATTTTGCTTCACGCTTTAAGAGTCGTAGCGTCTTCCACGTCACGATGTCTCTGTTTCAAGGCGTTCAACAAGCTTCATCAACAAGCTTTATTTACGGTATCAATTCGTTAAAAATGCTCTTCCAGTGAGCTGTTTACATAACAAAATTTTCAGAGAAACTACACTAATGCTAAAAATACATCTATATATATATATATATGTAGAAAATCTATCCTATGACTAATTACACAAAAATCACAATAAATTCTATCTCAACTCCCTCAAGGCAATCCCTGGTTCAAGAGAAAGACTGGGTAGACTTGAAAGAGTTGAGATTTATCTCTCTTTTAAGCACGTTTCCTAGGCCATTCCACATGACTGCCCCCGTAAAGCTAAAAGCCCGCTTAGCAGCTTCAGTACGGGGCCTTGGTACAAAAACATTGTTCGAGGCACCTCGCACGTTTTAGGAATGAACCCTGGATATTGCGAGCTGTTTAAAGCGTCTTTGCTCGAGGGTATCCCATCCCAAGTCTTGGAGGATATCCGCAGATCTTGTATTATAATCACTAAATGTTATAATTCTCCCGGCCCTATTTTGCAATCTCTGGAGTCTGTCACACAGGCCTTTTCCCATACATCCCCAGACTTCGGACCAATAATCAAAATAAGGAGCGACTAAAGCCTCATACATTTTCAGTAGGTTTTTGGCAAGGCACCAGGGAACGAATGCGTTTCAAGGCCCCTATACCTGCAGATACCTTTTTACAGATGGTAGCTACTTGGGATTGCCACCCCAATGCCTTGTCAACCTCTCTTCCCAGATATTTATAATTAGTCACCCGAGTCAATTGTTGACTATCAACAGTAACGTTTAAGCTACCATTTAAATGCCTTAGTCGGTAGTGGCTTCCAATTATCATACATTTTGTCTTTTTGACATTTAATGTGAGTTTATTTGATTTCAGCCACTTTTGAACGTCATCCAAGTCTTTGTTTAACTTTCCTTCAAGAGTTGTGGGGTCATAAAAGGAAAGGGTAAGCGAGGTGTCATCAGCATACATGAGTGCTGATGATGACAGCTCGCATTCTTGTCGGTCATTTATATAAATGAGAAACAACAAAGGTCCAAGTACAGAACCTTGTGGGACCCCACAACTAACAGGAAAATAGTCTGATAGAGTTCCATTTTACATAAGTACTGACAGGTATGATTTGAACCACTGAACTGCATGCGGGTCGAGACCATAAAGTTGCAATTTTTTCAACAATGTGCTGTGGTCAACCGTATCAAAGGCTTTCTTAAGATCCAGAAAGAGTACACTGTTAATTAGGCCATCATCAATATTTAACTACCAGTTGTTAGTAGCTTCAAGCAAGGCACTCAAAGTAGAATGCATCGGTATGAAACCATGTTGAGAACCTGCCAGCAAATTATTGTGAGTTAGGTACTCATAAAGTTGTTTGAATATAACCTTTTCGATTATTTTTCTGACAACTGGTAGAATATATATAGGTCTATAGTTGTTAGGATCAGACTTAATATCCTCCTTATATAAAAATAATACTTTAGAAATTTTCCACTCGTCTGGAAAATACCCACACCTAATGGACAGGTTAATTATATGGGTGAGAGAACGCACTATTTCAGGACAAGCTTCTTTTAAAAGCCTTGTAGAAATGCCATCTAGGCCTGTAACCTTGTCGACTCGAAGGGAACTCACTTAACGGTGAACAACACCGCAGTGAGTCTCGTTCAGGGTAAAACTAGAATCTGATGGCGTATTTTACTCCTCGAAACAAACACCAGTTTTGGGAATATTATCGGCTAACCTAGGCCCAATGTGAGTAAAGTGATAATTTAGAGCATTAGAGATTTCTAATGGGGTAGTACATGAGTTATCTCCAACATCTATTCTATTTATTTCAGTTGTTGGTAAATTTCGGCCCAATATTGAATTTACTCCTTCCCATGATTTCTTAATATCCCCTAGATTTGTTTCCAAACACCTCTTATAGTAGTTAGTATTTACTTTCCTGATATTAGCATTTACATTGTTTCGAGCAATCTTATACTCGGTCCAATGAGCATCTGAATTGTTGATAATTGTAGCCCTTTCAGTTGGTCCCTCTCAAACATCAACCTTTTTACCTCTGGTGTTAGCCAGGGAGTAGCCAGCGTTGTTTTCATCTTGAAGCTTTGTCAGCTCACAATTACAAGTCAGGTTAGGTAGTATATGCCGCAGACGAATTAGCCTTGATATCTTTCACTTCATTCTGTAAATCTAATAGAAGGGGGTAAGCATGGCAAGTTCTCTAAGTTGCTGGTTTCGTCTCGTGCGGTACACAGAGGCGAAGTATCAGTTTGGTCAGAGACTGCACTGGTGGGTACTTTGAAAGGATGACTTCAATCGGAAAACCAGAGTTTATTTGTTCCCTTTTTTGATAGATCCCTTTTAGCAAGTTCGTCTTTCAGTGCTGGGATTGTTAGATTCTCAATTTCTTTCTCAGTTAGAGGAACTCATTTACTTCGGCGGAACGGGAAGTTATTGATTCGCGCTGCTCAGGAATGTTTCAGAGTTACATTCGGATGCCCCGAAGTTGCTTCTGAATTGGTTCGGGATATCTTATTGCGAGATAAGTATTTCTAGTTTGTGCTGCGATGTTGTACGCTAATTATCCTCGGTGTGGTATACATTGATGGAGAAGGTGGAGTTACCTGTACATAAGGAAAGTGTTGTTGTAGAGGAAATAAAGGAAGTGGAACTGAGATCTCGTCATGTGCAATATATTTATGACAGAAATTATAATCGAATTGGGTTACAGCCACGCGGTCATGCACCTAGCAGACTTCCGGGGAAGAAGGTAATACGTCTGTTACACAAAAGAAGAAAAGTAAGGGTATTTGTATGGAAGGGTATCCGGAAAAATATCATTTCTTACTATTCTCAGCATTAACAATTAATCCACAACCATGACGCCGAGGTGCACGCTCCCATAGCGTCTTCTTCGGTATGAACTTGGGTTGCCTGTGGACAGTCACATGAAAAGAACTGCTAGAAAAGGGGCGGATAAATTTTGTACCACCAAAGCGAAGTGCGATTGAGGCCATGTATTCGTTTACAGTATTACCCTTCATGTTCATAACCTTCGTTGTTTCGCGATCTCATTCTATGACCGCTCCTACTGTTACGACCACCTACGGCCCAGTCAGCGGGTCTGTAACTAAACTCCCGACAGACAAGACTGTTAAAAGCTATTTGGGAATCCCGTTTGCAAAGGCGAAGCGTTTCGAGTATCCCGTTCCACCGGACGAGTGGACTTCAACTCTGCACGCAAACGCAACACGCAGTGTCTGTCCTCAGTCTGTGGCTTTCTTGTCTCAACATTTACGCCCTCTCTTTGACGAAGACTGTCTACGGCTCAGTGTTTACATTCCCGAAAACGCGAGCAGCAGTTCTGGTCTTGCGGTGATGCTGTGGATTCACGGTGGAGGGTTTGCTGAAGGCGACATTATATTTTACGATGGTTCTCTGTTGGCGACCGAAGGAAACGTTATTGTCGTAGCAGCAGCGTATCGCTTGGGAGTCCTTGGTTTTCTGAGCTCGAATAGTGGCGATCTCAGAGGCAACTACGGAATGATGGATCAAATAGAGGCCATGAGATGGGTCAATAAAAACATCGCAAGGTTAGTTATGCAGATTTGGTTTGAATGTATGATCTCATGGCAGTCCCGGTTCTCTCAGAATATTTAAGGCAAATGTTAGTTCTAGCTTGATTTTATAATCCCTCTGGGTGTTATAAAAGGAGTACAATTTAAGTCAATGTTATGAATGAAATTTAACTAGACATCAAAAATTTTATGTGCGACATTCTGAATTACATGATTTCAGTGATGGTTTGACACCCCTACGGAAACGCGTGTATACAGATATTGCAAGGGAGATATTGGCATACAGTGCCAAGCTGCATGCGTCTCTGAACTGATAGCGGTACGCCTCGAACGTTTTCTCCTAGATAACCTTCCTTTTCGCTTTGCCTGAACAAAAGTGTTCGCAGACTGGAACGATGTACGAATTGAGATGAATACAAGGGGTTGCTTATCTCCAAGACTTCTTATACGGCAAGAAGAAAGCGCATCTTCGAAGGGGGTTAAGCACCAGTTAGGTGGGTAGATTATATGGAGTTTGACACCAAGAGTGAAGTAATTCCACCGGTAGGGAATAAAAATGTTATAAACAAAGTTTAATTCATCCTTAAACTTTTCATATATTTCAGTTTTGGCGGCGACCCCAATAAAGTGACCATATTTGGTGAGTCGGCAGGTGGAATAAGCGTTGGATTGTTGATGTTGTCGCCGCTGACTAATGGTTTGTACCAGAACGCAATCTTGCAGAGTGGAACAGCAACAGCCTTCTTTTCTTATTTAGAAAGACACGAAGCTGACTCGGTGGCCAGGTAGAGTATAAAAAAGTTTTGTAAAAATCTGAAATCTGGTACGGAGAGAGAATCTTAGGGCGTTGGCCGGGATATGTGAATTTGACTAAAGTTATTTTTAGAGGTTGTGATTAAACGGAAGTCTTATTCCAGAGACGTCTGAATATTTTAATCGATTCTTTAAAACGTCATCAAGTCCACGCGCGACTGTCAAAGCAAACAATGCAGAATATCGGGGACATCACTGTTTAGAAACATTTTTTTTGTTATTCAGATTTGTAACGAGTGAAACAATAGATTCTTTTGTCTCAAAAACCAATGCGCTTCTGGATAGCACATTAATATCAATAGGTGACCTCGGCGTGAGTATCGCTATTGTAAGGGCGATCGTTAAATTCTCTCTTTACGAAACTGAATAAAATTTTAAGGACCTCTTCAGAAACCATCTTCCGATAAATTTCAGGCGTTTATTTGGTCTAAAAGTAATTTTGGTGAAATTCAGATATCCCAGGGCTTCACTGGGCGTTTCCCTCTCCGCCCCTTTCATTTGCTCTTCGGTACGCGCGTTTGTGAGTCTTCCGACTGCTTGGCTTAAAAACCTAGAGCTGGTTAAAACGTAGAAATTTAAAAGGTTTCTTTTTTTACTTCATCTACGTTTGAAAAATGTTTTCTGGAATGTAAAGCTGAAATCGTAAAATGCAATTAACACGCGATGAGAAAACACTTGCAGCAACAGACTGAAATGTATGTTCGTGTCGATGCATGTTTCACAAGCTGCTTTCTAAGTAAGAGAACGAGAAGTTGTTATCATGCTCGCTTTCCTTAAAAATTTGCTTGAAAAACAAAAAGAAACAATGACTCATCCTAACTGCGCGAGAAAAAACTTGAAAACCACTCCTTCCCTGGCCGAACAATATTGATAGTCCTTTCCACTCGCTCTTAAAAGAAAGAAGCTTTTACGGTTTTCCAGTATACTAGAAAGGTAGTATAAAGTGGTAAACACCGTTAGAGGACATCGACTCAATTCTACATGCGCGGCTCATCCTCTTCCGGCTCACCAATTTTGTAGGCTGAGTCGCAGATGTAATTTACCTCGGTTAGTTTAGTCTGTCAGTGTGGCGCAGGCTACAATTTTGTTAGTCCGATCCTTTGTTCGTGCCCTTAACGAAAGACGCTTTTAACGGTTTTTCAGTTTACTAGCAAAGACGCATAAAGCGATAAAAACCTTTCAGGTAGCACTGAATCATGGTAGCACTTATCTTTAATTTAGAAGGGGTTTCAAGTAATCTTTGACTATTAATTAAATCTTTTTTAGGAGCCTTTCACAGTTAGTGGGATGTGAATTTTCCTCCCTTAAACAGTGCTTGAAAGAGAAATCAGTGGATGAGATTCTAAAGGCCCAGCTTAAAATCCTTCTCAAGAGAGATTGGTCCATTGGACCTGTAGTGGATGGATACTTTTTGCCAGGTATTAAAACAATTAACCTAAAAGGGCATTATGGAACAGAGAGGGAAAGGCCCAGTCAACTCTTGGGATCATATATTATAATTTATTAAAATTGAATCATTGGATAATGTAATTCTAGAGCTCTGATTACGGCTTAGGCATCATGGTATATGAGCCATTACACCATGTTCTCCACGTCTGCTCAAAGTTAAAAACAAGCTGAAAATCGGTTGCTCTTACAAATAAAGTCGGGAAGAATTCTCGATATTTCGTGGGCGTTTTTAATAAAACAATTATTCCACTCGTGCTTGTTGGATATGAGATGATTACAGCCAAATCGGCGCTACGCGCCTTGTCGGCTCTCTACAATCTCATATCCAACGTGCACTCGTGGAATAATTGTTAAATATTATTTTTAGGCCGATTAAACGCTTGCAATTAATCGGAAGTTTGTTTCCCGAGAAATTCGTAATTACATTTATCCAGTGTTGTCAAGAGAGAATTCAACAGTTGCCATTACAATATTCTGCATTGATTGTTTGCTCTGAGGCAGTCGCGCGTGGACTTGATGACGTTTTCAACAATCGATTAAAATGTGCGGACGTCTCAGGAATAAGACTTCCGTTTAATTGCAAGCTCTAAAAAACGCTAGTAAAATTCACATATCCCAGCCAAGGCCCTAAGATTCCCTCTCTGTTTAAATGGATATGGTTACCGTAAGTTTTGTCTCATTGAACTGATTATTTTAGTTTTTTTGTCCAAAGAACGACTCGTTTTGTTGATAAAAGAGCAAAATTCTTGTTATGTGCCTGCTGTGGACTTATGACATCATTCCAATTGGCCCATCAACTTGTCTTCCGTCTTGGGTTTTTCTGAAAATTCGAATGTATCACGATAATTTTAAAGACACTGGGCATATGTCCTTCTTATAAGAGTAAATACTAGTAGTTTCGCTGAATAGGTTTAAAAAGTCACTGGGTACCTTTTGATTTCTTATATCGTGCATGAAACCACAGACGGATTTGTAATAAGGAAAATTTAGTGGTAGAATATAAGCATCAGTAAACTTATGTTGTTATGAAAGATTGAAAAGCTGTGCTCAACATCATATTTTGTTAAGTTATTTTTCATTTCTTCAAAGCTATGTGGAGAGTAATATCTACTACTATGTGGAGTAATAACTACTTCTACTAAGTGTTAAATCCGGGGATTAAATCTGTAAAAAAAATATTTGGAATTTAAAACGGGTTTGGATCACATCCAAGAGTTTGAGCGATTTTCGTGCTTACTGTCAGGTGTGGGCGTTCGTGAGGAATGCCATTTCAAATTTCATAATATCATATTACGGGAAACGTGCTCTATCTTTTTTCTATAATTCGTTTAGCCAGGTTAATTTTTTTGCTACTTCGCTTTATGTGTTGTTTGAGTTTTAGAAGAAATGACTACTTTTGAATCGTTGGTAGTATTAAACATTGAAAATGACTCCATGAAATTTATGGGTGTTTGGCTTATAGCCAAGGAGCTTATATAGCTTATAACCAAGAATTTGACAATATTTTTGCCCTCAGTTGTGGAGAGCCAAAGAAGACGTCACTCAATGACGCAGAAGTCCATGATCGTGCATGAGATAAATAAGGGATTGTTTCAATGAGGAGAATGACATTTTGACATGCGATGAGTGGCCACAGTGTTTGAACACTTTGAACACTTTTTAATTCCCTTATGGCCTTATGAATCTACTAAAATTTAGAAAAATCGTACAAAACTAAAATACTAAGGTAAGAAATAACTTAAATATCAGAATTTACTCGAATTTACACATGGATAAAAAAACGTAACGAGTACTTTAAGAAAATATAATGGTAGAGCAGATATGTGCTTGAATTGTTCTCTTTCTGTTAAAAGCATGAAATAAATATTTTCTTTAAAACGTCTGAATTCTAGCAACTTGGATAAGAAAATGTCAGCAAAAGGCAGCTGTTTTTTTCATACAAAACGATATTATTTCAACGCAAATTGTCTAAAAAAATAGAATAGAGAAGATATAAGCGACCGTCAGCTAGACCGGAAGTAAAACTACCAGAGTCGGAACTTTTAAGGAATGAGATTAAACTCTGTTGTGCCCGCTGGTTCTCTTTACTTAAATATTTTCTTTTAACCTGATGTATACACTCAATTTACTATTTTCATCGTGTATAGTTCATTACTAAACTTGAGCCTACTTTGGCTATGATACAGAATATCGAAGAATAACAGGTGATATCTCGGTTACCTAATGACTTGATACTTCATGCAGACGAGTGCTTGTAATCGAAAAAAGAGTGTAGGATTGCCTTTCACGATTGTCACTCTTCTGGGCACAGTTCTTCTTACGAGCGTACTTGACTAGTTCCACGCTTGACTAGTTCCACGCTTAACTTAACTTCTGCCAGTGCTGCGCAGGAGAGTCGCCACTCTCCCCTTAGAGCTATCCAGCCCCAATCTTGCAGACTGTAGGCCTTGAAATGTTTAAGTAATGCAGGCCAGGTCAAAGAAACTACTTTTGGATTCGTCAGTTGAAGGTAAAGAACTACTTTTTCTATCGTATAGAAGAACGTGTAAGCGAAAACCACTCCAATTATTTTTAGAGGTGACCAGAAGTATTCACCTTGTCACATTCTGTGAAAGCATGGAACGGAGGAAGTGCAAGTGCAGCCTTTTTAGGAAATACGCTAGCAGTCTCTTAGGCTGCAAGGTAGCGTAGATGTACCTCAGTACCAAGATACATGATAGGGAAGCTAACTTGGTTTCATGGTAGAGAAGCTTCATGGGAAGTTAGAACTGAGAGTGGACTTAACGAAAATGTCGTGGACACAAACAACATTAGACTTATGGAGAGACTTAACTTATATTTTAATATATTTTATTATTCATTCGAAACATTTCCCCAATTCTGATTGGCTAAAATACACGCATAATTCACCATAACCAGTTACTGATGACCAAATTTGGAAGAATTTTGTGTTTAACGAGGAAATGACGTCAAAAATGCAGCCTTCTACAGGTAAATGCACCGTTAACTGAGGAAACCTGGGGACGAGGTTGAGTTGTTTTCATTGTGAAAACTAAAATGGCGGACACTTCACTCGTTTCAAGAGTAAGAACTACAGCTGGAACTAGGCGAGGTAATGGCTAAAAACATAGCAAAAACAGCAAGAAGACAACTTGGAGGGCGATATCTGCTATTTGGAGAATATTTGCTGAGCTGGACAAACGTGAACGTACACTATCGAAGATAAACTTAACATAGATGCAGGTAAGCATGTTTTAGCGATGTTTTTAAACTAGGAATTATTTTGAATGAATAACAAAGCATTCGGCCTCTCTGGATAACACCCTCCTCGATCTGCTTAATTCTTCATATCCTACTCAGCCTCATTCATCAATTGCTAAATATCTTAAAAGAAGGAAATCTGCTTTGTGATATAGCATGACGATGAATGTTTTCTAGCGAATTGACTTCAAACGATGCAAGAAAAAACTTGACATCTGGCCCTAGACGACATGCGTTGCTCAATGTGCAAGGAATCAAAAAAGCACCTGCTTATTTCGATCTTTACTAAAGAACTAGCTCATTCCAGTTTCTTAGTAGCTCCTGATACACGTTTACCCCAGATCTTAATCTTCAAGCTGTTCTCCGTGCAACATATTTGTCACATAATTTATCCAACAGAATACGTTTTACATGTTCAGGGGATTAGCGTAAGTGATGCATATTCGGACAACGCTTTTCCCTTATTTTCTTGCATGTGAACTTTAGCATGATGATCAGTGCTACTCAGTCCATGATATAGGGGGCCACATTCTGGTGGTGATTACAGTGAAGATAAGAGACTAATTGTTTATTGTTTATTGTTTTGTTTGCCATAAGTTGTACAAAGCAAAAGAAATCTAATTATTTAAACTCTCATGGCGAGGAAGCCCAAGAGAAGCCACCGGGCTTATAAGGAATGGGCTCCCTCGCTCCCTCACTCTCATTTCTGTCGAGAGAGGCGCAGATTCACTTGATAGTGAAACACAGATAAATTAAACCGCCACCCGGTTTGGATAAGCACCGGTCTACTGAACGGGAAGCCGGGGTTTCAAACCCCGGCCGGACCAACTCTCGATCAAGATCTTTAAATAAATGACGAGAAGTGCAGCTTTTTCAATGTCATCTGCAAACGGTTACACTTTTTGGTCTTCTTGGAAAAAAAACCGTCAGCCTCGTCTCACAGTTCTTGTTCATATCTTGAAATGCTGTGGGAAGTTAAAGAACCGAGACACTGTTTGTAAAGAGTAGGGGACCCATTTACCTCCCAAACGGATTTCCAGGAAATATTTTGAAAATGGTACATTTGAAATGAGCAGACATTATCGTGAAAGCAATTTCAATCCAATATGTACATGCACAGAGTGTTATATATACTCATCAATAACTCAAAATGGTGGTCGCAGGAGCTATTATATCTCAAATTACTTTGAAAGCCGCAAAGCATTTTTCATTCTAGTTAATAGTGGATCAACTCTTTTAACCCTTTAAGCCCCAATATCCACATACAAATTTTCCAAACTGATCTCTGTATATTTCCTTATAAGGATAAGTTGAGAGAATTTGATAAAAGATCAAAGCATTTTCTCTTAGGTGATAATTTTTTTAATTCTAAAAACCTAATCTCTTAACCTAAGGATATTGTGAGTCAGAAGAAAATTGAAGTTGGTCGCTAATGGGACTTAAAGGGTTAAAACAAGTAAAAAGAAATATTCTTGTCTTTTGCTAGTTTAATTTGTTCGTATGTTTGGCCTTTCCTATGCTTAAAAATGTGAATCATTGTTTCACCTTTTTTTAATTCACTAAATGAATTGCTTTGAATGAGTTGCATTTTCCATTTTATCCCACTCTTACTTCCGGTTTTCTCATTTAAACCGCTAATTTGTAACACAGTTGACTTTTTTATACGACATGATTATCCGGAGAAACATAGAACAAACAATTCCGTCGTCATTTTGACCTTAACATGCTAAATTTCGTATACTTTCGGTTACGTGATATTTACCTACGGTCAAAATGGCGGCCATTTTAGTAATAACTCCAAAAACCGGTCTGACAGGAAAAATTTTCGATGGCACCATATCACATATTAATAGTCATGATTAGTTCTGTCATTCCTGAAAATTGGGTGCTTTTAACAAAAAGTGAACAATTCGGCCCCAAATCTGCACGTATCCGCCCCACTATAAGTCATTTAACAAAGTTAATAAATTCTGTCAATTTTAAAACCGTCAGGCGTAAATTTACACATGACTGAATCAAAGAAATCTCTTTTGAACTTCTTTACATCAGAAGAGCGGACTAAAGCATTTTCACTGACATTGTTCCACAGTTTAAATGCATTGTAAAAGAATATCCTCTTCATGCTATTGGTACGTGGAATAGGAAGCCGATAAGGCAACCGAGACCTTGTATCATGAGACTTGTGGTATTTCAAAGATAACAGTTTCTCAGAGAGGAAATCTGGTGCACGTCCATCCAGGATTTTCTTGAGCACAAGTAGTCTTCTTTCAATACAGATTTGATTGATGGGTAGCCACTTAAGTTCCAGAAATAGTGGCAGGGTTCTAGCCTGAAATAGAGTACCTAGTACAATACGCGCACATCATTTTTGAAATTTATAAATCTCATCCAATAATGCTGCATTACAATTTCCCCAAACGGAGACACAGTACTTAAGAATAGGTTTAAATCTAGCATTAAATAAAATGATGCGATGTTTAACCGGAAGGAATTTTTTAATGCGGGCCAGAACAGGCAGAACAGCAACGCGCTTTAGGAGTTTTTTTTCCTCAGCTACGTGCCGGATGACTAAGATAGGGAGAGGTCGTCCCAAGAGACGTTCCTCTTGAGTTTGCTCCAGCTGCCTACCATCCAAACACAGCGAAAGGGCAGATTCTTCGCAGCGGGAAAGCTTTTGTCGAGTACCAATTATCATGAATTTTGTCTTTCGCGGATGGGCAGCCATGCCATGATCTTTGGTCCCTGTCGCCGTATTAGAAAGATCCCGCTGAAGTTGTAACTTAACATCGGTCAGATTTAAGGCACTAGCATAGAAAGTAGCATAATCAGCAAATAGGCCGTTTCTATTCTTCCAGGTTAAAGGCAGGTCGTTGATAAATAGGAAGGAAGAAGACAGGGCCCAAAGTGAGCCCTGGGGAACTCCAGATTTCCAGGTTCCTGCAATGTTAACACACTGTCGACGGTCTGACAGGTAGCTTTTGAATCACCGTAATGCTGACGAGGAGCAACCATACATTTGTAGTTTGGCTACTAACAGGCCATAATCTACAACATCAAAGGCCTGTCTCGGTAGTTTGATGATTTCATCGGAGCTAATTGATTTTAGCCATTAATTGCGGGCGACAAGAGGACCCCGCAGCCTAATCTTCACTTGGTCAGCGGCATTTTACTGTATAGCGAGATTTTTCTCGATCTGTCCACATTCTTGAGATTCCCTCTCCCACATCTCAACCAACCCCTAAAATATACAACGCTACTGCACTACTCACACACCCCTAATATACATTAAACATTTTAAATACGTCAAGTACAACGACGCCAAAATATACGCTCCCACACCATCTTGTTATTAAACATTTTGCATTGTTGCGTGTTTTACTCAAAAAAGTGCGATAACTTGCATTTTTTCTCAACGATAATCGTGTCTTTTGTGAAGTCATATCTCGTAACCCATAGTAACCGTCTGACACCAAAATTTTGCCAGAATGTTTCTTTCTGTATGGAATAAGTGAATAACCAGAGGAGAGAAAAATATTCTCACCACTCCTTCACAGACCCCGCTTGTAGGTTACAGAAATGCACTCTGGGAATGCTCATTATTCATCATCACCAATCATCATCATCCTCATCATCATTTTCATTTAATTCTAGATTCCCCTCCAAAGCTCTTACAAGCTGGAAAGTTCAACGCTACGAATGTCATTGTTGGGGTAACGCGGGACGATGGTGGCAATATATTAAAAGCGATACTAGGTAAAAATCCTATCCACTTATTGCACGATTATTAGTCAAACAAGTTCGAGACAGAAATTAATCAGCTTATAGCCTGAACTGATGGAGACGTTGTGATCTAGAGGTTAACACTTCTGTGGGATAGGCTTTGAACATTGCCATCGCGTTGTTTCCAAAGAGGGTCCGGACACTCAAAGGATAGATGGCGCTATCAAATGCATAACAGTTAACATTAAAATTTTGCGTTTAATAACAGTGACTTACTCTACAGTAAAAAATGGATCGCCTGTATAAACACTTGAGTTAGCAGTAAACCTATCTGGGCACCCTTGCGTCAGAAAAAGCTTCAAGCCCTAACCCAAAAATTCCTAAACTTAATTTACACAAACTTATTAGCATATTTTTCTCCGTATTGTGTAGTTTCAAAAAATATCCCTCCCCTTCCTAACGGAGGGCACTTTTGCTTTAGAGCCCCCACCTCCCTGAAATTTCCATCCTAGGGGGTATGGATATTTTCTGGAACTACACATTGCTTCAAATATTTGAAATATTTTTGTATTTAAGGTATTACTAAAGGTCTCAACATTTCACACGGCATTTCAAGGACACTCTTCAAGAAAGAGATAAGGAACAGACTTTGGACTCGGCATCAAACCGAGAGAATCACAGACTTGCTTATTTATGAATACACAAACTGGTCTAACATCAGCAATCCCTATGTGCTACGCGAGCAGCTCATCCATCTCTTTACAGACTCGTTCTTCAAAGCTCCCGCTGTGGAGTCAGCAGAATTTTTTGTGAAGAAGCAAGTTCCAACGTACTTTTACCAACTCGAGATAGCTCCCAAGTTTGTGCCTGGTATTCCCATACCAGAATATTACGGGATATATCACGGGGCAGATGTTTTGTACACGTTTGGCTTTCCTCTTGTGACGCAGAAAAATCAAACAAGTGAAATTCAAGTAAGATTTGCTAAGAGCTTTATGACGCTGTGGAGTAATTTCGCCAAGACTGGGTAAGTAGAAATTTTAGTACTTTACTCGGCTTCCCTTTCAGGCCAAGTGGTAGAAAACTTGTTTTCTTGAATGACATGAATTGGTACTTTCCAGGAACTTCCAAGTAATAACCGCCTCCTCAGTTACCGATACTGCCTTTTAAGATTACCGTGAGCCCTTCACCTTAACATTGATTACTTGAGCAGGATACCAATATCGTTTACGGGATACCCGCCCTCCTTTAAGCGGTCAATTTTTATAAGACCTGAGGGTTCGCACGCACCTTGAAAGTCCTTGAATGATTGCAGTCGATGCTGGAAAATCCTTGAATTTCAATGCTACCTTTATAGTTTAAGTGGATTCCAAAGAGAAAGGAGCAAACACAGAAAGACCTTGGGATAAAATTACTCGTGTTGTGGAAGAACTAAAAATATAGACTCAAGGCTCTTTTTTGCACTAGATGGAGTCCTTGACAAATGGAAAACGTGTCCTTGAAAGTCCTTGAATTTTTTGTTCAAAAAAGGGTACGAACCCTGTAAGACGCTCACTTTCTTCGGGGGCCACAACAAATAACAATAGATCACGGGTAGTTCCTGATTCTCTCCTCGTGTCAACTTCATCTCGCCTGCGAACAGACACTCCCAGGGGCACTATGAGGTATGCCCTTTCTCCCTCGACCTTCTTGGCTGTCCTACACGCCACGAGAGCCTGTTAATAGGCCAAGCTTCCTCGCGCGTCGCAGTTTTCACGTGCGCTTACGTTTTTTGCTGGATTTACTGTCCCTGAGGAAATGCGGGACTACTCCCAACCAAGCTTAACAGAAATTTGATTGTAATTTGAATGAATGGAATTGCGTCCCAGAAGGCAATTTGACACGACACTAACCCTGATTTCAGCGAAGTCTCAATTTGGCCAATATTTCTTCAAGGAAGATTAGTGTTACAGTTTATAATTTCGTGCTAGGCTTAATCTAATACGTTAGGCTACTGTAATAAAAACCCATAGGCAAAGGTGTTGGCATAGTCATAGGTAACTGGCGTGACTACGTTATAAACTAAACCAAACCATCTAAGAATCTTGATATAGTCAAGTGGGTAAAACACATTGTTTTATATTGCTAGGAATCCCAATTCTCCGGCACCTTTGGAGACAATGTGGCCGCAGTACACAGCTGAGCGAGAGGAATATATTGGCCTGGGCGCGAACTTGACAGTTAGGTCCAAAATGCGTCCAGAAAAGATGGCGCTGTGGAATGAGTTTCTACCAGAACAGTTAGTGGAAGAACCAACCACAGAAAGCCCCAAGCCGACCACAACTGAGGCAATACCTGATGATAAGAAAGGTGAGGATTTCTTCGTATTAAAAATGTCAAACTAGCAAGGATCCTCGCTAACTTTGGATTCTTAAAATGTCATGATATACATGTAGAGCGTATAGAATCAGGTTAGCTTTTATATGCACGTGAAAACGGGAAAAACCAGTAC
This sequence comes from Porites rus, assembly GCA_964035705.1. Taxonomy (NCBI): domain Eukaryota; kingdom Metazoa; phylum Cnidaria; class Anthozoa; order Scleractinia; family Poritidae; genus Porites; species Porites rus. The sequence goes on from OZ037994.1 coordinate 5,072,477, forward strand.
ATTTTAAGAAAAGAGCTATTTAATAAGATAGGCATGACCACGTATATTCTGTACACTGTTACATCTTTTGACAGCTGTTGCAGCGAAACGTTTACCATAATACCGTTCTCAAGCATTGGCTTGCGAGTCATACTCGAAGACGCAATTGTCAAACCACTTTTGGGCATAATAATCAATACACGAGAAAACTGTGACAATCAATGACTGAGGTTATAATTTCCAACTTCCCTCAGTTTCACTCTGAATGGTCGCGTCACGGGGCGGTGCTCTTTAGGCCTTTTCGCTCAAACTTAAAACGTGCCTTTCATGACCATAATGTTTGTAACTATTTTTTTTAAATATCACTTTCTAGAATTTTGTATATTTAATCTTTACTTAATTTTTGTTCAATTTTTGGTTGAGGGCTACGCGTATATTATCTGTGGACATCAGGTGAAACCCTCATTGAAAAAGTATCTATCTATATATTAGGCCATACTAGATACCTCTTTTGCCCGCACGAAAACCAGATAGGATTTCTGTTCACACATAAGAACGATCATATCGTCGCAATTTCTGTAACGGAGCAAAGCTGCGCTGCGCCGAAAGAAACTGAATGAATTGAATGATTTTGCTCCTTTTTGCTAATTTCTAGTATTTTGGAGTAATTGTCATAGGGGGCGTCTAATAAAATGTTAACAGCACAGAGAGGGCGTTTATTAGGTCATTTACGGTTCGTAGTTGACTGTCTTTTCTCCAATTTAGATACACTGGTGATGATACTCGCCATCTTAACAGGAGTATTTGGTGCTGTAGGTGTAATCTTACTTGTAGTTCTTATCGTCATATGCCGCAAAGTACCAAGACGTCGGCGACAGGAGCTGGAACTTTAAGCATACCTAAAGCTTTTAGAACTTGGAGGATCATGGCTCTTATGTTTCTGCAAGAGACCACTTTCAGACTCGACAAACGGCCTGTAAAGCTGGAAAGGTTTAGACCGCACAGTTTTGATTTGGAATTTTGAAATGTACAAGAGTTTTTGTTCTTTTTTTTTGTAATGGCTTCTTGGAGAAGAAACTTATCTTTACAGAGACTGCTTTTTGTGGCTTACTGCCTCTTAGAGGCTGTACGCCACAATGTTATCGCGTTGAATGATTGAGTGTAACAAAAGAATCCGAGCCGACGAACTCTACCGATTTCGATCCGATATTCACCGATCTTAGCCTCTTTTTGTTTCGGAACATCGTCGGTTGTTCAACGTTTGTCGAGGATAGCTTCGAATAGCCTCGAATGTTACTCGGAATTAATACGTGATCACACGAGAAATTTTCGATTTACCATGTGCTCTTAATTTTGTCGCCGTCGCCAATGGAAGGTGAGTTCTTCATTCATAATGAGTTTACACTACCTATATAATTAGGTGTAAGAATCAAATGCAGCTGTTTTCGCATTCATGGAGAACTTGTTAGCAGAGAATTCAGTTACCAGTTTTCCAGAAAATGTATTACTCCATCGAAGCGCGATCGAGTGTTTAGTGCAGCTGAACATCTTAGCCTCGTGGCGATCTCAAAACCTTATCAAGAGTCAAGTCCTTCGGGCAGCGGATTATCTCCTTCAAGGGGAGCGAATAATCTAAGACAGACGCTTAAGAAAATGCTTTAAAAAGCAGTCCCTGTTTCGTCTGTTTTATCCAGTATTGCTGCAAATCATGTCAGGGGCACCCAACGAGAGTATAGTTCAAAACCACATAAACATAGCATTGTTGAACGTACTTTAGTATGTAAACGGTAGATAAAGGCTTATTTTTATCCCCTAAAATTTTTTCATCTGTTCGGATTTCCTAGCTGAAAGTATAGTGATCAGAAAATTATAGAGATCAAAATTTTCCTTTTCGAAAATTTCAGTCAGAAAAAAGGCTTCCGAAAATTCTAGGTGACCTTTTTAGGGTAAAAATCTGTTAAAAATGGGCAATTATACGATTTTTTTGAAGTTCGAAAATACTAGGAGAGGCAGGCAAGCAAGAAATTTGTCAGAAAATGATCCGAAAATTCTAGACCTCAAATCGTCTTCCGAACAGATGATTTTCCGAAAATTGTTGTTGGGTGCCCCTGTTCATGTTAAACTCTAGAAAACACGATTCGTCTGGTGAGAAGAATCTAAAGCTACTATTCAACAAAAGAGTCAAAACAGATATATAATTCATCTAAACGAAGCCGTTGTTATTCCTTCAGCTTAGTGTTCTGCTTTGTTGTGCCACGTTTTTGTGAGAGATCGTAGATCACAAGCCCAGTTCGTTTAGTATAGCTTTTGTTGTTTTCGTCTCTTGTTTCGTATCATATGACTCTTCAGTGACACCGGTCACGTGCTATTTGTTACGCTTGCCCTTCTTTCGTGACATAGCATGTTCCTTAGCGTGTTTGGTTTCCTTTTTACATTACATATAGTGTAGTTTTACTCTCCTACAGTCGAACCTCCCGTAAGTGACCACCTAAAATGCAACGACTGAGTGGTTGCTTACAAGAATCGAACCACAGGGAGCCTTTTCCGAGAAGAGGTCCTGGAACATCTTTATGGAAGATAATTTATTGCACGCGATGTCTTAGTTAAGACATGTGCAGTTCCGTGTTCTCACTAAAGTTCTTCGTATATTCTAAATAGCATAGTGCACACAACGAACATAGAGATAAGAGAATGCGTCAAGTGGTCGTTTACAAGAGGTTACGTAATGATCCGGGTAAGGTGGATAGCAATTTCTTTTGTTATGCGGCAACGGAGCTTTCCCCACATAGGAATGTTCTCATTTTTACACAGAGAATGCATAAACCTACATGAAGGCCGTTTACGCAATAAAATGCATTTACACTCCACTTTGAAAGGGTGTTTTTTTGTGTTTAAAGATTTTGACCAATCACAAGAGTTGAGAACAATAGCCAAGAAAAGTTTACAATTTTACATGTTCCCCACATAGGATTTCTTTGTTATTCAAAACCAGATTTGAATAACGAGACCAGATTTTGCTATATGGAAGATGGTTGGAAGGTAAGGATGAATATATGTACCGCTTTATGAAGTTTTGTTAACTTTTGCTGTTTAAGCCAATCAAAGGTAAGTACAGACAATAGAAAAGTTAGCACCTTTTTAGCATTCCAACATGTTCGTTGCCGCTGTTGCTATCGTTCTTATCTGGACCGTTTCTTAAAGACAATAGAAAATCATTGACCGTCATGCCCAAAAAGTGGTCGCGGTCGCTTACGGGAGGTGGTCGTTTACCAGAGGTTCCAACTGTAAAGCTTTGACTGGAAAAATTTTAGTGCTTTGGATTGGCGGTCGTTTATGGGAGGTGGTTGCTTACCAGAGGTGGTCGCACATGGAGGCTCGACTGTAGTTGTATTGTCTAACCGTGTTAGTATTTTTTAGCATCGTTTCCTTTTAGCGCTATTGCCCTGTCTTCTTAACAGTGTTACTTGAAATAATTAAAATAGTTATTTGGCTTTTAAGATTCATAGATGGTTTACATATAATACAAACCTTAAGCAAGCATCGATCTCAAATAAAAACTATTACGTTGCGTCAAACTCAACTTTTTGTTATTTTCTGACTTATCTGTTGGACTGGTACCTATTAAACATTAGCAGGACATGTACCCCCTTGTATCACGATGTCACACTTGCAGACTGCATTCCCACACTTTTCTTGCTATTTGTTCTACTCTGGTTTCCTTGTGGTTATTCCATTTTGATTTAGTTTATACTAAATGCTGTATGAAGTCTGCAAATGTGAGACGTCGTCCCTTATTGAGGTGAAGCTATACAGTAAGCCACATGCAGTCATAGACTGCCTATTTTTTAGGAACCCTTTGATTATCCGTTTAAAGGCCTGTTTTAAACGTCGTGCTACTGCCGTGCTAAGCTGGCTCGACTGTAGCTCGACTGCAGCACGACACTAGCACGATTTGGTTTCAGACGTCGAATTCAGTCGAATAGAACAACTGTTTTCGAAAACAAAACACAGAAATAAAGAAACGGTTTAGCAAACTTTTTTAAATGTATTCTAATGTATTTATAATTTATGAATTGAATTCGCCGCGGCGGTAACACGACGTTTGAAACCAAGTCGAGCTACTGTCGTGTAGCACGGCAAGGATTGCCTTGCTATACGGCTTGGTAGCACGACTTGGTTTCAAACGTCGCACTACTGTCATGCTAAAGTCGAATTTAATTCGGTCAATTGAGTTCGGCACGGCAGTAGCAAAACGTTTGAAACGGGCCTCAGACTAGAAATACGTTATTGCAAAAACCTCGCAAAGCTCTAAAGGGTCAGCAGTAAGAATCATGAAGGAAAACAGGCCAAAAAGAAATATAAGGTTAAAAAACAAAAACTAAACAGAAAAAAACCGTACAAAGAAACAGAAAACAGTATCGCCGGGAGTAGAACCCGGTTCATCTGCACGTCCAAGCAACTCCTTGCCCACTGCACCACAGTGCCAAAGATGTTTTAGAGAATTAATTTTGTTATATCAAAACCATTTTTTTCTGAAATAGACGCTGTTTGACGCTGGTGGAGCTCAGTGTATTTAGCAAGAATTCAAATATACATTTGAGGAAAGATGGCTTTAGCGCGTATTTCAAAGCTATTTCGCATTATTTCGGGTTCAACGGACTCTCACCCGGCAGTCTTCTAAAACAGTATGTCAATAGTTTTTAGTCTAATTAATTGTAATGAGATTTTTACTCTATTATTACTGAAGATTTCATCGGGTTTTAAATAAAGGATCTACCTACCTACCTACCTACCTATCAGTAGATCACAAGATCAATGGATCAAAAGATCACAAGATCAGTGTATAAGTAGATCTCTAGATCGGTGGATCAGTAGATCGGTAGATGGGTTGATCAGTAGATCGCAAGATCGGCAGATCTGTAGATCCCAAGATCGGTGGATCGGTAGATCTCTAAATCGGTGGGTCAGCAGGTAGCAAGATCGTTGGATCTGTAGATCGCTAGATCGGTCGATCAGAAGATAGCTAAATCGGTGAATAAATAGATCGCTAGATCCGTGGATCAGGAGATCGCTACCTGGGTGGATCTGTAGATCACTAATTCAGTAGATCTGAACATCACTTGAAAAGTGAATCTGTAGATTGCTAGCTCCTTGGATCAGTAGATCGCAAGATCGGTAGATCAGTAGATTCCTACATCGGTGGATCAGTAGATCCCTAGATCGGTGGATCGGTAGTCACTTAATAAGTGGATGTGTCCATCACTAGATCGGTGGATAAGTAGATCGAAAGGTAGGTGGATCAGTAGATGGCTAGAAACGTTGATCACCAGATCGCTACATTGGAGGATTGGTAAAGCAGATCATTAGTGGATCTGTAGATCGCTAGATCGGTTGATCAGCAGATCACTAGATCGATGGATCAGTAGATCGCTAGATCGGTGGAACAGTAGATCGCAAGATCGCTTGATCGGTAGATCGCTAGATCGGTGGATCGCTGGAACACTTGATGACTGGATCTGTAGATCGCTAGATCGGTGGATCAGTAGACCGCAAGATCGGTGGATCAGTAGATCACTACATCGGTGAATCGGTAAATCACTTTATAAGTGGATCTGTAGATCGCTAGATCAGTGGCTCAGTAGGTCGCTAGATCGGTGGCTTAGTAGATCGCTAGATCAGTGAATCAGTGGATCGAAAGATCGGTGGATCAGTAGATCTCTAGATCGGCGTTTCTGTAGATCGCAAGATCGGTGGGTCTGTAGATCGCTAGATTGGTGGATCAGTAGATCACTACATCGGTGAATCGGTAGATCACTATATAAGTGGATCTGTAGATCACTAAATCAGTGGCTCAGTAGGTCGCTAGATCAGTGGATCAGTAGATCGAAGGATCGGTGGATCAGTAGATCCCTAGATCGGCGTTTCTGTAGATCGCAAGATCGGTGGGTCTGTAGATCGCTAGATTGGTGGATCAGTAGATAGCAGGATTGGTGAATCGGTAGATCGCCAGATTAGTGGATCAGTAGATCGCTAGATCGGTGGATCGGTAGATCGGTGGATCAGTAGATCGCTCGATCTGTGGATCAGTGGATCGCTAGATCGGTGGATTAAAAAGTCGCAAGATCTGTGGTTCTGTAGATCGCTAGGTTGGTAAATCAGTTGATCTGTAGATCGGTGGATTAGTAGATCGCTAGATTGGTGGATCGGTAGATCTCTTGATAAGTGGATCTGTAGATCGCTAGATCAGTGAATCGGTACATCTGTAGATCAGTGGATCATCACTTTATCAGTGGTTCAGTCCGTCTCTCTGTAGATCACTAGATCGGTGGATCAGTAGATTGCAAGATCGGTGGATCAGCAGATCGCTATATCGGTGGTTTTGTAGATCGGTGGTTTTGTAGGTCGATAGATCGGTGGATCAGTTGATCGCTAGATCGGTGGTTTAGTAGATCGCTAGGTGATCGGTAGATCTGTGGATTATTAGATCGCTAGATTGGTGGATCGGCAGATCTCTTGATAAGTGGATCTGTGGATCGCAAGATCGGTGAATTGGTAGATCTGTAGATCAGTGGATCATCACTTTATCGGTAGATCAGTAGATTCCTACATCGGTGGAGCAGTAGATCCCTAGATCGGTGGATCTGTAGTCACTTAATAAGTGGATGTGTCCATCCCTAGATCGGTGGATCAGTAGATCGCTAGATCAGTGGATAAGTAGATTGCAAGGTAGGTGGATCAGTAGATGGCTAGATACGTTGATCACCAGATCGCTACATCGGAGAATCGGTAAATCAGAGCAGTGGATCAATAGGTCGCTAGATTGGTGGTTACTAGATCGCTAGATCAGTGGATCAGGAGATTGAAGGATCGGTGGATCAGTATATCTTTAGATCGGTGTTTCTGTAGATCGCAAGATCGGTAGATCTGTAGATCGCTAGATTGGTGGATCAGTAGATAGCAAGATTGGTGAATCGGTAGATCGCCAGATTAGTGGATCAGCAGATCGCTAGATCGGTGGATCGGTAGATCGGTAGATCGGTGGATCGGTAGATCGGTAGATCTGTGGATCAGTGGATCGCTAGATCGGCGGATTAGAAGGTCGCAAGATCTGTGGTTCTGTAGATCGCTAGGTTGGTAAATCAGTTGATCTGTAGATCGGTGGATTAGAAGATCAGAAGATCGGTGGATTAGTGGATCGCTAGATTGGTGGATCGGTAGATCTTTTGATAAGTGGATCTGTAGATCGCTAGATCGGTGAATCGGTAGATCTGTAGATCAGTGGATCATCACTTTATCGGTGGTTTAGTCGGTCACTGTGTGGATCACTAGATCGGTGGATCAGTAGATCGCAAGATCGGTGGATCAGTAGGTCGCTAGACTGGTGGATCAGTTAATCGCAAGATCGGTGGATTAGTAGATCGCTCGATCGGTGGACCGGTAGATCAATTGATAAGTGGATCTGTAGATCGCTGGATCGGCCGATCTGTAGATCACTAGATCGGTGGATTAGTAGATTGGAAGATCGGTGGATCGGTAGATCGCTATATCGGTGGTTTAGTAGATCGGTGGTTCTGTAGGTCGCTAGATCCGTGGATCTGGGATATATCCAAACGATTGGAAAATGGCCAAAGTGACTCCACTTTTTAAAAAGGGCATTAAATCGGACCCTAACAAGTACAGGCCAATATCGGTAATCCCTATAATTTCAAAGTTTTTGAAAGAATTGTTTATAATTCTTGTTTATTTTCTATTATGTAGATGATAATAAATTCCTACCAGGTTGCCAATCAGGGTTCCGTTCTCTACATAGTACGCTCACGGCTTTGCTTGAGGCAACAAATGCTTGGTCGGTAAACATCGACAATGGCCTTCTAAATGGCGTTGTCTTTATTGACCTTACTAAGGCATTCGATACCATTGATCACGAGTTCATCTTGCGTAAGATGTCATACTTGGGTGTCGATCAGGCAGCCCTAAAATGGCTCTCGTCGTACTTAAGTGGCCGAACCCAAAGATGTAATGTCAGTGGCAAACTATCATCTGCTCGTACCCTCAGTTGCGGCGTGCCGCAGGGTAGCATATTGGGTCCTTTGCTATTTTTATTTTACATTAATGATCTTCCCAAATTCCTGCGGGGCGCCGTACCAAGAATGTTTGCCGATGACACGAACCTTACGTTATCTGCTAAGACGTTAACAGAGCTTAAGCTAGCTCTAACCCCAGAATTAAATAACCTTAGCTGTTGGCTGAAAGCTAACAAGCTCAGTCTAAATGTTGCTAAAATAGAGCTAATGATTATTGGATGAAGACAAAGACAATCTGCCCAATGTGACGATGTAGAAATCAGAATTGATGACCAAGTTATCAAGAGAGTCGATCATACCAAAGAAAGTCTCTTCAGCTATAGGCGCCCAAAAACGTGTGCGGCCGTTTATATCCAAAGAAACTGCAATTCAAATTTATAACGCCTTAATTATGCCTCATTTTGATTACTGCATCCCCGTCTGGGACTGTTTGAGAGGTTACTTGAGTGATAAGCTCCAAAAATTACAGAATCGTGCAGCCAGAGTTATTACTAAATCACCCTTTGATGCGAGCTCAAACCACCTTCTCTCCACCCTCAGCTAGGAGAGGCTATCTCTTCGACGAAAGAAACAAAAAGCCTTAATGATGTATAAAACCATGAATGACCTTGCTCTGGAATATCTACAAAGTGTTTTCTCTCAGCGTCACTCTGCTTACAATTTAAGAAACTCTGAGGGAAGGCTGACCCTGTCCAAACCAAGCACAAATTACTTGAAACGAAGCTTCTCTTACAGCGGGGCCATGTTATGGAATAACTTGCCCAAAAACTTAAAAAATGCTGCATCCGTTGAGCATTTTAAACGAAATATAAAGAAGGTAGCTGATATATCGGATTCCCACACGGCAATAATGTAAAGCAGTTGTAATTAGTTTCAGTTTTTAACGTAAGCTTAACTGATGATTTTCCGTGTATTAATAAAGATTTACATACATACATACATACATACATACACACACGCACGCACGCACACACACACACACACACCCACCCACCCACACACACACACACACACACACACACACATACACACACACACACACACACACACACATACACACATACATACATACATACATCAGTAGATCGCTATATCGGTCGTATATTAGGTCGGTGGTTCTGTAGGTCGCTAGATCGGTGGATCAGTTGATCGCTAGATCGGTGGTTTAGTAGATCGCTAGGTGATCGGTAGATCTGTGGATTATTAGATCGCTAGATTGGTGGATCGGTAGATCTCTTGATAAGTGGATCTGTAGATCGCTAGATCGGTGAATCGGTAGATCTGTAGATCAGTGGATCATCACTTTATTGGTAGATCAGTAGATTCCTACATCGGTGGATCAGTAGATCTCTAGACCGTTGGATCGGAAGTCACTTAATAAGTGAATGTGTCCATATCTAGATCGGTGGATCACTAGATCGCTAGATCAGTGGATAGGTAGATCGCAAGGTAGGTGGATCAGTAGATGCCTGGATACGTTGATCACCAGATCGCTACATTCGAGGATAGGTAAATCAGATCATTAGTGGATCTGTAGATTGATCGGTAGATCGCTAGATCGGTGGATCGCTGGAACACTTAATAACTGGATCTGCAGATCGCTAGATCGGTGGATCAGTGGATTGCTAGATCAGTAGATCGCTAGATCGGTGGATCAGTAAACCGCAAGATCAGTGGATCAGTAGATCACTACATCGGTGAATCGGTAGATCACTATATAAGTGGATATGTAGATCGCTAGATCAGTGGATCGGTAGATCCCTAGATCGGTGTTTCTGTAGATCGCTAGATTGGTGGATCAGTAGATAGCAAGATTGGTGAATCGGTAGATCGCCAGATTAGTGGATCAGTAGATCGCCAGATTAGTGGATCAGTAGATCGCTAGATCGGTGGATCGGTATATCGGTAGATTGGTGGATCAGTAGATCGCCAGATCTGTGGATCAGTGTATTGCTAGATCGGTGGATCAGAAGGTCGCAAGATCTGTGGTTCTGTAGATCGCTAGGTTGGTAAATCAATTGATTTGTAGATCGGTGGATTAGTAGATCAGAAGATTGGTGGATTAGTAGATCGCTAGATTGGTGGATCGGTAGATCTCTTGATAAGTGGATCTGTAGATCGCTAGATCGGTGAATCGGTACATCTGTAGATCAGTGGATCATCACTTTATCGGTGGTTCAGTCGGTCACTCTGTAGATCACTAGATCGGTGGATCAGTAGATCCCTAGACTGTTGGATCAGTTAATCGCAAGATCGGTAGATTAGTAGATCGCTCGATCGGTGGAACGGTAGATCAATTGATAAGTGGATCTGTAGATCGCTGGATTGGCCCATCTGTAGGTCACTAGATCGGTGGATCAGTAGATTGCAAGATCGGTGGATCAGCAGATCGCTATATCGGTGGTTTTGTAGATCGGTGGTTCTGTAGGTCGGTAGATCGGTGGATCAGTAGATCGCTATATCGGTGGTTCTGTAGGTCGATAGATCGGTGGATCAGTTGATCGCTAGATCGGTGGTTTAGTAGATCGCTAGGTGATCGGTAGATCGGTGGATCTGTAGATCGCTAGATTGGTGGATGTGTAGATCGATAGATAAGTAGCCTGCGTAGCAAGCGTTTCCGTTTGGTTTCGGAGCAAAGAAAGACAGAGGAACGGGATTCTCGGTTTTGGCCGCGATAGAAATGAAACAAGAGCCAAAAAATGAAAGTGGGGGGAGGGGGGAGGGGAAGGAAGGAAACGCTTGCAGACAAACCCCTCGATTATGAAAACCTG
>OZ037994.1:5085810-5093310 GCA_964035705.1 Porites rus
TAACAAGGGTAACAATGGGTTAAAAAGGGGAAACAGGGGTAACCAGGGGTAAAAAGTGTACCAAGGGGTAACAAGGGGTTCAAGGGTAACAAGGGGTAACAAGGGGCAACCAGGGTAACAAGAGGTAACAAGGGGTAACAAGGGTAACAAGTCCTAAAAAGGGGTAACAAGGGTAACAAGGGGTAACAAGGGTAACAAGTGCTAAGAAGGGGTAACAAGGGTAACAACGGGTAACAAGGGGTAATAAGGGGTAACAAAGGTAACAAAAGGGTACCATGGGGTACCAAGGGTAACAGGGGGTAACAAAGGGCAACAGGGGTAACAAGGGGGAACAAGGGTAACAAGGGGTAACAAGGGTAACAAGGGGTAAAAAGGGCAATGAGGGTAACAAGGGGTAACAAAGGGTAACAAGGGGTAACAAGGGGTACCAAGGGTAAAAGGGGAAACAAAGGTAACAAGGGGTAACAAGAGTAACATGGGGTAACAAGGGTAACCAGGGGTAACAAGGGTACCATGGAATAACAAGGGTAACAGGGGGTAACAAAGGGAAGCAAGGGTAACAAGAAGGTAACAAGGGTAACAAGGGGTAACAAAAGGAAAAAAGGGGTAACAAGGGTAACAAAGGATAACAAGGGGTAACAAGGTGTAACAAGGGTAACATGGAATAACAAGGGTAACAGGGGGTAACAAAGGGAAGCAAGGGTAACAAGAAGGTAACAAGGGTAACAAGGGGTAACAAAAGGAAAAAAGGGGTAACAAGGGTAACAAAGGATAACAAGGGGTAACAAGGGGTAACAAGGGTAACAAGGTGTAAAAAGGGGAACAAGGGTAACAAGGGGTAACAAGAGTAACAAGGGGTAACCAGGGGTAAGAAAGGTAACAAGGGGTAACAAGGGGTACCAAACGGTAACAAGGGTAACAAGGGGTAGCAAGGGGTAACAAGGGCTAACAAGGGTAACAAGGGGTAACAAAGGTAACAAGGGGTAACAAGGGTAATAACGGGTAACAAGGGTGACAATGGGTAACAAGGGGTAACAAGGGTAACAATGGGTAACAAGGGTAACAAGGTGTAACAAGGGGAACAAGGGTAACAAGGGGTAACAAGGGTAACAAGGGGTAACCAGGGGTAAGAAAGGTAACAAGGGGTAACAAGGGTAACAAGGGGTAACAAGGGGTACCAAACGGTAACAAGGGTAACAAGGGGTAGCAAGGGGTAACAAGGGCTAACAAGGGTAACAAGGGGTAACAAGGGGTAACAAAGGTAACAAGGGGTAACAAGGGTAATAACGGGTAACAAGGGTGACAATGGGTAACAAGGGGTAACAAGGGTAACAATGGGTAACAAGGGTAACAAGGTGTAACAAGGGGAACAAGGGTAACAAGGGGTAACAAGGGTAACAAGGGGTAACCAGGGGTAAGAAAGGTAACAAGGGGTAACAAGGGTAACAAGGGGTAACAAGGGGTACCAAACGGTAACAAGGGTAACAAGGGGTAGCAAGGGGTAACAAGGGTAACAAGGGGTAACAAGGGGTAACAAAGGAAACAAGGGGTAACAAGGGTAATAACGGGTAACAAGGGTGACAATGGGTAACAAGGGGTAACAAGGGTAACAATGGGTAACAGGGGGTAGCAAGGGTAACAACGGTAACAAGGGGTAACAAGGGTAACAAAGGGTAACAAGGGGTAACAAGTGTAACAAGGGGTAAAAAGGGGTAACAAAGGGTAATAAGGGGTAACAAGGGGTAACAAGGGTAAACATGGGTAACATGGGGTAACAGGGGGTAACAAAGGGCAACAAGGGTAACAAGGGATAACAAGGAGTAACAAAGGGTAACAAGGGGTAACAAAGGTAAAAAGGGTAACAAGGGGTAACACGGGGTAACAAGAGGTAACAAGGGTAACAAGGGTAACAAGGGTAACAAGAGGTAACAAGGGGTAACAAAAGGTAACAAGGGGTAACAAAGGGTAAAAAGGGGTAACAAGGGGTAACAAAAGGTAACACGGGGTAACAAGGGGTGACAATGGGTAACAAGGGTTACAAGGGGTAACAAGGGGTAACAGAGGTAAGAAGGGGTAACAAGGGGTAACAGAGGTAAGAAGGGGTAACAAGGGTAACAAGGAGTAACAAAGGCTAACAAGGGGTAACAAGGGTAACAAGATTTAAAAAGGGGTAACAAGGGGTAACAAGGGGTAACAATGGGTAAGAAGGGTAACAAAGGTTAACAAGGGGTAACAAGGCGGAACAAGGGTAACAAGGGGTAACAAGGCGAAACAAGGGGTAAAAAAGGATAACAAGGGGTAACAAGGGTAACAAGGGGTAACAAGGGTAACAAGGGGTAACAAGGGGTAACAAGGGTAACAAAGGGTAACAAGGGGTAACAGAGGTAACAAGGGTAACAAGGAGTAACAAACGGCAACAAGGGTAACAAGGGGTAACAAGAAGTAACAAGGGTAACAAGGGTAACAAGGGGTAACAAGGGTAACAAGGGGTAAAAGAGGTAACAAGGGGTAACAAGGGTAGCAAAGGGTAAAAAAGGGTAACAAGGGGTAACAAGGGGTAACAAGAGGTAACAAGGGGTAACAAAGGGTAACAAGGGGTAACAAAGGTAACAAGGAGTAACAAGGGGTAACAAGAGGTAACAAGGGGTAACAAGGGGTAACAGTGGTAACAAGGCGTAACAAGGGTAACAAGGGGTAACAAGGGTAACAAGGGGTAACAACAGGTGACAAGGGGTAACAAGGGGTAACAGGGGTAACAAGGGGTAACAAAGGGTAACAAGGGTAATAAGGGGTAACAAGGGTAACAAGGGGTAACAAAGGATAACAAAGGGTAACAAGGGTAACAAGGGGTAACAAGGGTAACAAGGGGTAACAAGGGGTAACAAGGGAAACAAAGGGTAACAAGGGGTAACAGAGGTAACAAGGAGTAACAAACGGTAACAACGGTAACAAGGGGTAACAAGAAGTAACAAGGGTAACAAGGGTAACAAGGGTAACAAGGGGTAACAAGGGTAACAAGGGTAACAAGGGGTAACAAGGGGTAACAGAGGTAACAAGGGGTAACAAGGGTAACAAGGAGTAACAAACGGTAACAACGGTAACAAGGGGTAACAAGAAGTAACAAGGGTAACAAGGGGTAACAAGGGTAACAAGGGTAAAAAGGGGTAACAAGGGGTAACAGAGGTAACAAGGGGTAACAAGGGTAGCAAAGGGTAAAAAAGGGTAACAAGGGGTAACAAGGCGTAACAAGGGTAAGAAGAGGTAACAAGGGGTAACAAGGGGTAACAAAGGGTAACAAGGGGTAACAAAGGGAAACAAGGAGTAACAAAGGGTAACAATGGTAACAAGTTTTACGAAGGGGTAACAAGGGTAACAAGGGGTAACAATGGGTAAGAAGGGTAACAAGGGTTAACAAGGGGTAACAAGGGTAACAAGGGGTAACAAGGGGTAACAGAGGTAACAAGGGGTAACAAGGGTAACAAGGGGTAACAAAGGATAACAAGGGGTAACAAGGGGTAACAAGAGGTAACAAGGGTAACAAGGGGTAACAAGGGGTAACAGAGGTAACAAGGGGTAACAAGGGTAGGAAAGTGTAAAAAAGGGTAACAAGGGGTAACAAGGGTAAGAAGAGGTAACAAGGGGTAACAAGGGGTAACAAAGGGTAACAAGGGGTAACAAGGGTAACAAGGAGTAACAAAGGGTAACAAGGGTAACAAGGGGTAACAACGGGAAACAAGGGTAACAAGTTTTACGAAGGGGTAACAAGGGGTAACAAGGGTAACAAGGGGTAACAACTGGTAAGAAGGGTAACAAGGGTTAACAAGGGGTAACAAGGGTAACAAAGGGTAACAAGGGGTAACAACAGGTGACAAGGGGTAACAAGGGTAACAAGGGGTAACAAGGGGTAACAAAGGGTAACAAGGGGTAACAAGGGTAACAAGGGGGAACAAAGGATAACAAGGGGTAACAAGGGGTAAGAAGGGTAAGAAGGGGTAACAAGGGGTAACAAAGGGTAAAAAGGGGTAACAAGGGGTAACAAAAGGTAACACGGGGTAACAAGGGGTGACAATGGGTAACAAGGGTTACAAGGGGTAACAAGGGGTAACAGAGGTAAGAAGGGGTAACAAGGGGTAACAAAGGCTAACAAGGGGTAACAAGGGTAACAAGATTTAAAAAGGGGTAACAAGGGGTAACAAGGGGTAACAATGGGTAAGAAGGGTAACAAAGGTTAACAAGGGGTAACAAGGCGGAACAAGGGTAACAAGGGGTAACAAGGCGAAACAAGGGGTAAAAAAGGATAACAAGGGGTAACAAGGGTAACAAGGGGTAACAAGGGTAACAAGGGGTAACAAGGGGTAACAAGGGTAACAAAGGGTAACAAGGGGTAACAGAGGTAACAAGGGTAACAAGGAGTAACAAACGGCAACAAGGGTAACAAGGGGTAACAAGAAGTAACAAGGGTAACAAGGGTAACAAGGGGTAACAAGGGTAACAAGGGGTAAAAGAGGTAACAAGGGGTAACAAGGGTAGCAAAGGGTAAAAAAGGGTAACAAGGGGTAACAAGGGGTAACAAGGGGTAACAAAGGGTAACAAGGGGTAACAAAGGTAACAAGGAGTAACAAGGGGTAACAAGAGGTAACAAGGGTAACAAGGGGTAACAAGGGGTAACAGTGGTAACAAGGCGTAACAAGGGTAACAAGGGGTAACAAGGGGTAACAAGGGAAACAAAGGGTAACAAGGGGTAACAGAGGTAACAAGGAGTAACAAACGGTAACAACGGTAACAAGGGGTAACAAGAAGTAACAAGGGTAACAAGGGGTAACAAGGGTAACAAGGGTAACAAGGGGTAACAAGGGTAACAAGGAGTAACAAAGGGTAACAAGGGTAACAAGGGGTAACAACGGGAAACAAGGGTAACAAGTTTTACGAAGGGGTAACAAGGGGTAACAAGGGTAAAAAGGGGTAACAAGGGGTAACAGAGGTAACAAGGGGTAACAAGGGTAGCAAAGGGTAAAAAAGGGTAACAAGGGGTAACAAGGCGTAACAAGGGTAAGAAGAGGTAACAAGGGGTAACAAAGGGTAACAAGGGGTAACAAAGGGAAACAAGGAGTAACAAAGGGTAACAATGGTAACAAGTTTTACGAAGGGGTAAGAAGGGTAACAAGGGGTAACAATGGGTAAGAAGGGTAACAAGGGTTAACAAGGGGTAACAAGGCGGAACAAGGGTAACAAGGGGTAACAAGGCGAAACAAGGGGTAAAAAAGGATAACAAGGGGTAACAAGGGTAACAAGGGGTAACAAGGGTAACAAGGGGTAACAAGGGGTAACAAGGGTAACAAAGGGTAACAAGGGGTAACAGAGGTAACAAGGGTAACAAGGAGTAACAAACGGCAACAAGGGTAACAAGGGGTAACAAGAAGTAACAAGGGTAACAAGGGTAACAAGGGGTAACAAGGGTAACAAGGGGTAAAAGAGGTAACAAGGGGTAACAAGGGTAGCAAAGGGTAAAAAAGGGTAACAAGGGGTAACAAGGGGTAACAAGGGGTAACAAAGGGTAACAAGGGGTAACAAAGGTAACAAGGAGTAACAAGGGGTAACAAGAGGTAACAAGGGTAACAAGGGGTAACAAGGGGTAACAGTGGTAACAAGGCGTAACAAGGGTAACAAGGGGTAACAAGGGGTAACAAGGGAAACAAAGGGTAACAAGGGGTAACAGAGGTAACAAGGAGTAACAAACGGTAACAACGGTAACAAGGGGTAACAAGAAGTAACAAGGGTAACAAGGGGTAACAAGGGTAACAAGGGTAACAAGGGGTAACAAGGGTAACAAGGAGTAACAAAGGGTAACAAGGGTAACAAGGGGTAACAACGGGAAACAAGGGTAACAAGTTTTACGAAGGGGTAACAAGGGGTAACAAGGGGTAACAAGGGTAAAAAGGGGTAACAAGGGGTAACAGAGGTAACAAGGGGTAACAAGGGTAGCAAAGGGTAAAAAAGGGTAACAAGGGGTAACAAGGCGTAACAAGGGTAAGAAGAGGTAACAAGGGGTAACAAAGGGTAACAAGGGGTAACAAAGGGAAACAAGGAGTAACAAAGGGTAACAATGGTAACAAGTTTTACGAAGGGGTAAGAAGGGTAACAAGGGGTAACAATGGGTAAGAAGGGTAACAAGGGTTAACAAGGGGTAACAAGGGTAACAAGGGGTAACAAGGGGTAACAGAGGTAACAAGGGGTAACAAGGGTAACAAGGGGTAACAAAGGATAACAAGGGGTAACAAGGGGTAACAAGAGGTAACAAGGGTAACAAGGGGTAACAAGGGGTAACAGAGGTAACAAGGGGTAACAAGGGTAGGAAAGTGTAAAAAAGGGTAACAAGGGGTAACAAGGGTAAGAAGAGGTAACAAGGGGTAACAAGGGGTAACAAAGGGTAACAAGGGGTAACAAGGGTAACAAGGAGTAACAAAGGGTAACAAGGGTAACAAGGGGTAACAACGGGAAACAAGGGTAACAAGTTTTACGAAGGGGTAACAAGGGGTAACAAGGGTAACAAGGGGTAACAACTGGTAAGAAGGGTAACAAGGGTTAACAAGGGGTAACAAGGGTAACAAAGGGTAACAAGGGTAACAAGGGGTAACAACAGGTGACAAGGGGTAACAAGGGTAACAAGGGGTAACAAGGGGTAACAAAGGGTAACAAGGGGTAACAAGGGTAACAAGGGGGAACAAAGGATAACAAGGGGTAACAAGGGGTAAGAAGGGTAAGAAGGGGTAACAAGGGGTAGCAAGGGGTAACAAGGGGTAGCAAGGGTAACAAGGGGTAACAGAGGTAACAAGGGGTAACAAGGGTAACAAGGGGTAACAAACGGTAACAAGGGTAACAAGGGGTAACAAGAGGTAACAAGGGTAACAAGGGGTAACAAGGGGTAACAGAGGTAACAAGGGGTAACAAGGGTAGCAAGGGGTAAAAAAGGGTAACAAGGGGTAACAAAGGGTAACAAGGGTAACAAGGAGTAACAAAGGGTAACAAGGGTAACAAGTGCTAAGAAGGGGTAACAAGTGTAACAAGGGGTAACAAGGGGTAACAAGGGGTAACAATGGGTAACAAGGGTAACAAGGGTTAACAAGGCATAACAAGGGTAACAAAGGGTAACAAGGGTAACAAGGGGTAACAAGGGGTGACAAGGGGTAACAAGGGTAACAAGGGGTAACAAGGGTAAGCAGGGGTAACAGGGGTAACAAGGGTAACAAAGGGTAACAAGGGTAATAAGAGGTAACAAGGGTAACAAGGGGTAACAAAGGATAACAAGGGTAATAAGGGGTAACAAGGGTAAAAAGGGGTAACAAGAGTAACAAGGGTAACAAGGGGTAACAAGGGGTAACAAAGGTAACAAGGGGTAACCAGGGGTAACAAAGGTAACAAGGGGTTACAAATGGTAACAAGGGTAACAAGGGGTAGCAAGGGGTAACAAGGGGTAACAAAGGTAACAAGGGGTAACAAGGG